>CM053580.1:397546906-397567334 GCA_028627135.1 Pseudochirops cupreus | reverse complement strand
GATTTTCCTTCAACATTCTTATTTCTCTTCCCAATTTTTCTTCCACTTCCCTTATTTGGTTTTGAAAATCTTTCTTCAGCTCATCTCTAGCTTTAAGGCATTCTTCATGTTTATTGGAGGCCCCTGGTGGGGGTGCTCTGGCTGCGCTCTCCTCCTCCCTCTCTCTCCCATGATCTTTCTTTTCCCCAAAGAAGGAATCAAGAGTTTGGGAGCTGTTCTAACTTTGCTTCTTATGCTTATTCTTACTCATGGTTGTTCAGTCTGTGATTTTTTTTTTAAATCTCTGTGGGGCTCTGCTTCCAGAAGGGAAAGCTCTGTCCCAAATTGCTTGCGTCCTCCCAGCTGCCGTAGCTCTCAAGAAGGTGCTGGGACTCTTCCTACTTACTTCCGGCTGACTGGATAATGAAGACTCCAGGACTGAGGCCCAAGATGGCAATCTGGATCCAGGCTGCTCAATGCGAGAGCACTGGCCTCAAAACAATTGCTTAGCCCCCTGCTGTCTGCAGGCCACGGGCGGGAAGCTGCAACGTTGAGGCGGGTGCAAAACCTCTGCCTTTTGCTTTTCCACTCTGGAGGCCTTTTGGCCAGACTGCTTAACTCTCCTAGATGCGCAATTTCCACTGAGCTAGTTCTGAACGCTGCTCACAGCTGCTGCTAATCCGCTCACCTGAGGCTCCTCTGCTCCTCCCGCCCAGCTGCCCCTGGGGCACAGCCGTGGCTTCAGGCCAGGCTGATTTTGGTTCGCAGTGCTGATATGGTTCCTCATAGCCGAGCTGACTTTAGTGGGAAGTATCTTTGTGTGCGTTTTGGAGTTCTAGGATTGGTTTAGAGTCCTATTTCATGGGTATTTTGGGGTGGCTATGTGAGAGCTGCAATATGTTGCTGCTGCTACGCTGCCATCTTGGCTCCGCCCCCCTCACATAGATCTATTAACTATACTAATTACTAATTAGCTACACTAATTAAGAGAAGATATTTTCAAGACTGATACAATTATAAGAAAGTCACAAATTAAGTGTATATGGATAGATGAAAGAAATAAAGATTATAATGAAACTAATATTACGCACACCCTTTAATATATTTGCTGTGGAAGTTGAGAGAAATTTGAAAAAATAAAGCATCTGGAGAGATAATCCTACAAGTGGTTATTTTTAATCAAGTTCACAATTATATAATTAAAGTTGTGTATGAAAGCCTTCTTCCTAATAGAAGAACACACCAGGTGATGTCTAAATCTCACGCTTTCCCTAGACTTATTGATCTCTTAGATACCCTACTCCTATATTAAAAAATTAAAAAGCACTAAATCAGGTTCCCAGAAGTAATAATTCTGCAGTTTATCTGAATCCCCCTACAGTTCATTTAATCATTATTTGATCAAATCTAACCCTTACAGGGTTATTGTCTCACTGGAGCAAAAACATTAATGATTTTTCTTTCAAAGTTAACTTCTTAATAAATCGCACCTGCTGGTAAAAAAGAAACCTCTCATTGGCATCTATGATATGTCTCCTTTATCTTCCAAAACCCAGCTATAAATAATATGTATTACTGTCTTGCTACTGAGAAATACTTAGAACAAAGTCAATGGAGGACTGGCTTGAAACTCAGAAGAGAATTATTAAAATAAAATAGATGACAGATACTGGGAAAACAATTTGCCAATCTGTATCCAGACCCAAGTTCAATAAAATTAGAGGAATAAGCTAAAATGATAATAGAAAAGTGGGTATAAATTGAGATAATAACATAAGAACACTAACAGGAAGTATTAAGTATTTCAAACAAATTATAAGAAAGGCTTTAACTTAAATTTTAACTTAAAGAATTAATGACCAAAATGATGTAATTTTGGACTGAATTTTTAATTGATTTGACTAATAGTTTCAGCTTCTAGAAATTGGAATTGTCTGAGATAATGCACATGATTTTAGCTCTTTGGGTCTAAGTAGAACTAGAAATTAATATTGTTCTTGATTTCAATAGACCTTTAATACTTCAAAAAATCTATCATGATCTCACAGATGTGATCTACAACTGCAAAATCCCTAGCTCATCCATGACTTGTCTTTCTGTGTGACTCTTGCCTACATCCAATAAATCATCTGCAACATGCTAGGAACTTTGTCTACATCTTTTTAACATGATTTGGATAGCAGAACAACACATATTAAAAAAACACACACATTTTCCTAAACATCTGTGAAAAGCAATTACAGAGTTTATACTAAAAATACAACTTTTAAATTGCTTGTCTCAAATGTTTAAGAAACTTGTAAAAATGGATAATGGCTAAGCATGGGAGTTGATATTCATTTAAAAAAAAAGCTATGAGGGGGAATAACTTTTCTTATACAGAGGTTCCAGAACTAAATTTTCAAAGGAGGTCTCGTAAGTCCATGTCCTATGTTCTTTGCACAGCGCCTTTCTTGGATTTGATGAATTTCTGTTTTAAAGAACTTTTCTCTCTTTGAAGCTCCAAACTTCATAGAGTATTGGCCTCCATTTATTTCTTATGTATGAATCTTTTGTAAGCCACAACCCATAGAAATAGAACATATGGCTAAATTCCCAGTAGGGGGACAATACAATAACCAAATAGTAGCAAGGAATGGGCTGGTTGCCAATTTAATTTTTAATATGACATTTCCATTAAAAAAAAAGTCCTCAAAGACTTTTGTATTCCTTTCCTTTCCTATTCTAATAGAATTTATGCTTTTCCTCTGCTAGCATTTGAAAGATAAGGATGACCTTGGAATTTTAACATGTCTATTATTTCATCACATAAATGACAAGATCTACATAAGTAGATTTCAACCATGTTTGTAAACTGATTGAGTGTGTGATCAGACAATGTGTAGAGTCTGACTTAGACCTACTAAACAAGAAGAAGACACAGATTGTCAGGGTCATATGATTTCTGACTAGGAGAGTGAACCAACTTCTTTTAAAGCCACTTCTCCAGAAAAAAAGGACTTCAGACACATTTGTTATTAAACTTGTCACAGAACTTCATCACTGCCAAATCCTTGTGATGTTTCTGTGCTTTTGGCAACTCATTACCGTGGCCCAGAACATAAGACAGTCCTAAGGGGACATGCATGGAAACACAGGGAAAGATACCCTGTTATTCACAAATTTTGTATGTTCTTCAGCTGCAATGAAATGTCTCCTGTTTACTTTTTTTTCAGTTTAATTATTTTTGGTTCAGCAAATATGTAAATATCTTTAGAATGGAGGGCTTTTCTTTTGCCTTTTTTAGATTTGGTTTCCCTACCATCTACTACACGACCTGCTATATAGTATGCACTGAATAAATGTGGAGTGATTAGTTGTTCTCTTTACAAAGCACTGGGCTGGGCAATAGAGATATAGTGACAAAACGAAACATTTCTCACCTTACAGAATTCAAGTTTTTCTGGGCATGTTATGTGGCAAAATTAGGTTTATATAATAGGGAGTAAAGGGGCAAGGACAAATCAAATAGACTTCTAGGAATATCTGAGGGGGGAGGGAAAACTAGTTATCAGAGGAATGTCTTGTTTTCTCATTAGATTGTGAGCTCCTTAAGGGCAGGGACTGTCTTTTGCCTCTTTATATTTCTGGGCTTAGCACAGTGCCCGTCACATAGAAGGCATTAATGATGTTTGTTGACTGATAGATGGTGAAAACTGAAGAAGTCTGTGTAGGGGAACTGGGCTTTGCGGAAGGATAAGGATTTTTAAAGCCAGAGATAAAGAGGGAATGTATTCTTGCCCCAAGGGATGGCTTACACACATGCTTGTATGAACACAAGGGATGGCACATCAAGTCTATGGAATGGCTAATGGTCCATTGTGGACAAAGAGTGTGTGAAGGAAGAAGAGTAAAATGGAACAGGGTTCGAAGAATAGGTTAGAACCAAGTGTATAGGCCTTAAAGTGCAAAGTGAACAAAAAAAATTCTACCATAGGGAAATCCTGAGTCATTGTGGTAGTGGTGGTGTAGTATGGGAATGATATGGAAAGACCTATATCTTATGGAGATTATTTTTGCAGCTGTGTGAAGGATGAATTAGGGAGATAAGAGACTGGTAACAGAATTATAGTTCATAGGATCATAGAGGCACACATAGATCAAGCCCTGGAAGAGACCCATTTCCTCATTTTATAGAAAAGGAAACTGGTCCAAAAGAGTAAAGGACTTGCCCAAGGTAATTTACAAATAATAAATGGCAGAGTCAGAAGTAGAACTCAGGTCTTCTGACTGCAGGACCAGTGTGTTTTCTACTGCACCAATGAGGTATCTCCTTAGGGATGCCCTGCAACACCAGTACTAAAAACCCTGAATTTCCAAGTCTATATTTGCTACTTGAAGATAGATTCAGTTTGGAAGAGAGACAATTGGATTTATGAAGAGTTTTGCCTGCTGTCGTGACCTTGCTTCCCCATCCCCAAATCGTCTGCTTGGTCTTCCTTGCTCAGCTAATGTGTGAGTCTTAAAAGAGATGAAAAATAAAGAAGAATAAGCAAACCTTTTACTTGAGGATCATCTCATTCTAAATCACTGCAGCATAAAAATTCAGCATCTCAAAAGAACCACAAACCCTAACATTGGACTACTGCACCCTGGCTCACACACAGCACAGGCAAAAGTCAGTTACATAGACTCATAGACTGGAGGCAACATTGTATAGTAGGAAGAGAATTGGACTTGAAATCCGAAGACATGAGTTCAAATTCTTCAGTTAAAACTACCTTGGAAGTGACTTTGAAAAAGTCACTTAAATTTACCTAGTCTTTGCTCATTTGTAAAAAGACAGGGTTTGTAGCTGCTTGTTCTCTAGGGTGCCTTTTAGCTCCAAACCTTGTGAATGTCAGATTTGGAAGGGACTTCAGGGGTCATGTAGACCTACCTCATGTCTGACTTAGGTTCTGTAACAGCAAGCACCCTAGCATACCCAGGGTGGCTGCTAGCACAGGTTCTTAGAAGTGTTTTTCTAAAGGAAAGCAACTCAAAATGGGTTAACAATCAATCAATTTTTTTTAATTTAATTTTTTTGAATTTAATCAAGCAAACAAATATCATTTACCTAGTTCAGGGGAAAAAGTCAGCACCGTGAACTTCAGAGAATGCAAACACAAGTTACAAACAGAAGTTACAAGCAAACAAAGAAACAGATCAGCAGACGGGCTTCCAGCGCCTGACCATTACATCAGTTACCTATTCAGTTAGCAGAGAGGGAAGCACCAACATCTGGGTTTTTCAAAGCTTGGGGGCTCAACGGCCTCCCAGAGTCTCATCTGGCCGAATCACACAACTCTTCTCAAAGTGAGCCCCAAAGCAAAACCTCACGTCAGGGAGTATATATAGCCTTCTCCTGGCTCAGAGAATGTCACAGCCCTCTTGATCCACTGCCCAATCACAAAGCTACATGGTGCGGGCATTCCCGAAAAACAAGCCTCCCACCACAGGCTCCATGTGACCACATTCAGCCTATTAAGGGGGCAGAGTATACTTTCAAATCTGGGAAGGTTCTCAGAGTCACATAGCCACTTTAGCAAAGGGCCTAGGGGCAGGGAGGATTTTCAAATTCCCATAACAGATTCCCCTACAACATCCTTGAAAAGTGGTCACTGAGACTCCACTCTAAAACCTCCTCCTCAATCACAATTCAACTTAACTAATATATATTAAGTGCCTACCCTGTGAAAGGCACTATGCTAGATTCCCCATTATTGATGAGTCTGGGTGTGCCAGCAAAGAGGACAGTTGTGCCTTGGAAGCTGCAGTGATTCAATGTTAATTACAGCTCTGCTTTAGCCCATATTTTTTGTTTTTTAAACAGATTTTAATTTTTAAAAATTACCAAGGATATTTTTTTCTTCTCTTTCCCACTAAAAATGAAGGAAAGAGAAAAGCAGAGAGAAAATAGAGAAAGAAAGAAAGAGAAAAAGAAAGGAAGGAAGGAGGCAGAGAGGAAGGGAGAAAGGGAGGAAAGGGGAAGGGGAAGGGCAAAGAAAGAAAAAGAGACAAGAGGAAAGGAGGAGAAAAAGAAATCAAACAAAATACATCCCTATCTTGCCCGTATGCCAAAATATGTTTACTATTCTGCGTATTAGTCTTCCTTTCTTCTATTGTGAAGTGAGTAGTATTCCTCATCAGTCTTTGAAATCATGATTGATCACTTTGATTAGAGTTCTTATATCTTTCAGAGTTATTCATTTTTAAAATATATATATATATATATATATATATATATATATTTCCTTCTGGTTCTTCTTATTTTAATCTGCATCAGTTCTTAAAATCTTTTCAAGTCTCTCTGAAACTATCCCTCCTTCATTTTGCCTTTGCCACTGTTATTCTGGTGTTCATGAGAGGAATGAGGGTAGAAAGTAGTCCTTATGGTGTTCTGGTTTTCATGAGAGGAATGATTTAGATGAAGAGAAGAATGTCAGCTTTAGATGAAGGGAAGAGTTAATGTTTGCAATCAAAATGACTGAGTCCTTGCAGAAAGCTAGTGTGTAGAAAAGGAAGAGAGTGCATAACAGTGTGGATAAAATTCTATTTATCAGGTGGAAGAAAGCCTGGCAGTAAATGAATGTGTGTCCTTATCTTTAATTCTGTTCCCTGATTCCTTATAACAATAACAGTATGGGCAACTATGAGGAGAAAACCTGATCCTACTCTCCATATCAACAACATTCCTCTGAGATTGCTGTGTGTAGTCTCAGCAAGGTGAAAGGATCTACAAAGTACATGATACAAGGGAGCCTAGAGCACAAAGCATGAGCAGTAACAGTATAACTATAAGTGAGAGGTTTTAACACACATGGGCGGGGGGAGAGAAATCTATTCTGCTTTTAGAGACATTAAAATAACCATGAGACAAGAGTTTTAGAACTGGAAGGGACTCTAGAGGCCACTGAGTCTAAACCTCTCATTTTACAGGTGAGGAAATTGAAGCGCAGAGAGTTTTAGTGACTTATCCAGGGTCATATAGTTAATTAGTATTTGAGGAAAGATTTCAATTCAAGCCTAACTCCAAGTCAAGGGCTTTATCCACTATGGAACACTTTCATTTGTTAAGAGGTTTTCTTTCTCACAGTCAACCTAAATCTGTCTCTCTATTGTTCCGTTCTCTAGAGTCAAACAGGACAAATCTAATCTTTCAGCCACTTGAAGACAACTACAATCCTACTTACTCCCTCCCTCAACCTTCTCCTCTCCAGATTCAATGTGCCCTTCATTTAATCTGCTGTGTAATTTTACCTATCTAGATTTCCTTAGTTTTGAAAATGTGCATATTGGGATAGCTAAGTGGCACAGTGGAGAGAGCACCAGCCCTGGAGTCAGGAGGACCTGAATTCAAATGTGGCCTCAGATACTTAATACTTACTAGATGTATGACCTTGTGCAAGTCACTTAACCCCAATTGTCCTGCCCTCTCCCCTCCAAAAAGAAAAAAAAATGTGCATATTGCTGATAATCTTAGGAAGAGAAGTATAGCAGAAGCCATTGCCAAGGACATCTATAACTGGAAAATGAAGTTAAGTTGGTCATGCAGTAGGAATGGAGATAATAGGTAAAGAACTTGACCACTACATTGCTCCCCTTGAGATTTTAAGAGAACCATAGAAAGTTCTTTAGGTTCATTTGGTAATTGTGGAGAGAGAATTCACTTCAGTTAAATGTGGGTAGATCTTTTTTAAAAAATAATATCTTGATAACCATTTCATCATAATTGATTTATTTTGCTTTCATATATAGATGTATATGTATATATGCATATATGTATGTATATACATCATATATACATGTGTATATATATATATATATATATGTATTGCATTAAAAAGGACTGTTTTGAGAAGGGGTCCATAAGATTCACCAGAAAGTTAAAGGGTACTATGCCATAAAACAGGTTTAAGAAATCCTGAAAAATCATCTAAGGATATGTTTTTATGGCTTATTATTTTGTCCCATGCTATGTCAAGAAGTTGGGTGATTAGTTTGTCAGGCAGTTTCAATCTGATTTTTAACTGTTTACATTGTTTTCCTCTTAGTTCTTTGTCTCCAAACTTATGAATGACTGTTTCAGTTCAAGGCAGTGATTTTCTTATCAAAATATGTCTTTCTCTCCTTTGTTCACTTTGTCTTTTTCTTGGGCTTTGGGCTTAGAACAATCCCATGTTTGACTAAATGTCTCCTCATTTTCCCTGCAGTCTTCTGTCAGATATTTTCAGTGACTTGATTAGGAACTGCAATGGCTTAGGGAAAAAAAAGAGCAGAAAATCTGACTAAAAAATAGGGTTTATTTCGTATCTTAATGGCCAATAAAGAGACCGCAGGGAAAGTACATTCCAAATTCAGTTACCTACCATGGAGTATAATAGAATAAAAAGAGAAGAAAGAAAAAGTGGGACACATAGCAGAAGGTAAATTATGCCTCATCTAGTTTTTGTTTTGCAAATTATTTTTACGGGCCTTCCAACCAAAATTTATTGTGAAGTTTATTTATGTTTTCTCTACTGTAGCTTCCCACATCATAATTAAACTAGTTGTAAAGACTGACACAGTGGCAGATCTTACATCAGATATAGGAAAATTTGTTTTGTGAGTGAATAGACCTATCTTTAGCTAAATTTATAAGTTTCTTTGATGAAAATATGAGAAGATAACAGACAGACTTTTGCAAACAATTTTCTACAGCATACTAGGCATCAGACAAAAAAAGCATTCATTAATGCCAGGCATTGGAAATAAAAATAGAAGCAGAGAGAAAGATAGTTCTTGCCTTCAAGGAGCTAATGTTCTAGTAGTTCAGGCATGGTCAGGAAGTCCTATAGATGAATCATCAATGCAGCATTTAGGAATGAAGGCAACTTTGGTCTCCTACAAAATCAGAGGTCTCTCCTTAAATGGGTGGTTCTGGGATGATCTGCCAATTGAAAAATAAGTCATCAAGGCTGAAGAGTACTTCCTTTGTGAGAAAGATTCCAAGCAGGGTAGAGGGAGCTTCTAGGATGAAGAGGTTCTTGCATGATAGGTAACAGTCCTATGGAAATGAGGCTAGAGTGCAGCTTAGAGAGGGATGAAGACCACATCTACATAGTCACATAATTGCCTGAAAGGTACATCCAATATAAGATTCTACTGTTTGTTGTTGAAAATAAACAGTTTTGACTCAATAAAGCAAAAGGTGATCATAAAGCTGTCCTCCAACAAGCAGTCTTCCCTTCATATTTTTAAAATTAAATTTTATTTTATACATTTTGTTGTTAATACCATTTTCAATCTTCTAGTATTCACTTTTTCTCTCCCATCCATCCACTAGAGGGAAAAAATGGTTGCAAAATAAGGTAAATTCACATATTGACCATGTCCAAAAATCTATCTCATTCTGCATATTTATTCCATTACCTGCAGCTAGGTGGCACAGTGGATAGAGTTCCAGACCTGAAGTTAAAAAGACTCTCCTTTGTCAGTTCAAATCTGGCCTCAGACACTTACTAGCAGTGTGACCCTGGGCAAGTCACTCAACTTTGCCTCAGTTCTACCACTCTAGTATCTTTGCCAAGAAAACCCTAAATAGGGTCATGAAGAGTCAGACACAACAGAAAAATGACTGAACAAGAACAAGAACAGCTTGTTTCATCATCAGTCCTCTCCATCATGCATGAGTTTAGCTCACAAAAGATGTCTTTTGAAATGCAACTACAATGTATGTTAAATGATTCTCTGAGTAATAACATATAATAACGCATAAAATATGGACAGATATGTTCTACTCAGGGATAGTTAGTTCAACACTAATGGAGGATATGCCGAACAAAGTCCAAATTTTAAAAGATTTCCTGTGGAGGTCTTCTCAGCATGGCAGCAACCCTTCTTTCTCCACAGTGGTCAGTTACAACCCCCAATTCCCTAGCAACCATGTTGAAGGGACCCACAGTTGACATTGATCTTGGCACTACTTACTCCTACGTGGAAGTCTTTCAACATGGGAAATTATAGATCATTGATAAGGACAAAGGAAACAGGGCCACCCCAAGCTACATGACCTTCATCTACACTGAATGTTTAATCCATGATGCCACAAAGAATCAAGTTGCGATGAACCTACCAACACAGTTTTTGATGCCCAACGTCTGATTAGTCACAGATTTGATGATGTAGTTGTACAATCAGACATGAAGCATTGACCCTTTACAGTGGTGAATGACACAGGCAGACCTAAGGTCCAAGTAGAGTACAAAGGGAAGACCAAAAGTTTCTATCTAGAAGAAGTATCTTCTATGGTCTTGACCAAGACAAGAGAAATGGCTAAAGCTTACCTTGGGAAGACTGTCACAAATGCTGTGGTCACAGTACCAACCTATTTCAATGATTCCCAATGTGAAGCCACCAAAGATACTGGAACCATCACTGGTCTCAATGTGCTCAGAATCATCAATGAGCCAACTGCTGCTGCTATTGCTTATGGCTTGGACAAAAAGGTTGGTGCTGTGAGAAGTGTGTTGATCTTTGGCCTCAGAGGTGGTACTTTTGATGTCTCCATTCTTACCATTGAAGATGGCATTTTTGAGGTCAAGTCCACATCTGGGGACACACACTTGAGTGGAGGACTTTGACAACTGAATGGTCAACTAAAAATCATTTCTACTCAGAATCCAAATGAAGTCAAGCAAAACCAAAAGTTAGGTAAGGTTCTTGCCCACTACAATTTTGGCCTAAATTTCTGTTTTTCCTCACATATGTTTACAAGAAATAAAACTACACACACACACACACACACACACACACACACACACACACACACACTGTAAAGCCAATCATGAGCAGTTCTCCTGAGGACTGCTGCTGTGAACAACTTCAAAGTTTTGATCACGTAGTATAGTGAACTCTCTATTTATTCAGTGATAAACTAAAGTGAAACATTCACAGTATAACATAATAATTTATTACTAAGGTGGCCACATAGTCTTAAACAAAACATATCATTCAGTACAAAAATATATATTGCAGCTCTCTTTGTGGTGGCAAAAAACTGGAAATTAAGGGGATGCCCATCAATTGGGGAATGGCTAAACAAGGTGTGGTATATGAATGTAATGGAATACTATTGTGCTATAAGAAATGAGGAGGAGACAGTCTTCATATTCACCTGAAGAGGCTTATACAAACTGATGCTGAGTGAGAAGAGCAGAACCAGGAAAAATTTGTACACAATCACAGACACATCGTATGTGTGATGACCAACCTTGATAAACTGGACTCTTCTCAGCAACACACAGTTATAAGACAACTCTAGAAGTCTCAGGATGGAAGGAGATGTCTACATTCAGACAAAGATCTAGAAAGACCAGAGTTAAATGGAGACTGAAGCAATCTACAGGCTATTGTTCTTTTTCATTTTTGGTTTCTTTCTTTTTTTCCCATTGTTCACTCCATTGGTTACAACCCTTCTCTACAACCAGACTAATGTCCAATGTGAAAGTATTTGTGGATCCTATACTTGATTGCATGCTACCATGGGGGAGAGGGGGGAAAGGAGGGGAGAAAATTTGAAACTCAAGGGATTGTGGAACTGAATCTTGTAAACTAAAAGTAAATAAACAAATGGATTAAAAAAAAAACCAACACATCATTCAGTAAGTCATTATCTCAATCAATATAAAGTACCCATCTAAAATCTTTCCTCTTGATTGGAGGCTGGCTTCTAGTCATTCTTAAAGAGCAATCATCCTTAAGCTAATCATCTTTAAGGGTTAGTGGAAAGTGAGGCCATCCACCCCTAGGTCAAAGTAAGTTAGATCTCATCAGTCAGTACTGAATACCCAAGTAAAGGACTTAACTCAAGGCTGACTTTCAAACTCTTGACTCCTCTTCTACACTCCCAGATCTTGTCTGGATTCACAGGTAGGTAGCTCTCCCAGTTCTTGCCTGAATTCACCCAAGTATTGCCTGGATTCACAGGTAGGCAGTTCTCTAATTGAATCTTACAGGGACTGCTCCACCCCAAGTTCTTTACAGTTTCTGTTTCTAAGAAAACAAAGCTTAATGGAGCCACAATAATATTTATACACATTAAGCTTAGCCCATTGTGGGGTTTTGGAGCACAAGATCCTCTAATGGGTTAGATGTATGTGAAATAAATTTTCTAATAGTAAGTCTGGAATCACCAGCTTCTAATTGGACTTAGGCATAAAGAGACTTAATCTTAGCCTTGTGGGACTCTCAAAACTTTGATTGGCTACTCTTACCTAGGTATGGTAGCTTATAACTCCAATGACTATGTGCTAAAAGACCTCAGTTTGCCCATAACAAGGAGAGACTTTCCGTAAATTTTACCTTAATGTATGAGATCAGGGAGCCAATAAAATGCTGACTAGAGATATCTAGAAGAGACAACATGATGCCAAGCAGAGGGCAAAGGCATGATGCCTGGCAGAGAGCAGCATAATGAAATTGCCAGAGTACATCAGCAGCCCTGCATAATCAGACATATTGACCATGCTGGCCCCATGTGCCCTGAATGTCAAGAACTACCCCCATTCATGTGCTTTGGCACATGGGTTCTTGGTAGATAACTTTTCTATGTATATTCTTGCATACGTGTTCCCTGATCAGATATGCTTTTCATGTGTGCTTTCTTCCCTACCTCCACAATGTGGTAACCTGTGCGAAAGTCAAATCTATGCCTATAATGAGGGAGAGATATTTTCTTATTACTTTATTCACTATGCTATTTGGTTTGATGCCTTTGGTTTGGACTAATGTGTCTTTTGGTTGATTGGAAAAATTACATATTTGTGGGAGTTCCTGAGTTATGGTTTCAAGTGGATCCTGAAGTGCTTAGTGGCTTTCATGATGACCTAAATTTGAGAGTTAGTGCCCTACATGTTCCAGTTAAAATCCTAGACCTTTAGGACCAAAAGGAATACGAAATATTTGTCAAAATCCTCACATTTTATAGATGAGAAAATTGAACTCTAGAAAAGCTATGTCTTTTCAAATGCTATAGAACCAGTTAGTGAAAGAGATTGGTATAATAGAAAGACCATTGGATTTTGAATTCTGACTTTGCTTATTTCCTAGTCATGTAAACTTGGGCAAATCTCTTGACCTCTTTGAGACATTTTCTTTCATTAACCTGTGAAAGGACAGGATTGCATTAGATGAGCTTTCTGGTCCTTTCTGGTTCTAAATTCTATTATCTTGTGATAATAGAGTAGAATATGAGTGTTCGGATTCTTACTCCAGTGCTCTTACCCCTATAGCATACTGTATACCTATCTTAAATCTTTGTAGATATCAGCCTTTCCCATACATCAAGTTTTGGCCTTAAAGCTACTGGAGTTATAATGAAAAATGGGAAGTTTTTAGAAATAGTTTCTTTGAAGGTCTTAAAAAATGCAATATATTTTCATCTTTTTTCAGTTGGTTAAGATGCTGTCTTATCTCAAGACAGAGGGATGGAGTAGATGACCTTTCAAGGTTGCTTCTGGTCCTGTGATTCTGAAATTTGAATCATTCAATGACTCCTGACTAGAAAGTCTAACTCAGAAACTCCTGGGACTCAAGATTCAGTGTTTTTTCAGATAACCTAATCTTTGTCCATTTAAAATGCTAGATATTTAATTTTTTAAATTAATTTTAAATTTAATGTTTTAAATTAATTTTTTTAAAAAGTGACATTCATCAGTAATCTAAAGTTTATTTGTTATAGAACTGGGGAAAATATTTTAATAGAGGAATTGTATCATATATTTTGCTAATAGGAAGTGTGAGGGGAAACCTTTTTATGGTGAATTTTCTTCTCTTTTCCTCAGCAATTTTGAATTGATCAGAGAAGATATTATTCATACTCTCTGCCTTGCCCTAGACCAAGGCAACATCAGTCTTAACTTAACTTAACCAAATATATCAGCCTTAACTGAGGTACATAAGAGAAAGGATAGAGTGGGATATTGGATGGTACTAGAGGATTTAGGAAAAAATACCAATATACCAAGCAGCTCAAATATTTTAAAGGCCTCTGCTGGCCAGAGTTAATGCCAGACCCTCATCTCTAGGCTACAGCTATCTATTCTTTTTCTATATCTATTGAGAAAAGTTGTATTTCAGTTTTACAAGCATATGAATTCACTGATTCCTTAATAACCCACTTTTGCAAGACAGAGGAAATTCCCTTACTTTAATTTTTCCTTTTGTCTTTTATTTCTTTATTCATAGGAACTTAGAAAGTTTCCTATTTAACCTGAAATAAGACATAACTAATAGACTGTCTTTGGAATGCGGTTCTTTAGATTGTCTTCATCACAGATGACTGCAAAGTACAAAATTTTCAAGGTTAGATCTGCAATATTCTCTGTGAACACTGTCATTGAGCTGAGGACTCACCTGAATAAGGAGGACTAGGAGGCAGGTAGAGTCTTGAACAATAAGTGCAGTATCTATAGCTAACTTTGAGAATTATGGAAATTTGGCAAAGGAAATCAAGCTGCTGGTGCTGTCAGATAATTATGAAATGTTTGAAAGCTCCTAGGTAAGCAATCTCTTCAGAACTGGCAGGCTTCAATGGATCATTAATTATTTTCTGTGTTGCTTTCTTTCTCTGACAAGCTTTCCTGAATCCCAGGACACAGCAAAGGGAGACAAGCTGGATGGGCTACACTCAGCCAAAGGGGGAGTCAGAACAAAAGGGAAGGAAGCACTGGGACAGTTTTCAACACTCCAAACAACTATGGTTACCTCACTTGCCAAAGTGCTGTGAAGGGTTGAGGTTAAATAGGACAGGAGTTTGTCCTGAGGGAGCAATGACAAGCACAGATGCCCAGGCCTAGTTTACCTGGCTCTATATAATACTGCCAAGTTTCTTCATACACCTGCTTCTTAAGTGATATTTCCTCATGTAACCAACCACTTAGAGAATTATGAAGAGGCAAAATGTGTGCTGAAAAAGATGGGATGGAGTACTGCTGAAGAAATCCACCATAGAAGTAGTTACAGCAAAGGGAGAATTATAGAAATTGAGACACCCGACCTACCATAGACAAAACTCAGTAGTAAAACTCACGGCCTAACATAATTATGCACAAATTCACAACAAGCAATTTAGACAACAAGCAAGGAAAACTATAGACCTTTACACAAAAAGTCAGATTTGGCCACATAGATATTACTAAGACATGGTGGAACGACCCACTTCTGGAATATGGCTCTAGGGGAATATAATTTTTTTCAAAAGAAATAGATTAGTAAATGTATGAGGGGCAAAGTAATAGTGCTCATTAGGAAGATAGAGTCATGTGAGCAAATCCAGAAACCAGAACTGGAAAGAATAATGGAGATCATTTCAAAGAATATCTATGCAGGGAAAACAGAAGAGATTTCATCGTAGTACAGTACAGACAACTTGGGCAAAACAAGGGGATTGAGTGTAACAGAGACATCGTGGCATGTGAGAGAGAGAGGAAAGCGGAGAGAAAGAGAGGCTGGCATGAGTAGATCTCTTAAGCAAAAAAAGCAAGAGTCCCTATTACCAGGAGGGAAGAGGGGAAAGAAAAGGGCAATACCAGACGGAAAAGTCTCACCTCTAGCTTGGCTCTAGGCAGGAGATAAGCATGGTCTGGTAGGATTCAATTCCTCCTACTCTTGATAGAGAGGACGAAAATATTCCTCAACCACTCAGCAAACTGACTCTCTATGGCAAGTATTAAAGGTCAAATTTGAACTCTAGTCTTCTTGATTGCATGCACAGTGCTCTATCTGCTATGCTACCTACCTGCTTAGGTGACTAAGAGCCAATTCTCAATGATAAATGGACTAAGGATATGACCAGGAAGGTCTCATAGAAGAAACCCAAGCTATATTGAAAAAAAAATCCTCTGCATCATTAATAATTAGAGAAATGCAAATTAAAGGAATTCTGAAGTCCTACATCATACTCTTCAGAAGGGCAAAGATGAGAAAAGAGAAAAATGACAAATGTTTGAGGGACTCTGGGAAAATGGACACCAGTGTATTGATGCTAATATGACTTGGTCAAGTCATTCTGGGGAATTAATTTGAAACTATTCTCAGCACACCTGTTGACCTAGTTACCACTACTAGGCATCTTTCCCAAAGAAAAAGCAAAAGTATCTATAAGTACCAAAAAATATTTATAACAACTTTTTGTGAGCAGTCAAAAATTGGAAACTAAGTTGGTCTCCTCCTTTGGGGAATAACTAAACATACTGCGGTCTTTTGATGTAATGCAATATTATTGATTAAATATGACAATAATTATAAAGTGGTTAATGCAGTGCTTGGGACATAGTAAGTGCATGTAAAGTTATTTATTTATTATTACTGTTATTATGCTATAAGAAATGATGATTTAAAAAATCTCAGAGGAAACCAGAATGACCTCTTTGTATTGTTGTAGAGGAATGTGAGCAGATTTAGAAGAACAATTTGTATAATGATAAGACTATAGAGAAAAACAACTTTGAAAGACTTTAGAACTTGTATCAAAGAAATTATAAACCATAAAGCACAGAAAAAAAAATAAAAATAGCACTAATCTCCTGACAGAGAGGTGATGAGCTTAAAATGTATAAAAAGACATACATTTTCAGACATGGATAATGTGAAAATTTATTTTATCAGACTATTTTGTCAGGCTATGTACTACAGGCTTTTTCTTTTTAAAAAATGCTCAGTGGAGGAAGAAGGGGATAGTGGGACAGAGAGATTTTTGCTTAAATTGTAAATCTGAAAAAATAAAAATAAAACTATTTAAAACATTTTAAAAAGGAAAGAATGCAATAGTATTTTCTATACTATAGGCAAGCTGCTATCCAAAATAACATATACTGCAAAGCTAAGCCTAATAATCATCAATGAAAAAGCATGGATCTTCAACAAAAGAAACGTATTTGAGAAATATCTTTCAAAAAACAAAATACCAAAATAAGCAGATTATTCAATTGCAAACACCCTAAATAACAAAAATGCAAGAAAGTTAAAAGATTACAATTATAAAGAAAAGATTAAGTAATGAAATAAATTCTCCTATATTCATGGTATTTTTAAAATAAAGACATCAAACTATGAATAAACATAAGAACTTCTGGGAAAGCTGGAAAGCAGTTTGACAGAAAATATATTTAGACCAATAATTTATGTTTTATGCTACAATAAGCTCAAAGTGGACATTTGAAGGGAATGTAAAAAAAGCTCACTGTTTAAAAAATAGTGAAGAGACCTAAATGGGATCCCTTTCAGAGTTATGGCTGAATTTCTTAATTAAACCAGGACTTATGGAGTTCCCAAAAGATAAAAAATAGATCATTCTAATTACATGAAATTGGAAAGCTTTTGCACCCACAAAATCAATTCATCTAGGCTTAAAATGGAATTAGAAAAAAAAATCTTTGCAACAAATCTCTCGAAGCATATGATATCTGAAACACATAATTAATTAAAACAAATCTCTAAGACCAAGAGCCATTCCCCAATGGTTAAGTGATCAAAGGATATTAAAGAAAAGGACTGTTCTCCAAAAAACGTAGAGGCAACTAATTACAACTACGGGAAAGACTAATCCAAATGACTAATAATGAGAGAAATGCAAACAAAATTCTGAGGATTCGCCTCCAACCTTGCCAATTGGCAAAGATGACAAAAGAAGGAAATGGTTAATGTCAAAGGATCTTTGGAAGATAGGCACTCTAATATATTGTTAATGGAGAAGTGAATTGGTGTAACTTCTGGAAAGTGATTTGTATCCACAGTGCTTAGCACAATGCTTGGCATATAATAAACATTGATTGATTGATTGATTTTGCTAAAGTTCTCATGAGTACATGTCCATCTACCAGCCTGGAGGAGTAATGCTGAATGCTTGGGCCTAAATAAGCTTATGCTTTATACCAATGTGTATACTTGAGTGCTTATACCATTTGCCACTTCAGATATCAGATTATGTTGTGCCTAAAACAAAACAAAACAAAAAACTCCAAAACTAATTTTTTAAAGTACTTTAGAATTTGCAAAGTACTTTTCTTACAACTTTGTTAACTATGTATTAACAACAACAATAATAATAGTAACTAGCATGTATATGATGCTTCAAGGTTGGTAAAACACATTACCATCTTATCTCATTTGATCCTAACCACAGCCTTGTGATGTGAGGTAGGTACTCTTGTTATCCCAATATTATTGAAACTGAGGCTTAAAGTAGTTCAGTGAGTTGTCCAAAGAAACCTAGCTAAGTTAAGTTCCTGAGGCAGGATTCAAATTGAGACCTTTCCAATTCCAAGTCCAATATTTTCTCCTCTGCATTACCTTGTGGCCTCACAGTGCATGGAGCAATGGCACAGTGCCTAATCATCATGTAGAGTGGAGACAACAGAACCTCAGAAATAGCAAGTGGCTTGACCAAAGTTATAGTCAAGCAGGTTGGACTTGAACCTGGTACTCCTGATTTTTTTATGTTATAATTAATTCTCTATCTTCTGTCAGAGTCATAACTAGCATGCAGGCAAATGGAACCGCTTCACAGAGGTTATCATTTGATAGGGGGGATGCTTCCTTCATAACTGAAGGGATTTCATCCCCAAGGAGAATACCATTCACGTTCCTCATATGCCTTCATCTTTCCATGCAGATGGAGCTATCTCACTTTCATTTTTTTAAAAAATAAATTAGTTTATTTATTTTCTTGTTTACATCATTCATTTCCATGAGATTTTGAATTACAAATTTTCTCCCCATCTTTCCCCTACCCAACACCTCAAAACAACCATCCTGCTGTATAACCCCTCCCCCAATCTGCTCTCTCCTGTGTCCTCTCCCTTACCCCTTTAACTTTTCGGTAGGGCAGGATGGATTTCCCTACCCCAGTGCCTGTATATCTTAATTCCAAGTTGGATGTAGTTAATAATAATAATAATTACATATATATTTTTAACATTTGATTGTAGAACTTTGAATTCTAGATTCTTTCCCTTCCTCCCTCATCACCCACACCCACTGGAAGGACAAGCAATTCAATACAGGCTGTATATGTGTAACTACACAGATCATCTCCACAGTGGGCATATTGTGAGAGACTGATTATATGTCCTTCCTTCCTATCCCACCCCTCCTTGTTCTATTCTCTACCTTGTCCTGTCCCTGTCCCTTTACAGAGGTGTGTACTTCCAGCAACCCTCCCCCCCAGTCTGCCCTCCTCTCCGTCATCTCATCTCTCATCCCCATCCCCCCTACTCTCTTGTGTGGCAAGATACCAAGTTTAGAGTTTATGTCATTGCTTCCCTAAGCCAAATTCAATGAGAGTAAGGTTGACCCTTTCCCTTTTGCCTTCCTGTTCTTCTTCCCCATTGTAACAATTACCCCTAGCCTCTTCTATATGAGATGATTAACCCCATTCTGTCTCTCCCTGTCCCCTCTCATTCTAATCCTCTCCCACGGACTCTCAATTTCACCTTTTAGTATATCATCCCTTCCTATTCAACTGATCCTGTGCCCTCTATGTACTCATATATACATATATTGAGATATGTGTTCATACGCATATATAAACCCTCCTATATATACATATGCGTATGTATACATATATATACATTTGTATTCCCTTGACCTATCCTCATACTGGGAAAAGTTTCCTAAGTTACAATTATCATTTTTCCTTGTTGGAATGTAAATAGTTCAACTTTGATAAGTTCATTATGATTTTTACCTGCTCATGCTTCTTGTATTTGAGTGTCAAATTTTCTTTTCAGTTCTGTTTTTTTCAGCAAGATGTTTGAAAGTCCTTTACCTCACTGAATGACCATATTTTCCCATGGAACATTATACTCAGTTTTGCTGGGTAGGTGATTCTTGGTTTTAATCCTAGCTCTGTTGATCTCTGGAATATCATATTCCAGGCCCTTTGATCCCTTAATGTAGAAGCTGGTAGATCCTGTCTTATCCTGACTGTGTTTCCACAGCATTCAAATTGTTTCTTCTTGGCAGCTTGTAATATTTTCTCCTTGGTCTGGGGATTCTGGAACCTGGCTATAACATTCCTAGGAGTTTTCTGTTTGAGATCTTTTTTTTTTTCCTTCTCCAGCTCATTTTATTTTATTTTATTTTTTAATTAAATTTTTATTTTTATTTTTGTTTACATCATTCATTTCCACAAAATTTTGAGTTACAAATTTTCTCCCCATGCTTCCCCTACCCACTGCCCCAAAACAGCCATCCCAGTGTATCCCCCCCCATTCTATTCTCTCCTATGTCTTCTCCCCTCACCCCTCTGACTTTTCAGTAGGGCAGGATGGATCTCGGAACCACAGTGCCTGTGTATCTCAAGTTCCAGTTGGATGTAGTTAATAATAATAATAATAATAATTGTGTATATATATATATATATATATATATATATATATATATATATATA
>CM053580.1:397525987-397546406 GCA_028627135.1 Pseudochirops cupreus | reverse complement strand
ATGGTCATTCAATGAGGTGGAGGACTTTCAAACATTCTTATTGAAAAAAACAGAACTGAAAAGAAAGTTTGACACTCCAACACAAGAAGCATGAGAAGATAAACATGGAAAAGAAATCATAAGGAACTTATCAAAGTTGAACTATTTACATGCCAACGTGGAAAAGTGACAATTGTAACTGGTGAAACTTTTCTCAGTATGAGGATAGGTGAAAGGAATACAAATGTATATATACATATACATATATCTATATAGGAGGGTTTATATATGCATACAAGCACATATTTGAGTATGCGTATATATGAATACAGAGAGGGCACAAGATCAATTGAATAGGAAGGGACAATACTCTAAAAGGTGAAATTCTCAGGTGGGAGAGGATTAGAATGAGAGGAGACAGGGAGAGAATACAACAAGGGGGGTGCAGGATAGGAAGGAGGGACATATAATCAGTCTTTTACAATATGCCCACTGTGGAGAGGTTCTGCATAATTGCACATGTACAGCCTGTATTGAATTGCTTGTCCTTCCAATGGGGGTGGGTGACAAGGGAGGAAGGGAAAGAATCTAGAATTTAAAGTTCTATAATCAAATGTTAAAAATATATATATATATATATATATATATGTATATGCAATTATTATTATTATTATTATTATTAACTACATCCAACTGGGACTTAAGATACACAGGCACTGTGGTAGGGAGATCCATCCGGCCCTACTAGAAAGTCAGAGGGGTGAGGGGGGAGGACATAGGAGAGAATAGATTGGGGGAGGGGTTATACAATGGGATGGCTGTTTTTGGGTGGTGGGTAGGGGAAAGTTGGGGAGAAAATTTGTAACTCAAAATCTCATGGAAATGAATGATGTAAACCAAAAATACGTAAAAGTTTAAAAAAAAGTTTTCACATTCTTTTCTTCATTTCTTATAGCACAATAATATTTCATCATAATCATATACCAGAACTTGCTCAGCTTTTCTCCGGTTGATAGGCATCCCCTCTATATCCAATTCTTTGCTACCACAGAAAAAGAATATTGACATTGCTGGGTCAAAGGTATGCACAGTTTTATAGTTCTTTGGGTATACTTCCAAATTTTTCTTGAGAATAGTTGGACTAAGTCATAACTCCCCATCATTAGGGTTTTTTCCACATTCCTTCCTGTATTTGTCATTTTCCTTTAATGTCATGTTTAGCCAATTTGATAGTGTGAGGTGGTATCTCAGAGTTGTTTTAATTTGCATTTCTCTAATCAATAATGATTGAGCATTTTCTGATGTGACTAATGATAGTTTTGATTTCTTCTTCTGAAAACTGTGCATTCATAGTCTTTGACGATTTACCAACTGGAAAATGGCTCTTATTTTTATAAATTAGACTTGGTTCCATACATATTTGAAAAATGAAGCCTTTATTAGAGAAAATTTCTTTAAATTCTCCCCAAGTTTACTCTTTTCCTTCTAATTTTGGCTGCATTAATTTTGTTGGTGCAATTTTTTTTTAATTTCATGTAATCAAAATTATCTTTCATGGGACCTAGAGACAAGATGGCACGGTGAAAGCAGGGACTCACCTGAACTCTCCCATAAATTCCTTCAGGTACTTATAAAAATTGAATCTAAACAAATTTTAGAGTGGCAGAATTCACTAGGAGACAGAGTGTGGCAGCTTTCCTACCTAGGACAACATGAAGAGTCTATGGGTAGGATTTGTTACACTGGGAAGGAGAAGTGCAGAGCACAGAGTGCACAGGCCGCACCAGCACATATCTGACCATAGTAAAATGGGAACAAACCCAGGTGAACTAAATTACCCACCACAGTGGCAATTCCCAGACCTCCCAGTGCAGGACAGGGGTCTGCCAGAGTTGGGTGAGAGATAAGTATAGGGACCGCTGCAGTGGCAGCAGCTATTTCTGGGGCAATCAGTCCACAGACTAGATGTTTGAAAGTCACTTACTTGAACTTCTGGGAGTCAAGATGGTGGAGTAAACCATAGTTCCTCTCATCCCACCTTGTTGATCTTGAAAAACCCAGAGAATATTATCCCAGGAAAAATCCTAATATAATGGAACCAGTGGGAGACTAGAGAGATCTACAGGAAAGGTCCCTCTTGCTGTGGCTGAAGGGGACCAGTGCAGGACAAGAGGCATTTCATCAGGCCCCACCTCAGCTGACCAGGGGGAGGTCCTGAACCCCAGAGGGCTGGAGCTGGCAGGTACCAACGCTAGGACTCCAGGTGTGCCTTCGCACAGCCAGGGGAATCAGTAGACACCAACATGGCCCCATCTACCAGCAGCTAAGCATGCCTGAGCTCTAGTGCAGGACTGGGGAAGTGAAGCCCTGAAGTGAACAGACAACTCCTCCCCTACACCTCCCACTGAATTTCAGTGTAACCCTGGAGAAACTCAGAAAGACTTGGCCTTGGCCTTAGCTTTCAGACACACCAGCAAGGTACAGCTGAGCACTAGGTGAGCCACAGTATTATATAGCCTCTAACTGACAGAACTGGAGACTACAGCATACAAAGGCAGTAACCAACCCCAGCACAAGAAGCATGAGTCAGAGCCCCCTGTGCCCCAGAAGCAGAGATCCACTTTAAAAGTCAAGAAATAGGCAATCACAAAGGGTAAAAAGCAAATTGGAAAAAACAAAGACCATAGAATCCTATTATGGAGACCAAGAAAAACAAAATACATACTCAGAAGGGGACAGCATTGACACTATACCCATATCTGAAACCTCAGAATGGAATATAAACTTCTCTCAAGTAAAAAAGTATTCTAGGAAGAGCTCAAGAGGGATTTTAAAAGCCAAATTAGAGAGGTAAAGGAAAAATCGAAAAATTATTTTAAAAATACAGTTGGCAAAATGAAAAAAAAATCACTGAAAAGAACAAATACTTAAAAAGTACAATTGGTCAAATGAAAAAGGAAGTACAAAACCTAACCAGAGAAAATAAATCCTTAAAAGTAGCAATTGACCAAATGGAAAAGGAGGGACAAAAAGTAACTGAAAAAAATTTTTTAAAAATTAGAATTAGACAAGTTGAAGCTAATGATGTTATGAGGCACCAAAAATCAGTCAAAATCTAAAGAATGAAAAAAATAGAAGGAAATGTAAAATATCTCATTGGATAAACAACTGACCTGGAAAATAGATCCAGGAGAGATAATCTAAAAATTACTGGTGTACCAGAAAGCCATGATGAAAAAAAAAAGAGCCTGGACAGTATCTTCCAAGAAATCATCAAGGAAAACCGCCCGGAGGTCCTAGAAGCAGGGAGCAAAATAGTCATTGAAAGAATTCACAATCTCTGAAAGAGATCTCAAATTTAAGATTTCAAGGAATATTGTAGCCAAATTCCAGAATTATCAGGTCAAGCAGAAAATACTGCAAGCAGCCAGAAAGAAACAATTCAAATACCATGAAACTAAAGTCAGGATCACGTAGGACCTTGAAGCTTCTACATTAAAAGATCAGAGGGATTGGAATATGATACATCATAAGGCAAAGGAGCTTGGACTGCAACCAAAGATTAACTACCCAGCAAAATTGAGCATAATTTTTCAGGCAAGGAGATGAACATTCAATGAAATAAGGGACTTTCAGATCTTCTGATGAAAAAGTCAGAGCTCAATGGAAAATTTGATCTTCAAATCCAATACTCAAGAGAGATATAAAAAGGTAAACAGGAAAAAAGAGCCTTGTTATTCAATAAGAGCAAACTCTTTACATCCTTGTATGGGAGGATGATGCCTGTTAATCTTGAGAATTGTATAATTGTTACAAAATTTAAAAGGGTTATACATAGATAGAGAGTGTGGATATAAATTAACTGATGTGATGGTAAAAAAAAAACCTAATTAAGAGGTACAAAAGCATTATAATGGGAGAAGAGGAAAGGAGGAGGCAGAAAAGGGTAAATTACATCACATGAAGAGGCACAAAAGCATATTATTGTAGAGGGAAAGAAAGGAGGGAGATGAGAATTGTATGAGTTTAATACCATCAGTTTTGGTTCAAGGATGGAATAACATACTCAGTTAAGTAGAGGAATCTTACTTGACAAGGCACAAAAACTTATTATAGTAGAGGGAAAGAAGGGAGGGAGAAGAGCATTGTTTGAGATTTACTATCATTGGATTTGGTTCAAGGAAGGAATAACATACTTTGTTAAGTATAGAAATCTAAATTGCCCTACAGACAGTAGGGCAATGTTAGAAGGAAGGAAAGAAGTAGTATGGGAAAAGGGTAAGAAAAGAGAAGGAGGCTGATAGGGAGAGAAGGAATATTGAGGGAGGTGGTAGTTAAAAGCAAAACTCTTTTGAGTAGAGGAAAGGAGAAGGGAGAGATAAAAGTATAACTGGGGGAGGTAATAGGATGGAGAGAAAGACACAGATAGTAATTATAACTGTGAATGTGAATGGGATGAACTCTCCCATAAAACGAAGGTGGATAACAGAATGTATTAAAAACCATAATCCTACAATATGTTGTTCACAAGAAACACATTTGAAACAAGTGGATACACACAGGGTAAAGATAAAAGGCTTCAGGTAAAATAAAAAAAAAAGCTCCAGTGGCAATCCTAATCTCAGACAAAACAAAAACAAAAATAGATCTAATTAAAAGAGATAAGGAAGGAAACTATATCCTGCTAAAAGGCACCATAGACAATGAAGTAATATCATTACTAAACAAATATGAACCAAGTGGTACAGCATCTAGATTCTTAGAGGAGAAGTTAAGGGAGTTACAGGAAGAAAGAGACAGCAAAACTATACTAGTGGGGGACCTCAACCTCCCCCTCTCTGAACTTGATAAATCTAACCTCAAAATAAACAAGAATGAAGTTAAGAAGATGGATAGAATTTTAGAGAAGGTAGATGTGGTAAATCTCTGGAGAAAATTGAATGGGGATAAAAAGGAATTTACTTTCTTCACAGTTGTAGATGGCACATACACAAAAATTAACCATGTACTAGGGCATAACAACCTCACAATCTCATACAGAAAGGCAGAAATAGAAAATGCATCTTTTTCAGATCATGTTGCAAAAAAATTATATGAATAAAAGGCCACGGAAAAATGGAGTAAAAACTAATTGGAAATTAAATAACCTTATCCTAAAGAATAAGTGAGTCAAACAACAAATCATAGAAACAATCAATAACTTCTTTCAAGAGAATGACAATAATGAGACAACCTACCAAACTTATGGGATGCAGAGAAAGTGGTTCTTAGGGAAAGTTTTATAGCTCTGGATGCTTACATGAATAAAATAGAGAAAAAAGAGATAAATGAATTGGGCATGCAACTGAAAAAACTAGAAAAAGAACAAATTGAAAATGGCCTTTTTAAGCTAAAGATCTTTTGGAGTTGTCACTTTGAGTGAGGCAACACCCATTCAGTGAACAGGCCTGTTTAAGAAATGATGGCCCCTTTAACTAAATAAAAAAATCAGATTGGGAGGGGAAGACACTCAGGGTTGATGGTCAAAAGAGAAACTATTACTGTTCACATTCACTCTCAGCCAGTGGGGCCCCAAAATGTAACCATTAAGTGTTGCTTGGGCTGGGATCTATTGTCTCATATTTATTTATTTACCTTTCTGAATCAATTTAGATGTGAGTAAGGTTCAAGAATTGCTTACCTTCACACCATTTGCCTCTCCACTATAAAAGTTCTTTCTTTCATGCCTGTCTTCTGTGAGATAATTTTCCCCATTTTTCTTCTCCCTTTACCCTTCTCCCAGGGCATCCCTCTTTACAGCCTATTTTTTAAAAAAAAAATTTTACATAATCAACTCACTCCTGCACCTTCTTTCTATGTAGAATCCTTCCAACTGCCCTAATAATGATAAAGTTCATAGAAGATATGTGTTTAATGTAATTGAGTCCTGTGATTACTCTTCCATGGTTTTCTTTTTTTATATTTCTCTTCAGTCTCATTGCAAAGTCAAATTTCTCCTTATCTTTTATCTTTTCACCAGGAATGCTTAAAAGTCCTCTATTTCATTAAATATCCATTTTTTCCCATGAAGGTTTATTCTCATTTTTGCCGGGTGGGTTTTTCTTAGTTGCAATCCCAGCTCTTTTTCCCCCAAGAATATCATATTCTAAACCCTTCACTCATTTAATGAGGAAACTGCTAAAAAAACAACAACAACAACAGCAAAAAACCTTGTGTGATCCTGACTGTGACTCAATGGTATTCAATGGTTTCTTTCCTGCTACTTGAAATATTTTCTCTTTGGCATGGGAGCTCTGGAATTTTGCCATGATATTTCTGGGAGTTTTCATTTTGGCATCTTTTTTAGGTGGTGACCCGTGGTAGTGTCCAATCATTTTCAGTTCCAATCTTCATGACCCCATTTGAGGTTTTCTTAGCAAAGATGCTTGAGTGATTAAATGACTTTTTTTCAATTTTCATTTTACCCTCAGATTTTAACTTATTAGGTTAGTTTTCTTTTATAATTTCTTGAAGTATGATGTCTATATTCTTTCTTAGACCGCGGCTTTCAGGTAACCTAATAATTTTTGTATTTTCTCTCCTGATCTATTTTCCAGGTCAGTTATTTTTTCTAACTTGATATTTCACATTTTCTTTTTTTTTTCATTTTAAACTCTGTTATATTGTTTCTTAATGTCTCATAGAGTCATTAGTTTCCACTTGCCCAATTTGATTTTTAACAAAATGTTTTCTTCAGTGAGCTTTTGTCCCTATTTTCCCATTAGGCCAATTATGTGTTTTTTGGTCTTATTTTCTTCAGCACTTTTCACCCCTTTTATCAAACTTGTTTTTTTCATATTTTTCTTCCTTTGCTTTCATTTCTTTTCCTTATTTTTTCCTCTACAATTTTAATTCGAAAATAATTTTTTAGCTCTTCCAGAAATTTCTGTTGAGTTTGTGCCTAATTAACATCCTTTTTCTTTGAGATTTCACTTGGATATGTTTTGACTTTATTTTCTTTTTCTTAGTTTGTTTCTTGATCTTCCCTATTAACCCCAATACTTTTTATGATCAGGTTCTTTTTGTCATTATTGTTTGCTCATTTTTTTCAACTTACATTTCAATTTTGAACTATATCTTAATGTTGGGCTCTGTTCCCAATGTTGAAGGGGGGGAATATTTTCTCAAGCTTCAGTCTTTTTTGCACTGCTCTTTTCAGAACCAGTTTTGGAGTTTTGTGTGCTTCCAAGGTGGTGTGATCTGAGGAGAGGTATAGTCACTTGCTTTCTTGGTCTACACTCTGATCTTTAGCAGGGAATGGCTCCTGATCCCTTGGGATTTCAATCGATACTTCTCCTCAATGCTCCTCTTCCCTTGGGACTGGAAACCATACTGTTCTTCCGGATCCCTGAATGCTTGGGACCAGAAATGAAACTGACCCTCAGGATTTCCACTACCTCTTGTCCTAAAGTGTTTCTCTCTGCCCTTGAACCATGACCCAGAAATGGTTATAGGCAATGGATTGACAAACACTGTCTGGTCCTGAATCCAGTGCTATCACAGTGGTACCCTGAAATCTCTAACTAGTTTCCAGGTCCCATTGCTAAGTTTGGTTTTAGTGTTTCCAAAACTGTTTCCAATACCTAGTTCCACTACTGGTGTTCCATCCTCATGGGCTCCAGGTTAACTTCATTGCCCAGATCAAAGATCTGTCTTCTGATTTCCTATGTTGTCTTGGGCAGGAAGAATGTCTTACTCTGACCTTTTGTTGGTTGTGCCTCTCCAGAATTCAATCTGAGATGTTCTTTTAAAGTTGTTTAGAGGGGCATGTTCGGGGAGTTGGCTGCATGCTTCTCTATTCTATCATCTTGGTTCCACTCCAAGAAGTTCCCTGGGTTTCCTAGATGGTAGCCTTTATTGCCTCTTGTAAGGATTTTCTTGGTGGAAGAAGCTGTTAGGTTTTCCTTGCAGCATTTTCTTACAACTTTGTTCACTTCCTGTGAGTCTCCTGAGTACTTGGTTTGGTACTTTATGGGATCATAAAGGAATTATAGTATTCTGGTTGGCCACCCCTTAACTTCTGGGGTGAAGCCGTTCCTTGGTTGTTCCTTCTTATTCTTGCTTCTTCCTTGCTCCAGTTATGTTGAAAGCTGAATCACTTTTTCTGGGACCTCAAGCCTTTCCAGGGTTTAAAAATTTCACCAGGGAGGGAAATAAATCATTTTCAGTTGTTCGTCTCTCTTCTTTCATCAACTCCTCTTGCTAGTTTCCACTGCCCCTCAAGTTTTCCTTTCTTCCTTATTTATTTTAAGAGAGCTCTAAGAAAAATTATGTTGACCTTTTGCATTTCTGTAGCTTTTCTCCTTCTTGTGGCTGCATCATGATGCCATTACTTTGTCTTATTCTGACATCTTCCTGAGAGATTCTTGCCACCTGGGGATTTTAGATGACTGGGCAGCTAGGTGGTACAGTGGATGGAGCATTGAGCTTGGAGTCTGGAAAATCTGACTTCAAATCCAGCCTCGGATATTTACTAGTTATGTGAACATGAATAAGTCACTTAACCCTGTTTGACTCAGTTTCTTCATCTGTAAAATGAGCTGGAGAAGGAAATGGCAAACCATTCTAGTATCGTTGCCTAGAAAATCCTAAGTCAAATCACAAAGTGTCAGACGTGACTGAATAAAAGTGTTGGCTAGAGTGCCAGACTTGGACTCAGGAAGATTCATCTTCTTGCGTTTTAAGCTGGCCTCAGATACTTACTAGCTGTGTGACCCTGGGCAAGTCATTTAACTCTGTTTACCTCAGTTTTCTCATCTGTAAATTGAGTTGGAGATAGAAATGGCAAACCACACCAATATTTTTGCCAAGGAAACCCTAAATGGAGTCACAAGGAGTTGAATATGACTGAAAAATAACTGAACAGCAACAAACCTAAATAGGAGCAGTGTGATGCAGAACTAGAAAGACGGATGCAGAAACATAGACTACGATTACATAAACATAGTATGCAGGTTGTTGTAATGATTTTATTGTACCGTCTACTGATCAGACCCCATCTAATATGTAATATGTAATTCTAATTGCTACTTTAAAACTTGAAAATGCCTCTCTCATTTGTTTATAACAAATCTGGGAGTAGATGCTCTTGTCATCGTCTTTTTTCAGATGAGAGTAAGTGACTTTCCCAGGGTTACCTAACTAGTAAGTTTCTGAGTCAGGATTGGAACTCAGGTTTTTATTATTTATAAAATGCTTTACATATACTAACTCGTTTCACTTTCATAGCAACTCTGTGGAATAGGCAGGCAAAGTATTTAGCTCCCCATTCTAACCCGTTGGTGAGGACATAGGCACAGTGATGTTAAATGATTTGTCTAAGGGCATATAATTAGGACTCGAATCCTATGTATACCTACAGACATTCACAAATGTGGTTATATATAAATATATAGATGTATATTATATATTCTATGGCTATATACCCAAATATGTGTCTATTTATATGTACCTATATAAATCTATCTCTATCAACCCATCTACATAGATATATGAATATCCAGATAGATCTATCCATACATATCTAGATCTAGATCTGTCTAGACAGATATGAAACAGACACCATAAATTAGTGCCAAATTGGGCCCAGGAATGAACAGGAAAAAGAAGGGAGCAAGAAGACTGATTGTGCTCAGAGTTGTGGAAATGCTGATAACCATTAGGGATGCTGGCTGACTACATATAACCTGGACACATAAAACCTTGCTAAAGAAGAAATATTTTCCGCTTTCTTTGTTTGCCTTTCTAACTCATCTAAGCCAACTTTTCCAACACCTGAATTAATGACTCTGAAATACTTCTTTAAAAGCTTAATTGTTTTTGAGGTTTTTTTTTTCCTGCTTATCAAAAATGTTGAATGGGAAAGTGACCCCATATTTGCCTCAATAATCGTCCTCTTTCCAAACGTGACGATTCTTTAATGGGGTTTGGATGCTCTTTAACGTTTTCCCCATTTATATCAATTATCCTGTGTATACCTTGGTTAATAATCAAATATCCCCAATCAGTGAAAAACAGTTAACACATTTAAATTTAGACTTTTACTAATACCTCAGTTCTGAAAGTTAATGTTTTCTTAGTTTAAAAAAGAGGTTATAACTTTATTGCCAGTAAATTTTTAGCATTCCTTCATATGACGCAATTCTATTTGTTTGAAGTACATGAATCTGCATAAATTACATTTACATATCATATCACTTGTGATAGAGCATACAAATTTATTTAAACCAAAAAATAATTTACTGTTGAAGCATAAACAGAAGGATTTGCTAAATTGATAATTGTTTTTCTCTGTTGGGACATTAGATAGTGTTCTCTTTCCCAGTCTATATATGAATATAAATTATTCTGGCTTGGAGAGTAGGGGTGTAAAGCTCTAGAAGAAATCCAGTTTGCAGACATGAAGGAATTGCCTCTTTGGTTGAGAAAAATTATTTTAAAATAAAGAATATTGAAATTGAATGCAGAAATTATTCTGTTCTTATCTGCTTGCAAAAGCTCATCTGAAGTTCATTTTAATTTGGTTTCCCCCACACTCCCTAGATAGGATGTTTCTCATTAAGTATATTCAGTGCTGCCTGAGCTACAACTCTTCCTTATAGCCACAGTTTGCTTTGCTTGTCTTCTTTATCATCTTTCCTTCCTTCTAGGCTATTGTCATATCATCACCTCTCAACAGTCAATATAATTTTTGAAAGGCCTATGCATTTATTCAAGCCACTTTGAGCACAATGGCCCCTCAACTTGCTGTTCTGCTTTGACCACTTAACATTCTCTGCTTTCTCCTCTAAGACTAGAGATTACAGACCCTTTTCAGAGCTTGTTGTTTTTGTTCACCATCTTCCATATTATTCATCTCAGTGTGAAGTCCTATGTGTGTTTATAGCACATTGCAAAATGCACAATATTCCAATCAGAGGGCCATTGTATTTCAATAGACATGTTATATTCATTTATGCTAAGGAGCACTGCTCTTATCTTTGACACAGAGAGACCCTGTTCTCTGTTGACAATCATTCTGCTGAGTTGAAAGCATTTTGGATTATGTTGTTGTTTTTTTTTAATGCCTACATTATGTGAGTTTGTATTCTTTGGAAACATGATTCACATAGAAAGGGGGCAACTTTACGTTTATTTCACACTGAATATATTAATCTAATTAGAAGTAAGTATGAAATATCTGTAGTATGAAAGCAAACTCAAGAAAGATGACTCCAAAAGAGTAGAAGGCTCTCAAAAATGAAATTCTAATGACTTTGGGGAAAGCATTTAAAAAGATAGATATGGCTTCACAGAGAACTCCCTGGTGAGTTCAGACTCAAAAAGGACACATATAAAAGATGAGGGGTAAATAATCAAAGCAGGGAAAATTAACGGAATATATAGTCAGAGAAATGCCAATTATAACAAATTTGTGATTTTACTTCACATTCAACAAATTGAGAGTTGAGACAAAAACTGAAAATAATCAGTGCTGGAGAAGCTGTGGGAAGACAGGCACAGTAAAACACTATTGGCAGAGTTGTGAATTGGTCTGTCTGTTCTGGATTCCAATTTGGAATCATCTAAGAAAAGTGAATACATTCTTAAACCTTCTGACCAAGTGATCTCACTACTGGATGTTATCCAAGTTCCAAAGCATATTGGAAGGTGATTCTCTTATTATTGATGGGGATTGATGTCCTGCTGCTACAGGAGGAGTGGGGACAGAGCTGGTAGGAGCAGGGGAGAGTAAAGCTTTGCTCTTTTTTGAGTTCTAAAGACTCTTCAAGTCTTTAGAGGTGGTTTTAAGTGTCTTCAAGTCTCCATACACTTTTGCTTCTGGAGTCACTTTGATGCTTCTTCAAGAAAATGCTTCTGGGACTTCCATCTTCAAGAAAGAAGATAGATGGTAGATGCTCACTCCACTTCAGGTTGCTGAGGAATAAGTCCACATGAGAGGAGCCAGCAGTCTCCACCCTTTCCCTATCCCCATCTTGCTACAGTAGAGTCTTCAGGGCACTTCCTCTTGGGTAAGATCTCAGACTCTATCTTTTGGTTGAGCTGAGTTACCTTGCCCCCAGTTAGGAGATCTTTTTTCTGCTCTGTATTGTCTACTATGTGTTATCCTATGCATATTTCCTCTGATTTCTATTTGACATGGGCTTGAATAAATGGGTTTCTTTGCCATTTACTTTGTGTGTTTTTAATGTGAAATTGGTATTTGGTGGAAAGAGACTGAAGTCCTGAATGTAGAGCCTGTGGTCTTCCTCTTTCCCCCCAACTATTGAAACAGGGATTAAAAGTTAACTTGAACCTGAAAAACATATCCCTTAGACCAGGCCTGCACAACCTACAGCCTGAGAAAGGATTTTGGGTGGTCTGGGAAAAATGTTCCTCTATATTTTTCACAGGCCACCTGAAATCCTTTGGTGGACTGCAGGTTGTGCAGGCCCAGCCTTGGACAAATAATATTCAAGGGAGCACATAGATATAAATCTAGCTCTGTATCCCCTCTCTCTTTGAGGAGAACAGAATGGCTAACCTTTTGGTTCCAACTTCCTGTTTCCCTGCCCGGCAGGACTTTATCTCCTTCAGGAAGGGTAAGGGGAGAAGAGGCTAGAGTTGTCTATACTTCCTACCTTTGAGCCATGCAAATGATACTATATACTATATGTAGGGGACAACTGCATGGGCATACACCACAAGAGGTAGGGGTGTAATAGAAAATGTCATAGCCGCACTTTTTGTAGTAGCAAAATGGTCACACATTAATTGAGGAAGAGCTGAACAAACTGTGATGTATGAATATAATGGGGTATTATTGTATAGTAAGAAACAAGGAATATAAGGAATTTAGTAGATTAAACAGTGAATCAACAAACATTTAGTAAGGTTCTTCTATGTGTCAGATGCTGGACCAGGTGCTGGGGAAAACACAAAAAAATGAAGCCGTCTCTGTGGTCAAAAAGCTTACCTTCTATTGGGAGGGTCAAAATGTACTTATGTAAGACTATACCAAAGAAGTATGAAGTCATTGGTGACTGTGTGGGGCATGGAAATGGGGGCAGGCATTAGCAGCTGGGGAAATTGGGAAAGAATCTGAGCTAAGCTTACAGGGAAAAACAGGGAAAGCTTCTAAAAGACAGAGAGGCACAAGAAATTGCACTCTGAGCATGGTGAGGCCCAGACAAAATGTTGCATGTGAGGAACAGAAAGGAGGCCAGCTTGGTTAGACAATATATAGGAAAAGGAGAGATATTAAGGCAGAAAAGGTTAGAGGTTGTGAGTCAAGTAGTTAAAGAATTTAAATGCCAAATAGGAGAGCCTACATTTGATTCTAGAGATAACAGGGAGAAAAGGAAAGTTGCAGGCAATGATATAAGATAGCATGTAGGAATACAACCTTGGTAACTTAGTGGAGGGCGAACAGGAGGGAGAGAAGAGTTGAGGCAGGGAGACCAATTAGGAAACTACAGGAATTCAGATATACACGGGAATATTTGTATGAAATGATACAGAATGAAATAAGCAGATATGAAGAAAATATACATAATGAATATAGCAATGTAAATGAAAAGAATGCTTATGAATTAAAAGGGTAGGGATCTCTGAGTAATTAGAATAACTGATCTTGATCCCAGAGGACAGCTGATGAAACATCCCTTTCTCATTTTGGCAGGAATGTGGGAGACCACAGGGGTGGGCAGAAAGATAGTGTTTTATATATTGTCAGTTGAGGTCGCAGTTATCAGTTGTTTTTTCATAATTGTTTTTCTTTGTTACAAAGAAGGGTTCAGTTTTGGAGATGGAGTAGAGAAGAAGGTATGTTCAGAAATGACTATTTTTAAAAACAAAAGAGATCAATAAAGCTTATTTGACCAAGAAAGCTGATCATAATTAATGAAAAAGTCATAATGACAGCAATTAGTACTACCACATACCACTTTTACTGCATACTTTTGAAAAAGCAACCTGGATAAAATGGTCTTAGAAAGTATTAAAACTCTATCCAATGCTAACTAAACACAGGGCCCATAGTCCCAAGGCAGCTACATAAACATGAACATTTTCTCATTAAAAAGGAGGAAAATAATTGAAAGATCCCATAAAATTGCAAGATATACAGGCAGGTGAATTTGTAGAACTACGTCTAGAACAAACAGACACCACTTCACAAAGCAACTGTAAAGTCTGACAATAAGCACATGCCATTGAACTCATAGAATATAATTGAAAATAGTTTTACCTCCAGAGGGAGCTTATGAAAGAGTTTTAAGAGTGGAAACAAAAGGCCCTTGGTGGGTGATAGCCACATAAACTCAACCTAGAATATTTTGCAAAAATAACATCGAACAAGAGATTGGATCATGCAGATATTTTACCGAAATGGAAGGGTTTATGACAGCCATTCAAGACTAGGTCATTGCTATAAAAATTACAGAAAAGATCATTCTTAAGGAGCCCAGACATAGTATTTCATGCAGATTATGCAAACAGACTGTAGAAACTAGACAATGTATTCCTACAGGTTGTGATAATTTAGCATCTATCAGATTCCTAGAAAGATGCAATTAGGCAACCGAACTGATACACCAGAAGCTTGATATACTTCAAAAACTAAAGTAACATCTCCACACTACAAATAAAGATCCCCAAATATCCTTGATAGTCCAACAAATAAAGTGTACTTGAACCAGAGGATCATCCTGGGAATAATGTTGTCCTCAATCACTTGGATGTAACATTCACTCATAAAAAGTTAAGAATAACATTTTTAATTTCTTCCATCATACTGGATACTCATAACCTCTAAATTATGTGGAATGAAAAATATCTCGAAACATAGAAACCTAGTAGGAAAAAAATGTGGGAATATGATGAAGTATATATCACCATCATCCTGTCTGCTACTGAAGCTTTCCTGAAGATGTTTAAGCAAGCCTGTGGAATATGAGCTGACATCCTAATACTTTCAGTTACAAAAATCACTGTATCTATCTATGCAATGGTCCACCAGATAATAAGCATATGAGAACAATACTAAATAGTCATTTGTTCTAGGACCATTTCTATATGAACTCCATTGAATATAAGATCAAAAGAATGAGAACAGTAATAATAAACTATTTGCACTGCATTTATCTTGTATGGTTACAGTTATTTCTTAGTTGCCTCCTCAATTAGAATTTGAACTCCTTGAGAATAGGGACTATGTTTTTACCTTTCTTTAAAGCATCCTGGCACATAGTTAGCACTTAATAAATGAATATAGGCTCATCGTTGACTAAGAAACTCCCTGAACTGGGAGACAAAACTAGTAAGAAACAACGTGGACAATAGGAAGTGCTTTTAAAGTTATATTTGGGGCAAAGAGAATAATGAAAATGATGCTTACCCACTGGTTTTGGAAAGATGGCATAAAGTTAAAGGATTGCATGCATAAAATGAGACCGATCAAATGCTGTTTACTTTTTACAAATTTATTGATTTATGTTTATTTTCAACATTCACTTCCATAAGTTTTAAATTTTCTCCACCTCCTCCTTTCCCCCTTCCCCAAGACAACATGAAATCTGATATAACCTATTTATATACATTCTTATTGAACATATTTTCATGTTAGTCATGTTGTATAGAAGAATTAGACCATATGGGAGGAAGCATAAGAAAGAAAAAACAAAAGAAAAAAAAAGATCAAATAGTATGCTTTGATCTGCATTCAGAATCCATATTTCTTTGTCTGCATGTGGATGGCACTTTTCATCAGGACCATTTTGGAGCTGTCTTAGGCTCTTGTGTTACTGAGAAGAGCTAAGTCTGTCAAAGTCAGCCATAATACAATGTGGTTGTACTCAGCATTAGCTTATTTAAGTCTTTCCAGGATTTTCTGAAGTCTGCCTGCTCATCATTTCTTATAGCACAATAGTATTCGATTACATTCATATACTATGACTCATTCAGCCATTCCACAATTGATGGACATACCCTCAATTTCCAGTTCTTGGCCACCACAAAAACAGCTGCTATAAATATTTTTGTACATGTGGGTCCTTTTCCCATTTTTATGATCTCTTTGGGATATAGCCCTAGAAGTGGTATTGCTGGATCAAAGGGTATGCGCATTTTTATAGCCCATTGGGCATAGTTCCAAATTGCTCTCCAGAATGATTGGGCCAGCTCACAACTCCACCAACAATGAATTAGTGTTCCAATTATCCCACATCTTTTCCCGCATTAATAATTTTCCTATCTTGTCATGTTAGCCAATCTGATAGGTGTGATGTGGTACCTAAGAGTTATTATGATCTGCATATCTCTAATCAATAGTGATTTAGAGAATTTTTTAATGTGACTATAGATAGTTTTTATTTTGTCCTCTGAAAACTGCCTCATCATATCCTTTTCTTCCCCCAATCACATGATGGTTGTGGGGATGGGACTTAAAGTAGAGTCCCTGATATATGGCATGATGCCACTCCTAGGGCTTTGTAATCTTATACATTACATACAGAGAACTTAATACAAATTTCAGGTACAATTGTAGAAAGACTTATTAAATCAATGGTATGTGAATACTCAGGATAGATAATCACCAAGAGGCATAATGGATTCATGCAAGTCATATTAAACTAAGATAATTACATTTCCTGATACAGTTACTAGATAATGAAATAATGGAAATGCATTATATATGGATATGTGAAAAAGGGTGAATTGTTGAAAGAAATCAGTCTGTATGGATAGAGAACTTATCAACCAGCTTAGATTTCATAAAGATGTTGTTTACTTGTTTCAAGTGTGTTTGATGCTTTGTGACACCATTTAAGGTTTTTTTGGCAAAGATACTGGAGGGTTTGCCATTTCCTTCTTCTGCTCATTTTACAGATGAGGAAATGGAGGCAAAGAGAGTAAAGTGACTTGCCCAGGGTCACACAGCTAGTAAGTGTCTGAGGCCAGATTTGAACTTAAGAAAATGAGTCTTTCTGACTCCAGCCATTCTATCCATGCAGTACCACCTCACTGCCTATAAAAACTTGTATGGAAAATACAAAGCCAAGGAATGTGTAAAAGACTTGAGAATCTATTTTTCATGATGGACGCAAGAACTATATAAACAAGTACAAATAATGGTTTATAGAAACAGACCTAATTAACTGAAAAAAATGTTAGTTGCTTTTTGGTAGGATGAGCCAATATGATAACAATGACAATACTGCTTAAATTGATTTACTTCTTCAGTGCCATACCTATTAAACTATCAAAGGATTATTTTACGGAACTAGAAAACATAATGATGAAATTCATATGAAGAAAAAACAGATAAAGAATCTCAAGAGAGTGAATGAAAACAAATGGCAACAAAATGGGGCCAGCACTGCTAGGTCTCACACTGTCCTGCAAAAGAAGAAAGAAGAGTCACCAGATGCTCACTATGTGCCAGAAGATGCTAAATCCTTCCATCTTAATTTATCCTCATAGCATCTGTCATTATGATCTTATTATTCCCATTTTACAGAGGAGGAAACTAAGGCAAATCGAGGAGAAATGAGTTGTCTTGGGTTGCACAGCTAGTAAGTGTGTGAGGCTAGATTTGAACTCAGGTCCTCTCAACTCTAGGACCAATGCTTTATCCACTTTTACATCTAGCAATTGGATATTGGTTTAAAAAAATTGAAAAATCAATTGATAGAACAAATTAGGTTTAAAAAATACAAAAGCAAGTGTGTCAAATACCCTAATATATGACAAATACAAAGACCTCAGCTACTAGGATAAGGACCCAATATTGGCGATGTTAAAGAAAAAAAAAACAACCCAGAAGGTATCAATAACAACTTATGTTAGAAAAGAAAAGAAAAAGACCTGGAACCTTCCAGCCAGGACTACCATCTTCAGGTTGCACAGAACTTTTCTAAAATTCTTTCACTTTCTCAGTCTCTTGGAATTTTCTTTTTAAAAATTTTTTAAATAACTTTTTATTTATTTATTTGTTGCTTTTTGGAAGGGGGAAGGCAGGGCAACTGGGGTTGACTTGCCCAAGGTCACACGGCTAGTTAGTGTTAAGTGTCTGAGGCTGGATTTGAACTCAGGTCCTCCTAACTCTAGGGCAGGTACTCTACTCACTGTGCCAACTAGCTTCCCCCTAAAGAACTTGTTGAATATAATAAATGCTTCAAAAAGAGAATAATTCTAACAAAGTAAAATAGAAAGAGCATTACATATGGAAGCACATCTCTATAATATAGAACTTCTTTCTTTAGAAAATAATAAAATAAACTAAATTCAACCTTTAATGCTATCCTCCTTGTCTAAATTCCCCTCTAAAACCTTTTTGTTTTCTTCTATGCATTTAAAAAAAAGTTTTAATAAACCATTTTGATTTCTTTCATTCTCTTTTTTTTGAGGCAGCATTAATACTAACTCCCCTCCCTTTCTAAATGCCCAATCTGCAACAAAAACAAAACAAAATAATGCCCTAGAAAGATGGGGTTAAAATTCGTAACTCAAAATCTCATGGAAATGAATGATGTAAACTAAAAATAAACAAAAATTTAAAAAAAAACATAAGCCCCTTGAGGGCTGCCAGGGACTGTCTTTCGGCTTGTCTTTGCACTGATTAGCTTTGAGCAGCGCCTGGTGCTCAGTAAGCACTTAATAAATGTTTTGTCCAATCAACAAAACAAAACAAAATAATGCCCTTCTCCTGCCCCACACATGATCCTTATAACAATTTTTCTAGCCCAGGACAACTGAAGAGGTTAGCAAGTAAAGTCTCAGTAGATTGGTGGTCAGACCTGGAGCCTTGAACAGACTGCACAGCGCAGCTTGTACCAGGGTGCCAGGAGCAGGCATTGGAAGCAGTTCAGCAGCAGCAGCAGCCTCAAGAGATCTCAGCCTACAGGAGGCAAGGAGGTTGGACAACAGGTCAGAAAAAGACACAGTGGACCCATTGCTGGCACTAGGTGCAGAACTCCAATGCATGTTCTGTATGCCGTTTGGGGTGACAATCCTAGAGCTAAGGGGAGAACCAGTCTACCAATGCCTGTGACCCACAGAGGTACAGGAGCCCTGGTCACAGTTCTAAGGTAAAGAGTACTTGTGGTCACCCACAGACCAGGAGAGCAGTGACTATGCCTCTACTTATATCGTACCACCCTGGAAGCACTTTTTATGCTTCTCTTTAGCCTTGTATTTGGAAGCCAAATTTTTCTGTTTAGCCCTGGTACCCAGTTTTGTTGGGTAGGTGATACTTGGTTGTAATCTTAGTTTCTTTGCCCTATGAAATAGCGTATCCAAGCCTTCAGATCTGCTGATATCTGCTGATGTACCTGCTGATAAATCTTGTGTTAGCCTGACCATGGCTTGATGATATTTGAATTGTTTTCTTTTGGTTGCTTGTGGTATTTTCAACTTGATCTGGGAGCTCTGGAATTTAGCTATAATTCTCTTGGGAGTTTTCATTTTGGGATCTCTTTCAAGAGGTAATTGGTGGATTCTTTCAATTTCTATTTTATCCTCTGACTCTAGAATATCAGGATGGCTTTCCTTGATAATTTCTTGAAAAATGATGTCTAGGCTCTTTTTTTTATCATGACTTTCAGGTAATCCAATAACTTTTAAATTACATCTTCTGGATCTGTTTTCCAGATCAGTTGTTTTTCTAATAAGATATATCACATCATCTTCTGTTTTTTTTTCATTCTTTTGGTTTTATTTTATTGTTTTTTAATGTCTCATAGAGACATTAAGTTCCACTTGCTCAATTCCAATTTTTAAGGAATAATTTTCTTCAATGAGCTTTTGTACCTCTTTTTCCATTTTGCCAATTCTGCTTTTTATGGAGGTCTTCTCTTAAGCGAATTTTTGAGCCTCTTTTTCCATTTGACCAATTTTGCTTTTCAAGGCATTTTTCTCATTGGATGTTTTTAGCTCTTTTATTTGTCTTATTATGTTGTTTTAAGGTGTTATTTTCTTCAGTAGTTTTTGTGCCTCTATTAGCAAGCTGTTGACTCTTTTTTCAAGATTTACTTTCATCACTCTCATTTCTTTTTCCATTCTTTCCTTCTACCTCTTTTACCTGATTTAAAAAATCCTTTTTGAGCTCTTCAGTAGCCTGAGACAAATTCATATTATTCTTGGAGGCTTTGGATGTAGGAACTTTATCTTTGCTGTCTTCTTCTGAGTGTGTGTTTTGATCTTCCTTGTCCCCATAGTGATTTTCTTTTTTTTTTCTTTTTTTAATTTTTTCTTTTATCTTTTTTAATCATTTTTTGTTTTATTTTATTTTTTTTTAATTTTTTTGAGTTACATATTTTCTCCCCATCTTTCCCCCGCCCACTGCCCCAAAACAGCCATCCAAATGTGTCCCCCCTCCCCCAGTCTATTCTCTCCTATCTCACTTTTTGGTAGGGCAGGATGG
>CM053580.1:397502111-397525487 GCA_028627135.1 Pseudochirops cupreus | reverse complement strand
GGAGTTGTGAACTGATACGACCATTCTGGAGAGCAATCTGGAACTATGCCCAAAGGGCTATAAATAATTGCATACCCTTTGAGCCAGCAGTACCACTGTTGGGGTTGTATCCCAAAGAGATCACAGAAGTGGGAAAAGGACCCATATGTACAAAAATATTTATTGCAGCTCTCTTTGTGGTTGCAAAAAACTGGAAATATAGAGGATGCCCATCAATTGGGGAATAGCTGAACAAGTTATGGTATATGAATGTAATGCAATACTATTGTGCTATAAGAAATGGGAAGGAGGTGGGCTTCATAATTACCTGGAGAGGCTTATACAAATTGATGCTAAGTGAGAAGAGCAGAACCAGGAAAATTGTACACAATCATAGACACATCGTATGTGATGACCAACCTTGATAAACTGGACTCTCCTCAACAACGCACAGCTAAAAGACAACTCTACAAGTCTCAGGATGGAAGGAGATACCTATATTCAGAGAAAGATCTAGAAAGACTAGAGTTTAAATGGAGACTGAAGCAATACATGCTATTGTTCTTTTTCATATTTGGTTTTGCTTCTTTTTTCCCAGTGATCACTCATTGGTTACAACCCTTTTATGCAACCAGACTATTGAACAATGTGAAAGTATTTGCAAATCCTATACATGATTGCACGCCACCGTGGGGCGGGGGGGAAGGGAGGGGAGAAAATCTGAAACTCAAGGGATTGTGGAACTGAATCTTGTAAACTAAAAGTAAGTAAAAAAAAAAATATATATATATATATATATATGTATATATATGTATATATATATATATATATATATATATATGTCCCATTCCGCACCTGTAATTGACCTTATCTCTCTATTGAGGAGTTCACCAGCAATGTTCTGGAGTAAAGATAGTCATCACATAAATTAGTTTTCTGATCTTTCAGAATGACTTTCTGATAAATATGGTTGTGGTTCTTGTATGGATTACTTTCTTTTTTCTACTTATCTCAGTCTGTCAATTCATAAAAAAATGTCTCTGAATTATTCATATTTTTCTTTTCTTATGGTACAATGATATTCCTCTACCTTTCTTTACCACAATTTGTTTGGTTATTCCCCAATTGATGGAATTCATTCTGTTCATGCCTTTATAAGAGATAAGGATTAGAGTTATAATTTAATTGACAGAGTGAACTCACAGATGAATAAACTACCTCTACCAATATAAGTCATAACCTCTGCAAGCTAAAGACTAAGAGATTTGTCTAAGTGCTTGGATTTGCAGATTTGTACAGGCTCATATAACCACTATATGTTAAAGGCTACACTTGAACTGAGTTGGTGGTGCCTCCTCAGACAACATTCTCTGCCATCTTCAGTTTTTATGCTTCCACAAAAAGTGCTCATATAAAAAGAAAAAATGTATATATCATTCTTAGGTCATAGGCCTGGTAGTTTTACCTCATATTTTTGTCAGGGTCAGTTTTATGCATTGGCAGAATAAATAGTTGTATTTGTAATCTTGGGGAAAGGCCACCTACCTAAATATATCTCCACGTTGAGCCCTGGTTCTTGCATTTCCCATTTTGTTCATTCTTTAAAATAAAGCTCTATAAATTTCCATTTAAATGGCAGGTCCCACCTCTTTCATGAATCCTTTCTTCCTATAGCACTGTCTTTCCTTTCTAAATCCCACAGTCCTGACTGTTTATATCACACATTTTGTCATTTAATCTTACCCTTTATTGAACTCTAACTCATGATGTAAGTTTTGGCTCCTGACTTATAATTGTAAATTCCTTGAAAATACCATGTGGAGATAAAGTGCTTGGAAACCTTAAACTGTTATATAAATGTCAGTTATCATCATCATCACCATCACCACCACAGTCCTAGGAAGAAAGTATTTGGCTGCTGGTTTGACTCGAACTGGAGTAGACCAATAATGCTTTAAACCTTTATCAGCCATTAACACTATAGTTTAAATCATCAGATTGACGTGGAATTCACCTAGCAGACACTTGAGAAAATAGGATACAAGACAAATAACTTTTGCTTGAGTGAAAGCAGAAAGCACCAAAAAAATTACCATAACCAGAGTCATGATAGTTAAACTGCAGGAACAGGAAGGCGGCATTTGCTGGCCATAGTCCTGCAGACAATAGCATCTCCCCTAATCTGAGGCTACTTGTAGGCAGCATATGAGACAACACAGTTTCAGAGCCTCTGCGTAATACTTCTAAACCAGTTTTTATATCGTAGCTGTAGACATGATAATTTTGGACAGATGGAGAGAAAGAGAATCAGGTATATCATCTCTCCAGCAGAATCATGCCACTCTGGGGAGTCTGGTTGCCTGGTTGATTTTCCCCATGTGTCTGTTTCTCTGTGTTCACCAGATCACAGAATCTCAAAGTGGTTTAATAAACTGGAGAAACTTTTTTCCCTTTAAATGTTTACTAATTTACCTATACACCAACCCCACACCCACCCAATCTCCTGGGTTTAAATAAACATCAATGTTACTTTCTATGCTACCTAATTAACAGCGTAACAAGGAATAAAACTATAACACTGTAGAATGCATTAGCTGTGAGAAAGAGCAGAACCAAAGACACCTTCAACTATCATTTCAACTACTGACTTCTCAATTTTCCAAACCTAGTCCTAATATTCAGTTTTCTCAGTATACCAATTAAAGCCCCTTCTCAAAAATTCTTTCATGTTTCTGTGCAAGATAAGGGTTAAACTCAATTCTCGCAGAAAATAAATTATCTTAGTTCTTTTTCTCTGTCCTCACTTCAACCATCAAAGTTAATAGTCTTTCTAGAACTACAGTTAAAACTCTCTAATTCCACACTTACTCCTCACAAAGTGACAGTTAAACTGTCACTCCAAGATCCCATTGCCTCTTGAAGATACAGTAACAACAACTACAATCTGTATGGGAGAGGCTATTGAAGCTGGTATTATAGTAGGAAGGGACCTCGGAAGCCATTGAGGTCAACCTTTAACTAAATATCGGGATCCATTACAGCGTTACTGACAAGTGGTCATCTAGATTCTGCTTAGAAACCTCCAGAGAGTAGAAATTCACTTTGTTCTAAAGGGCACTAAAAGCTCCATTCTTGACAATCCTATTGAATGAGTCTCTATTTGATAAGAAATGCTTATACCCATTGCTCATGGACACATGGCATTCAAATATTCTTTGCATTGGCTCAAACCAACCTTTCTTCTATCTTATTTTCATGAACTGTTATTGTTCTTTCACATTAACAACAGAAGGACACAATGACCACAGATGCAGGCTATATTGATTCTCAGAAGCTGATCATTAAATTTTCAGTGAGAATATTTATTTATACTCTGGAAATTGGCAAGTGCTGCAAATCAAGATTTTATTTATTGTCTTTTGATTGTTTAAATTCAAGAAAGTGATGAAGAAAATATTTAAAATGTTAAATATAATGTGTGCTGTGTATTTTTTTTAGGTACTGGGGGAAAGGAAGACTACTTGTTAAACATTTACCAGTACACTAGTTCAGTGTTCTAAGAATAAATTCTGGCACCATGTCAAAAACCCCAGAAAGGAAAATTTTAGTACTTTAAAAATAAATTTCTAGACAAAATCGCCTTTTCTTTTTATACACATCTGTTTCCCTCTCTAGCACAATCTCACATATCTACCAATAATTCAGTGACATCAAAGGTTATCTAGCTATTAACCTATGATATAATTTATTAAAATGTCTAAGTGATAAATCCGAGAGTTGGAAGGAGCCTCAGAAGTCATGTAATTCAACCTATATTCAAAAAGAAGCCTTATCATAACATGTCAGACAAGACCTCCAGTGAAGATGACCCTAATACCTCACAAAGCAAGTCATTGGTTACAAAAGCAACTTCCTTCTCCCCTTCCAATACTCTTAGGAGTAGACTAGTAGTGAATCCTTGGGGAGAATGAGTTGAAGAAAAGGGGGAAATGTTCTCTGTCTCCTCCTTTATCATCTTATTACGTCAGTCTTTCCTTTTGGGGCTTTCTTTTTTCTCACTACAGATGCAGATAATAGGACATGGCACCTGATTCATCAGGATACTAGAAAGATTGATCACCTTTTAGCATTTAAAGATCCTCAGAGAATCATACTGGGCACATTCTAAACAAAATATAATGACAGCTTGGTTTCTATCAAGGATTGGCTGTTTCATTAAAATGGTTGCTTCAGGTTTCCCTAAAAAATCTTTTTTTTTTTCACTATACCTGATCATGGAGGTATATAACTAGGATTGGAACAGCTAGCCCAATCCTGGCCACATTCCCAGCACAGGTTTTTCTTCTCATCCATGGAAGTCTGTGCTACCTCCCCCTAGAAGTCAGAAAGACCAGGGCCCCATCCGTGATACATAAACGGGCTGGTGATTGCGGCAACTCACTGAACCTGTCTGTGCACCAAGCAATTGAATGACTATATGTTTTAGAGCAGGTGCTGATGTGCTCTGGGAAAAATAATTTCCCCAATAGGAATTCCCTATACTAATCAGTTCTGTTCCCCCCCCAAAAAAATCATATTGACTTAACACATTTATAAAAGTCCCTTTCACAGAACAACTTTGTGGAGTGGGTAGATCAAGTGTTATTATCTGCATTCCTTAGATAAAGAAATGTGGGCTTGGAGAGGACAAGCAGCTCGCTCATAATAAAGTGATACAAGAGTAACTTGCATGGCAGGAGTTCAAAGTCAGGGCTTTTGAATGATGAAGTCCTCTGATGTTCCACCACACATCTTGAAGCATTCATTGGTTATGCACAGCAATAGTTTTATTGCCAATAACAGCTGTTAGAATGCAGCTATTCATCCTTGTAGTTGTTCTTACATCCCATTTGGTTCCAACTATTCTCCACTCTCGTGAACTTGGGGATGCCACCTTAGATATCTTTAACAGTAATTTACCCAGTTGTCTTGGCTCACTTTCCCAACTTGGTTCAGAACTTGAGAACATTGGAAGATAACTCAGGGTTTGGATATCAGTTGCTCATAGTGCTGAGGCAAAGAAGAGCATTTAGGATCATAGATCTAAAGCTGGAAGAGACCCCAGAGGCCCTCCAGTCCAATCCCTCCACACACATCCCCTCCTCTGCCCCATATCTTATAGATGAGGAAACAAAAGCTTAAGGATGTTAAGTGATTTGCCTGAAGTCACACAGGTGGGATAATGTTCAATGTGGCCCCTGACTCCTGAGCATTCAGTGGTCCTTCCATTATCCCTTTTGAGATGAACATAAATGAACAGTAAAGCAACAGAAAATGATCAGCTACATTCCCAAATGAATTCTCTTTTATCCTCTCCTCCCCTACCCCACTATATGGAAACATGATCATACAAAAGACTGAAAGGACAATGTGTGGGCTATGTTCCTTTCCAGGCAGAGTGAAGGGTATGAAATGTCAGTACTGACAGATTTGCCATGATTGTTTGATAACTGTCCCTTCCTGTATGTGCTCAACACTGCTCATCGCTTAGCCAACCACTTCAGAGCTCTGATGGAGTGCCAGACTTGGCTTATCTCAAGCAATACTAGTTTCTCCTCAGTGTCATCTCTGTTTCTGATCTGACTCGTCTATCTTTCCTTGTAGTCATGAGCCATAGCAGCCCTGCATCTTATTGGTGGGAAGAATTAACAGCAGTCCTCCCCAGCTGTTTAGCCAAAAAAACCCCAAAAAACAAAAAACTTCCTCCACACTCTACAGGTACATAGCAAGTCTCTCTCATTCTTGAATAAAATGGTGAAAGATGGAACTGTACATAAGCCATCCCCATTCTTTTCAATGGAACGATACTAGCTACACATTCCAGAAATATTTACTAAATGCCTATTATTTACAGAACTCCCCTAGTATCTCTTACAAGGGTAAATAAAGCCCTCAAGGAGGTTAGAGTATAGGGAGATTACTTCCAATGACTTAATTACTTCTCAGATACAAATAAAGAAGAACCTAGGGACCGAAGAACGGGGAAGAGATTGGGGAGAGGAAAGGAAGAGTGACTATTATTTCCTAATTATTTTTATGATGGTGCCAAATGTTCTCTGCCTTGCTTATCAATTTCCTCATAGTTCCTTCCTTTATTTTATCTGTATTAAGATAAACCATTTTGTGTGGCTGCTTTAACATCTGATAGGTTTGCTGTAATATCGGCACTGTGTGATAAGCAAGAGCACCAATAAATATGAAATGCTGGTGGGTTTTTTTGCCCCTGTTGGCCTATATTTTCTGGGTTAACAAAGGTGTATCAAAGGATAGCATAGAGTTTCTTAGAAAACAAACAACACCAAACAATATTCTCATAAGCTAAACTTAAATTAATTTCACTAGCTAGACTTTCCTTCAAAATATATAAAGATTTGGTGTTACGGTCTTTGTGTTTTATAGGAAGTGGCAGAAGAGTTGCTGGTTTCTCTGAATTTTTGGGAAAAAAAACAAATTGTGGGTTCAACAAACAAAAAAATTTAAACTGACTTAATATATGAAGTGAATCCAAGATGTAAACAATCCCTGAATGTAATTCCTATAACAAATTGCACCCAGGAAACCTCATCCACCAGGATTTGGGTAAAAAGAAAATTGGGGCAGCTACGTGGCACAGTGAATAGACCACTCGCCCTGGAGTCAGGAGGACCTAAATTCAAATTTGACCTCAGATGCGGCACACTTACTAGCTGTGTGACCTTGGGTAAGTCATTTGACCCCAATTGCCCTGCCTCCCCCCTCTGGAAAAAAAAAAGAAAAGAAAAAGAAATAAGGTTTCCTGCAGAGCAGAAGATAGTGTCTGACCCATTAGTAAAATTTAGCATCCTGGAGCTGGTTGTTATTTCCTCTTTTGTTCAACATTTAAAAAAACCTCAATACCAACTATGTGCTTGGCTGTGCACCAGATGTGGGGGGCACAGGTACAAAAGCGATCAAGTATTTGACCCCAAGAAGCTCACATTCTATTAGTGGAGACACAACATGTGTATATTTACATGTGTCAATATACAAAATAAATACAACATGATTTTGGTGGGAAGGTCTAACAACTAGGGTACTCAAGAAAGGTCATTTGAAGCAAATAGAACTTGAGCTGAATCTGGAAGGGAGCTAAGAATTCCAAGAGACAGAAATGAGTAAGGAGAGCATTCCAGGCACATATGACAGTGTGCAAAGGCCAATATGGAGAATAGAAACCTGCTACCCCTCTCCAACTATAATTGCTGCTGCTACGGCTGCTCTACTCCTTATAGTAATATCCCAGAAGGGTTGCAAGTCATATGGATTAGGAAGCTTTATTATCTCAGCTTATCCCTCAGCCTTGTTTTCTGTGGAGAGGAAATGAACACCTATGTGAGGCCTTTGCTTCCTACTTCTCCATTAAATTATCATATATCACTGACAATAGTCGTGTATGAATTCTCCACCAATTGGAACATTCTACATGGTGATTGGAAGCAAATGTAGATCATGGAATGGATACAAACAGGCTCTACCTTTGCCTTCTAATTAGCTATATGCTAGAGATCACAAGTGTTTGCCAACTATTGACAAATAGACATTTCAGTTAGTGAGTAGACTGTATATCGTGCCAGTTACAAATTTTGTCAATGACTTCTTGCATTCCTTTAACTTTTCCCTCTATCTGTTGAACTGATGCTTCTCACACTTGCACATTTCTTCTTTTTCCCACCCTGGTACAGCCTTGAAAACCACCCGAGCTCTCCTACTTTACTTCTTATTGTTTTTAATTTTTCTTCTCATTATTTGGTGGTTTCTACTACTGTCCCAGCCTTTCCAAAATTGGAGTATTGGTGAGGAGAAACAAGTTCCATTCAGTGGCTTAAAGGAAGTTGTGTTACATCACATGAATACTGTTGTTACTGTGTGTCCTTCATTTTCAAAGAGAACCAATGACATCATGGGATGATATCTTTTACTTGTGAGTGAATTGGATTTAAGTGAGGCAGAGTGAACAAAGTCATCAGCCTCACTCCCTCTTCCTGAGTCCTTAAAGTCCAGTGACAGGATAAAAGTCAAAATGACTGGTGGTAACACAGAATGAATGAATGACCTTGGGATCTTCAATGCCTGACCAAACTCTAAGAGCTCCACAGTGCCTGCTTAAGTCGCCTTCATGGCCATTGGAACAATTTGTTCTCATTTACCCATTCTGCCAGAGGAAGACTTCATATTCTTAAGGTAGATACTCCCCTAACTCATTGACAAGTTTGAGGTCCATTGGTTACCCTCAACCTGGTTTAGTTGATCTGCTGAGATGGTTTACCAGGATGTGCTTACTGGGCATGTGATAGCTTCTTGGAGCCACAGGTGAGAGTTGAGTGCCAGGTGGACATCAAAGGTGGATGAATAGTGCTGCAAAGGGCTCAGGAAAGCCCTTACATCAGAGTGCTATTCCTCTTTGATACCCCATATACTCCCATATGCATACTATAACATGATACAATAGCACTGTGGCACATTTAAGAATTGAATTTCAGGAATAAAAATCCTTTTACTTAATATGTAAATATGGCCCAAGTGGGACCAATAGATATAATATATGAGTTTTCCAGTGTCATCAGTCATCTAAACTTATTTGAAGGATTTTTAGAAATATTTTAGTATGAATAAGTTGGAGAAAATACAACAATAGAGATGTTGCTTATACTTAGATTTTCTTTGTGAAATTTTGTTGATTTTGGATAAATAGAAGATGGTTTTAAAAAATTTCAGGAAAGTTAGTGTGGAAAAAGAATTTTGCTAGACACGAATGATGCTGAAATATACAAAAATGGAACAAAGAGTTTCATCAGAATACAACCTTTGTCAGTCAGATGACCTCAAACAAATAACAGAATACCATCTTAACCTTTTATGCTTCCATACTGCAATGGAACTCTCATAGACATAGGTACTTCATTCAATGATACAGAATGCCTGTTCCCTCAATCTATATGTAGATGGACAAATGACTTCATCTCTCTTTGTTTCAATTTCCTCATCTATAAAATGAGGATAATAATAGCACCTACTTCAAAGGGTCAAATCAAATGAGAAAATACTTATAAAGTGCTTGGCGTAGTCTTTGATACATAGTAGGTGCTATATAAGTGTTGGCTATTATTATTATATACATTATACTGATATTCCTGATATTATGTATTATATATATTATACTGATATTTAAGTTAGCCTATTTCAGTACCCCTAAATTAAACTGGGTCGCTAGCCTTACCCATAAGCAAGCTATCTATGGATACTGATTATGGATAATCTGAGGGCGGGATGGGGCAACCTATAATGGCCCAAAATAAACAAGTTATGTATTGTGAGGATTGTGAGGGTAAAAGTGTAGGCTGTGCTGGGACTCACTGCAGGCTGTGCTAAGACACAAGATGTCTCTGTGGGAGTACAGAATCTGAGGCAGCTTGCATACCAGTAGATGGAACATGGACTCAGGAGGCGCCCCCCCGGGTACAGGATGTTTCTGATACAATAGTTGCTAGGATCAAGGGTCACAGTGTGTGGGAGAGCTGCATGAGGATGTCAGATGGGGCCGCTCACTTGGCGGAACTCCTGCACACATGCTGGTTTGGTCTCTCCTCTCATTGGAGGACAAGTAGTGTCCACAAGCTGTGCATAAGCCCTCTGGGGGGTATAAATGAAGGCTGGGAACCAACAATAAACGGAGCCTACTCACCATCATCTGGTTTCCCTGTTTCATGATTCATCACAACTCCTGAGAGGGTGGAGCTCAGCCCAAAGAGCAGACAGCCAGTTACAATGTATGGCTCAAGTCAGTCTGAACATAGGGGTAAACATTTGAGATCAGAAGTAATCTATACCATTCTTCTAGTTTCTACCTGTTATCTTTCAATTAAGCCAGTTCAACCCAATATTATATACATCAAACCACTTATGATCCTCCCAACTGCATGTCCTGCTTCCCAAAGTCCCATATGTTTAACTACTTTGCATTTATTCTCTGTATATTTATCCTGTATAGACAGACAGACAGATAGATAGATAGATAGATAGATACATAAGCAAGGATTAGTCTGTTCTTTGAGTGCTTAGCCAAGTGCATGGCACAGAGCAGGTGCTTAATCAATGCTTGCTGCTTGCTTGCTAGATTGAAGTCATCTTACTAGGTATAGCTTTTAGTTTTTAAAAGTGGATAAGAAATTAACATAAATCACTGTGATAAAAGACATAATGTTACCATTTTATGTGACTTAACCAGTCAAATTTTCTAGGCTTCAGTTACCTAATCTGTGAAATGAGGGGTCTGAACAGAATGATTACTAATATCTCTTCTATTTCAGAAAATAATGCATTGACAACTACCAGGACCTAGAATTAGGAAGTGAGGAAAATTTGAGTTCATGAGAAGTCCCTGTTTAAGTAAAAAAATCAAACATAGCATTTTCTGAAAAGAAGGGGAAAAAATCACTTTCCAGATTAGCAGGATCCTTCCTGGACAAGATGGCAACCAAGTAAAGGAACAATTTTTTAAAGTTAATTTATCTATTTTTAGTTTTTGACATTGTAATAGTAATGAGATTTGAAATTCCTTTTGTATTGTTAAGCTAAGAGGTACTTAGCCCCTAGTTCAGATTAAGCCTCTGTTGAAGAAACAGAAGGTATGAACTCTGTCTCCTGTTATTGACATAACAGGAAGAGGTTGGCTCAAACAGGAAACTAATGCTGTGTGTATATAAGAAAAGCCCCAGAGAGGCATAGTCAGAATTTCCTGAGAACTTGTGGTGGTGGAGCTTCTTCTGAACAGGAGCCTAGGAGGCCAGGAGCCTAAGAGAAGACTGAAGAAGCAGAAGACTGAGGAAGCATGACTGGGATGCTGAGACTTTGTGGCTTGATTGAGCCTTGAATTCTTGGGAACAGAAATTGTGAAAGATTTGAGATGCACTGGACCCTGTGAACTCCGTTGTGGAGCGGGACCTACCCAGAGAGCTGGAAAAGGAACTGGGAGAGGTCTGCCATTGAACCCAGGTGAATCCAGTTTGGTGATTCCAGGTAGAATCTGGGACCATGGAAGGGGATCCAGGGAATCTAAGAACTGGCCCCAAGTCAAGATGAAGAAAATACCTCTTCTTGGGTATTGAATGCTATGGTGATAACCTGGTTTACTAGTGACTTAGAGATAGGGGGGGTTGTGTATTTTCTAATGATTGTACTTAGTGATTAACGATACTTAGTAACTGATTGAGTTAACCTAGTTGCCCCATGAGTGGAAGACTGACTTGTACTCTTGAGTTGACTGAATGACTGAGTAAGGAGGCAAACCTCCTTAGGGATACCAGACTATTATTCTTTGTTCAAAGTTATTGTGACCACTTTGGTGAAAACTATGTGGCTATTTTAATGACAAGCTGTTGTGAACATTATATTGTGATTTTCTGTGGTAAGTTGTAATATTGTGAATACTGTACCTTGATTTTCTGAGAATGTTTTGCTTGGATTTGTTATGGAATAAATAGTGTTCACTATACTGTGTAATTAGAACCTTAAAAGCTGTTCACAGTAGCATTCTTTTGGAAAGCTGCTTGTGCATGACATTACAGATTCACTTCCATAAGTTTTAAATTTTCCCCCTTCGCCTTCCTGCTCCCTTCCCAAGGCAGCATGCAATCTGATTATAGGCTCTACACATACATTTCCATTAAATATACTTTCGCATTAGTCATGTTGTATAGAAGAACCAGAATGAATGGGAGGGACCATGAGAAAGAAAAAAAAAAAAGAAAATAGTCTGCTTCACTCTGCATTCAGATTTCCATAGTTCTTTCTCTGAATGTGGATGGCTTTTTCCATCATGAGCCCTTTGGAATTGTTTTAGGTCCTTCCACTGTTGAGAAGGGCTAAGTCTATCAAAGTCAGTCATCACACACTGTGGCTGTTATTGTGTACAATGTTGTCCTGGTTCTGCTCATTTCACTCAGCATCAGTTCATAAGAAGTCATTCCAGGTTTTTCTGAAGTCTGTCTGTTCATCATTTCTTATAGCACAATAGTATTCCATTCCATTCCTATACCACAGCTTATAAATCCATTCCCCAATTGATGGACATTCCCTCAATTTCCAGTTCTTGGCCACATCTGGGTCTAAATGAACAATTTCTATAGGTGGAGATGGGAATGAGAGTTGGGGAGGGGGTGTACATTCCAGGATAAGGAAGAAATAGGAGTAAAGGATAAAGAGATCACTCCATTCTGTATCTGCTGCTCTTCCTGGTTTTTTCAACTCTATGGAACAAGATGCCCTTCCTAGGTTAACCTCTAATCTCATCATCATCCTGCTAACAAAAGCTGTGACTGAGACCACCTTCTTCAGTCTCTTCTCCCCTCTGACTGGAGTGGAGTACCAAATTCCTCCCAATGCCTTCCTTTATGAAGGACAGAAACTGGACTCAGCTGACTCCACTTTGCATCTGCTTCTTTACCAGGTTTCAAATACACAGAGGAAGATGCCCCTGGACCATATTGACAACTCCTGGTGTCTCATCCCCCCACACTCATTTTTCTTGCCTCCTTTTGTGTATTGTCTTCCCCTTTAGACTTTAAACTCCTCATGGAAAGGGACTGTCTTTCTTTTTATTAACTGTATCCTTAGGGCTAAGCAAGGTGCCTGCCATATCTAATAAATGTAGATGGTAAGCATCTAATAAATGTTGATTGGATTAGATTCAATTGGGCAAGATTCTAAGGTGGAAATAGAGTAGTTCAGTTTGGTTGGAACATAGAATACATGAGATAAGGATGGAAATCTAGCCTGGATTCAGATTGTGGAAGGCCTGAAAATATAAGAAAAGGAGTATATTCTTTATTTAGTAGGCAAAGGGGAGTCATTGAATGTTTTTGGCCTGAAGTAATATAATCAGGGAGGCAGTCAGATGTCTAAATATATAGAGTACTGGGCCTGGAGTCATGAAAATCTGAGTTCAAATCCAGCCTCAGAATCATCCTAGCTGTGTGATCCTGGGCAAGTCACTTAATTTCTGTTTGCCTAGGAGGCAGGTAGGTGGCTCATTGAATATAGTGTTGGGCCTGGAGTCAGGAAGACCTGAGTTCAAGTGTGTCCTCAGTTCACTGGAGAAGGAAATGGCAAACCACTCCAACATCTTTGCCAAGAAAACTGCATGGACAGCATTGGCATGCTGTGGTCCACAAGGTCACAAAGAGTCAGACACAGCTGAACAATGTAATCAAAGCCAACATCAAGACTACAGCTTTTTAATTGAAGTACTCTTCTTTTAATTCTCAGATCAAGGTAATGCCACCTTTAGAGGTAGATGTTGTCTAGTGGAAAAGATATTCAATTTGACATTAGAAGACCTGAGTTCAGGTAATGACAGTAATCTTTTTAAGTCTGTTTCTTCCTCTGTAAGATGGAATAATTAGCAAAACCAGACCTGCCTTAATGAGCAGGATCATTGTGAGGATCAAGTGAGATCATGAATAATACTACTTGGATATCATTTGAGAGTTTACAAAATTCTTTTCTACAAATTATCCAACTTAGAGATTTATATTAAAATAAACAGGAGGTAGACATTGTCCTAGATCACATTTGGGAAATCACAAAGCACTTGTAATAATTCTAAGCTGCTGGGTGACACAAAAGCCCATTTTTCAAGCAACAGTACTCTTCAGGTGATGTGGTATATATGGCAGTGATGCCCAAACACTACAACTCAGAAAATAGCCATTAACAGATATCTGGGTCTGGCGTCTGGAAGACCCAAGTTCAAATTCAGGTTCTGTCACTTACTAGCTATGTGACACTGAGTCAGTCACATCACCTTTGTCTGCTTCCATTTCCTCATCTATAAAATGGAAATCATAATAGCACCTACCTCCAGGGTTGTTGTGAAGATAAAATGAGATAATACTTGTGAAGCACTTTGCAAACCTTAAGTACTACATAAATGCTAATTATCATCATCACCATCACCCACATTACTACTATCATTTAATTCTCACAACTGTGTGAAGTGGATACTATAGTTAGTATTACCTCCATTTTACAGATGAGGAAACTGAAGCTTATAAAGTTTAAGAAACTTTCTCCTGGTCATATAGTGAGTACTGGAGGTGACATTTGAACCCATTTCTACCTGAAACCAAATCTAACACTGTCCATTTCATCATGCTGCCTCTCAGAGAAAGAACATTTCAGATGACTCCAAAGGTAATAGAAAGAAAGTCTGTATAATCATGACATTTTCAGTCATGTCTGACTCTGTTTGGAGTGGAGGGCAGAGTTTCTTGACAAAGTGTAATGCCAGGCAAAGGCAACTTCCAAGGTTCAGATTACCAGCATAGCAAACCTCATTTATTCAACAAACATTCACAGAACAGTCAAAATACAGTGTAATTGTTCCTTTAGCAAACAAGTTCTCAATTCAATCCAGGTGCTACTCCACCCCTAGACAGTACATTCATTTAGTCAGTCAAAAGTCTCTTCTCAAATGGAGATTAGTCTCCAACCATAAACAAAGTACATTCATTTGGTCAATCACAGAGCACAGAGAAAACTCAAAGGCTTCCCACCCCTGAATCTCAAAACGGGCAGGAGAACACAAAAGGCCATCCACCCTTAAGTTACAACAAGGTTAAGCTCAGCATTGAATACCCAAGGAAAGGGCCTTCTTTCATCTTCACTGAGGCAAGCCCTCAGCAATCTCAGTTCCTGGGGAGACAAGGCTCAATAAGGCCATAGCCAGTGTCCTCATCAAGTCACTTTCTGCCTGTAGAACAGTCCCAGAATCCCTGAAAACATCAGCAAGGCCCCCTTCCAGGATTTCTGTGCAGGTACCACAAGAAAATCCTCCTTCAGGGCTTCTGAACCAACAGCCAGGTTCCAGGACCTCTACAACAGCAGCACTGTCCTTCACCATCAGGTGAATCTGGCAAAACAACATCAAAACAGACAGACAAAATACCGGCAACTCTGCCATGCCTCCTCAGTCCTTGGCAGTTCCAGGTGGCAGTTCCAACAGACTCTTAGCAGTCTTTCTCTCAGCAACTCAGGCTCCACAATGCTGGATGCTGCTCTCCAAAAGTCCTTCTGGCCTTTTCTAGGTGTGGGCCTCTCTCCCAATTCACAGCTCCTCCCAGTTCAGCCCTCTCTCTTCACGTCAACAAGTCCATCCCACAAGTGGGATTCACAAGTGGGTTTTAACACTCAACCCAAAAACCAAGCCAATACAGGGGCATCTCCAAATTCCATTACCAATACACACAGATACTAGAGCAGTTTTCTGTTTCCTTCTTCAGCTCATTCTACAGATGAGTAAACTGAAGTAAACTTGCCCAGGGTTACCCAGCAAATGTCTGTGGCCAGATTTGAACTCACAAAGATGAGTCATCCTGACTCCAGGCCCAACATTCTATCCATTGCATCATCTAGCTGCCACTATAATAGTGACATATATGCAAGTATTATTGTAAAATACATTGAAGACATATATAACCAGAAAAAAAGTAAGCCAGGAATGGAGAGGGGCGCATAATAGTTGGACTGATTAGGTATTACATTGTTTTCCACAAAAATACTAAAATAACTAATGGAAGTCTTTCAGAGCATTGGTTAGATCCATTACACAGAAAGATACGGAAAAGAATTGCTTAGGATGGTAAAGCTTGCAAGGGATATAGTTTGTACTAATGGATGGAGCTCCTACGTGTAGCACAGCCTAGTTTCATTGAAACATGGGAGTAAGGAGTGATTTCTAGTTTATTATTAGCTAAATCTGTGTAGAATTATTAACCTTTATGATTGATACATGATAGATAGACAGACAGAGAGATAGGTAGACAGATAGATAGAGATTGATTTGGAGGCAATGCAGCATAACTGATAGAAAGCTAGCTAGCTTTGAGATAAAGAGGACTTTGGTTTAAGCTCAGTCTCTGACAAATATTGTGAGACCTTGGACAAGTCACTTGATACCTGCATGGCCCCAATAAATCCCTACAACTATCAGTCACCTACAAATTACTGATTTATCTTGTTAGAGGTAGTTTTTGATGTACTAGGAGTTCTATATAATGATGCAGTAACAGGACCTCCCTAATCTCCCCCCCCTAACACACAATAACAGATCAAAAAATGAATTTGTAAAATGTTACAGCAGAAAGATATTGCTGCCAGTGTCTTCTAAAAAAAAAGTCAGATATTTATGTATTTTTTATGGGCCAACTTAAATGCACATTATCTCTCTTGATAATTGATCAACAAGAATTTTAATGCTTACTCTGTGCAAGGCACCTGACTTCAAAGAGCTCACATTCTGGCATGAAAGCTCTTTGAGGACATGAAATGTTTCTTTGTCTTTGAATACCCTGTGCCTAGCACAGTGCTTGACCCAGAGCAGACTCTTTGTAAATACTTGTTGATTGAGTGGTTGACTAAAAGGACCTGACAAATCACCTGTTTTATAGAAAAGAACACTGAATGAGGAACAGCAAAGTAGTGGGACTTTTCCAAGGTTACCTGTCTAGCTACATGATACATCTTTAAGTAGAAAGAGTAGAAGACCATCTGAGGGCTATTCCATTCAGGCTCTGCTGTCATTAAAGCAATTTCAGTTGCAATCCTGAGTGGTATCATGTCTGAAATCAAAGGGAAATCCTTCATGACAAGAAAATGCCAACTGGGGTGGAGAATGAAGGCAGTTTGGATTAAACAGGTAGTCCATAAGCCAAAGCTGCCCTGCTGTGTCTTCGTTGGCAAAGAGTAGATGGAAAGGGCATCTTTTTAAGTCTTCAGTCCTGTTATAATATGTGAGCCCAGACTGCATGCTGCAGTCAGTTCAACGCAATGCAGTTCACTTGCTGTGCGTACTTTATTCCTGCTCTGGGCACTTTATTCCTCCACGCCTCCTCATTGTTTTCTTAGGTGGTGGTTGGAAGAAGAATTGCTGGTGAGTTCATTAACTCATTCCCTTATGACCTCAAGGTGAAGAGTTTCTCCATTTGCTGATTGTGATGCCCCATGCTCATTTCTAACTAGTTTGCCTGACTTGCGTTTTTATCAACAGCTTTATGTTAGAGTTGTTATTACTTTCTTCTCTTTACATTTGATGTTAAGGACTAGTTTTAAAACACTTTCCTGTACAGCTCAGCTTCTTCAAAATCACTGTTAAATTGGACTTTAAATTGAAAGTTGCCTACTGTCTTCTTTATTTTCCTCTTGACCTTCTCTCACCCCTCTCCAACACTGACCACCATCAATCTCAAATATGATTGAATAAGCCCTTCCTGATTCCTCGTTTGGTTCCCTTTGGTGACTTATCATTTGTTCAGATCAGATGAGAATCATTAGCATGCTCATTATCATCATCAACCAATGACTCCTGAATCCCGTTGTGAAGGTAAACACAGGCTAATGGATGGAGCACTGCAGAGGGACTCAAAGAACACAAACTCTATAAATAATAAGTTGTCTGATGTTGAGTGAATTGTATAACTTCTTAAGATTCTTGGATTTTAATTCTCCAAAATGTAAATTATATTAAAGATTGGTTCACAAGAAACTCTATGGGAAATCATAATACAGTGAAGTCTTTAAAGCTCCTTATAAATAAACACAATATCAAGAGGAGATATAAACTGTTGTTTGCATTTTTGCATCATTCCTTCCATTTCCATTCCAGACCCTTATTCTATGTCCAGCCAGCACCATTTAACAGAACAAAATCAAAATTTGTCCAGATCCGCACTTTTATTGGCATGGAGAACTCCAGGGAACTCTGGAAACTCATCTATTACTTGTAATCTTAGAAAGGTTCCTAGAATACTGAAAAGTCATGTGATTTGCCCCTGGTACAACCCTAGTACATGTGTACAGTGTTACTTGAACCTAAGCCTTCCTGATTCTATAGCCAGCCCTCTATCCATGCTAATGACAACATATGAAAAATTTAGCCTGAGGGCTTAAAGGTTGAGGATCTACATGATGCCAAATAATTGGTTTGAATGAATTTTTCCACTGATTTAAGCAGCTGTCTGATCAATTTGACCCATTGATTTGTGGTGTCAGGTGGACCACCTCCAATAGTCAGGAAACATAAACGACACCAATGGATAGTCTTCTATTTCTAAAACAATTAAGGCTATTTAATTACTATATCAGGCAGTTTATATCAAATGGCAAACTAGTCAGTAATGTAATCAAATCACTGAAAAATCAGTTAAATGGATTATTAGCCTAAAATATGGGTCATTTTAAACTTTATAATCCATTATTCTTATGCTATTTATAGATATAATAAGGATCCAGCTTTTTCCCCATATTTCCAATTTTCAATACTTACAATGCACTGCTCACCAGGTACTTAAATTCCTCCACACTAACTTTGTTCATAAACATGTGCCTGCACAGCTTTATAATTCCATTGCTTCACTATCAAAGTTGAGGTCATTGACCTCGAGGTTTCCTATGACCTTCATTCATTTATTGATTGTTTTTACTTCAAGGGAATATCTCTGCTTTTCAGAGTAGTTTTTTTGTATAAAGTCAGAGCCACTTTGACACTTAACTCTTTGTTGCCCAAGTGAATTTTATATCATTCTTAGCTTGTCAGGGAGACAGATGCATTTTCTGGTTTCTGACATTCCCACTCTATGCTTCTTCATCCTTATCTTATACTTTCACCTAGGCAAGGTGTATACACCCTCCATATATCATTTGGATCCCTATGTGGATAGAAGGAGAGGAGGAAGAAAAGGAACAGAGGGAGGGAGGAAGGGAGGAAGAAAGGAAGGAAAGGAGGAAAGGAGGGAAGGAGGGAGGGAAGGAGGGAGGGAAGGAGGGAGGAAAAAAGGGAGAAAAGGAGGGAGGAAAGGAGGGAGGAAGGAAGGAAGGAACTGTGTTGCCCAACTAGAATGGGCCACTTAAGTCCCCAGTGGAGCAGCTACTACTACTCACAGGTTGTTGTTTGTCCTTCATTCTCTAGGAGGACCATGACATCAGGAAGAAGATGTCATAACTTGGAAGAGAATTAGACTTGGGAAAGGGAGGGCTGTGCAAAGTCACCAGCCTCACTCTCTTCTTCAGTCATCTGGATCCAGTGGCAAGATATAGATCAGAACAACTGGAGATGGCCCTGGATACAATGGGAAGCCTTGACATTTTTCAGTCAAGGAATTTATTTCCCAGGTCTCAGTTTGCCTGAGGTAACGCCCATTAAGGCTTGGTAAAAATGAGGCAAAGAATGGCCTCTTTTACTTAGTAAAAAAAAAAAACCAGTCTGGAAGGGGAAGACCTTCAGGGTTTCTGGCTAAAACAGAAACGATTGCTATTTACACTCATTCTGAGCCATCAGAATCTAAACAACGACCACGTAAGGCTTGGTCTGGGAACCACTGTTGGCCAATCAATGAGAGCCAGAGTGATTTGGGTTTAAGACATGGTCTATTAAAAAAGAAACCTAGTCCTTAAACCCCAAGATATCTTGCTAGATTTCAGTGATCAAAATTTATATTCCTTTGGGCAGAGCATCTGTCATACCCTTACCCAAGAGTAACAACAACAATCATTTAGACCAGCATGTAACAAACAATGCAGTCAATATTGTTTTCTATTCTGGGTTTAAGGTTTCTCCATCTACCAGTTTGATAATAATAATGCACTCACTTGGGTAAGAACTAATGGAAATGATGAGACTTTATATAAAAATGTATGATAATCTGATATAGTTCTACCAAATTTCTTCACCTTTCCCTATCTCATGAGTCTGCTCATTCCAGGGGAAATTGCCGCAATATCTGAAATCCTCATAGCTAGACCAAATAGCTGATTTCCTCCTTCCTTTCCTATCCTCATGAATTGGGATAGACAACCTAGAAGGAAACCTAAGCCTTGTGCAAATCTTAAGCAGCCATTGTCAACAATACAATGCTGACACATTCCAATGTGCTGATAGCTATGCAAGGTCACGTTGGGGAGAGAGATATAGAAATATAATGGGGTAGAGAAAGTACAAATTTAGAAGCATGACTGGGGGAAAACGGAAGCTGTAGGCATCAGGCAGCTATTAGTAGAGTGAATAGAGTGCTAGACCTGAAGTGGACCTGGGGAGGTGGGTCAGGAAGATCTCATTTCAACTCTGACTTCAGATACTTATTAACGATGCAATCTTGGACAAGTCACTTAACCTCTGCCTCAGTTTCCCTCTCTGTAAAATGAGCATAATAATAATAGTACCTATGTCCCAGGTTTATTTGGAGGATAAAATGAGACATTATTTATAAAGTATTCTGTAAACCTTAAAGCACTATATAAATGTGGGCTATTATTATCAGCAAGCAGCTAAAAGAGGTCCTGCAGCTGGTACTTCCTCCAACATGCACTTCCCCTGCCTACACCCCACCACTCAACATCAAGAGCCTAAAGCTGGCTATCTGCCCTGGATGCTGATTTCTGCACATTAAAAGCAAGTTATCATTGGGAAACACTGGTGAGCTCCACAACCGGAAGGAACAGCACCCAAAGGGACCAAAAATCTCCTCACTTGTAATATTGTATATTGTGGCCCATCTTCTACATAAGACAGTGTTTCTTTTTGAGGAAACTACCCTAAGTGTGGGTCCATGGAACAATGTCATATCTGGGTTTCCCTGGTAAGGGGAACATATGAAAGTAGAATTAGACGATCAGGGGAAAAGCCTATATTAGGAAGAGTAACTACAGATGAGATCTGACTCACACTAATCTAATTTAATTATTTTGTGATACTTTAGCTCTTAGGCATCCTCTGGGCCTTTTCCATTAATACTGCACCTAGGGGATAACTATTACCTTAAAAACGAGTTGCCTGATTTATCTCTCCTAGATTCCATCCAGGCCTGCTATCACTTCCCAGACAATGTTCCCTCTGACCTGGGGTAAAAATAAATAAGCAAAGAAACAGATAAGTAAATGAATGAATATATATGTATATATACATATACACACACACACATATACACCTATACATACGTGTGTATATGTGTATGTATGTAGGTGCATGCATACACACACAACTATTCAAATTTGGGCTGCAGGAATCTCTCATGTACCCAAAGACTACTGAGGTATATCTCAGGATCCCTAAAACCCCAAAGCCCAAAAGCCACCCCCAAATTCCCATTACTATCTCTAATGTTCATATGTTCATTTCTCTGGCAATTTTCTGTCCTTCAGTCTTGCTATATCTGCACATAACAGAGAACGCAGGAATGTCTATTACCCTTTTTGTCCCAGGATGGGAAGTTATTCCATTTCTCCGAATATATTTTTATCTCTAATGTATTTATCTCCTTCATTGTTCAGGCTGATTGAATTTCTGTGGCATCTTCTTCTGTATTTAAGCTCACCTCAAACTGATCCAAGTTTGTTACTTGGGGATAAAGCCACATCAATCCCCAAAGGGACAATTTTCACTGATCACATTATTTTTCCTATAGAAATTGTTAAATATTATACATTCCTTCATTGCATTACTGTGGTGCTTTTTAGTCTATCTTCACAATGGAGCTAAGGTGAGTGGGGCAAAAGAGGCAGCCTATGGTCTCATTATGCCACTCTTAATTATTCTAGTTTGTCTTACTGGTTTGGTAATATTTGGGGGAAAATTTACATAGGACTCATCTGATATTACTGCTTCTCCTCAACCCTTAACCCACAAATATTAGTACATGAATTATGAAAAAGATCCTGCTAGATTCTGAAACATAAAAGACTGTGTTAGGCATCATTCAATGTCACTTCTTCCTTTACCAACTCTTTTTCCTCCCTCTCTGCATCTGTGCTGAGCTTACTAAATTGCATAAATGCATACTTCTGAATCACTCACCTTTTGTTCCATAACATCCCCTTCTTGATTATTACAAAAATTGTAACTCTGTGCCAAGTCAAGTTTAAACTGTGTTGGTTAGAGATAATGCCTTCTTTTACATGAGGACAAAGCAGGAAGTAAGTTCTTAAAACTGTCTTTTTTTCTTCTGAAGATCTGGGAATTTTAAAATACTAACAGGTAGAACACATGATTATGAGCCTGGTTTTAGATCTGGCCTTGACTAAACATATAGCCTAGGGCAAACTAGTCTCCTTAGATCCTACACTGAAAACTGCTATCAATGACTCAGTATCCTCTTATGGGAATATCTGATAATGTTACAAGGGCACTTGTAAGGATTTAATTCAATTCAACAAACACCCACTAAGTATATCCTCTATGCAGGGCATTATACTACTATGAGCTCAGTGAGACACAATGGTTATATCATAGGATCAGAGAGTTAGAGCCAAAAAGGACCTTAAAAGTTATCTAGTTCAAGACGTGGCCACCCTTATGAAATTAAATCTTCATTTACTATTAGGAGAAAATGATCTATGTCCATATAAATTCATAGAATAGGAAAAAAGTAATACATGAGACCTCTCAGGGATGAGGGAAAGAGTGATCAAGATTGACTGGGGGTAATAAGAATCATGGAAGACTTCTAGATTTCTGTCCATGACCTGGGTAATGAAACTTAAGACAGTTTTCCCAAACTTACAAATGGAAAGGATGGCGCTTTGGAGAAGTAAGTTTCCATTCAGATGTTAGAGGCCTGACTTTCTAAGGCTATGGAGGTTTTTGAAAAAGAATCTCCTCCAGATTGAGGTGCAAGTAGAAGTCACCTCCTTCTATGAAAGGACTCCTAGAGTGGACAGCTCCTAGAGGATACATTAGCGTTCCATAAAGAGCTACAAGTGAAAAATCAATGAAGAACACTGATGCCTGATAAATGTTGTGTTGAATTGAATTGAAAGAAATTATCTAATACCAGAACAATGACATTGAGAAGGGACAGGAAGGGAGAAAACAAAAAAAAAATTGAAAACAAACAAAAGAAACAGTATCTTAGAAAGAAGATAGAAAACTATCTGAAAATGCAACTAAAAATATCTGGTATTTCCATAGTAAGCTACAATTGGAGTATCAGCCAGTGATGTCATGTTCTAGCTTAGAAGGATCTAGAAGACTGAATTAACCTCCTGTAGGAGCAAGCACCCTAGCATACCCAGGATGGCTGCTAGCACAGGTTCTTAGATCTGCTTTTCTAAAGGAAAGCAACTCAAAATGTTACTTTAATCAATCAAACATATATCATTTACCTAGTTCAGGAGGAAAAGTCAACACTCTGAACTTCAGAGAATGCAAACAGAAGTTATAGGCAGAAATTACAAGCAGACAAAGAAAACAGATCAGCAGACGGGCTTCCAGCCGTCTGACCATGACATCCAGACCTAGTTAGTTACCAGAGAGGGAAGCACCAACATCTGGGTTTTCAAAGCTGGGGAGAGGCG
>CM053580.1:397449818-397501611 GCA_028627135.1 Pseudochirops cupreus | reverse complement strand
GCAAAAGGAGTTCGCAACCGCAGCCACTGCCTCTGACACCGCTTCCAGTCAGCACCGCAGGGAGACTAGCTTGGTTCTGGCGTCCTCTTGCTCCACCCCTTCCTGCTACGTCAGCAAGCTCAAGGGGCATGGAAGATCTTCAAATCCCAGTATCCTTACAGGAGGTGAAGGATGGAGATACACAAAGTGATAGCATGTCTAGAGATGTCCTGGAAGTTCAATGGAGGCTCATACCCTACCAAGATAGTAATCCCAGGGTGGTTCCAGAGACAGAGGCCAGTTTTCAAGCAGAGAGGGAATGAGGATATTGCCTGAGTTAAATAGAATAAGTGGATGGAGATGTCCAAGAAATCCATATATACACAGGCTAAAATATAAATATATTTATACATTTGTTTCAAAGAGGAATGAAATTCCATTAAGGGGGTAAGGCCTATATTCAGAAGCTGTCTATACCTGAACTAATAAAATTCCTAGTTCAATCCATGCCTCCTCCTTATTAATTGTTCCTGTTTGTACATTAGAACAGAAGTGCCAAATTTCTCTTTCTAGAACAACCATCACCATAATGTTTGTAGCAAGTGCAAATTAGACTAAGGTTTTATATTCAGGACCTGCAAAAGCCAGATAACTTTACTTTTTTCCATAGTAATGGACTTCTACCTTAAGCCTTACTTGACTGTAACAGGTTTTACAAAGGAGGGTGGAGAGAATGTGGGAAATCTATCAATCTGACTGGAAATCCTATGACCTAATGAAGAGTCAGTGGCATCATCTGAAAAGATAGCTCTGGATATGGATGTTAAGTTTTTATTCAGTTAGTTACCTTTGTGTCTTGTCAGTTTCATACCAGTCTAAAAGATTTTCTTTTGTAACCATAACACCATTAATTTAATATAACTCAATTTAATTTAATTCAGCAAACATTTATAATCAACTGTGTGCAGTGCACTGAGATATGTATTTGAGGAGATACAAAGATGAGGTCAGACCCAAGGTCCCTGTCATCATGGAGTTTACAATTTATTTAAGTCTTAGTTATAATATTAATCCCTTTTGCTTATCTATAGCCTGGAAGTCTTTATAATTATTTCTTGGTACTATCCTTCATCCATTTTAGAGTCATTAACCCAGATTCAGAGGATTAATAAAAAGGCACCAGATTTTGAATTGGGTCCCAGCTCTGTGTAATAGTTCAAGTCCCAGTTCCCTAGCACACCCAGGATGGCTTGCTAGCACAGGTTCTTTGATCTGCTTTTCTAAAGGAAAGACAGCTTTAAAGGGGTTAATGATCTTCCTTTAATTACAGAGACAGAAGTGAGTATAGAAAATACAAGCAGAGAAATTATCACAAAAACAAACAGACAGGGCTCCAGCTATCTGAACAGAGCAATATTGCTATACACTTTACCTTCATCACTAGATCAAGGGAGCAGAGAAATCTGAGCAGTTGCGAGGCTCTAAACATACATCTACTCAGAGTCTTGACCAAGAAATCAAAAGATCCTTCTCATGAGCAAACCCCAAAAGCAAAATGCCAACCTCCCAGAATACATAACAAAGATTTAGCCTCTGATTGGCTGAGAACCAGAAGGCATGGAAACATACTTGATTCAGCACAGCTGAGAATTATCAGGGTTCAAAGGAGATTAATCCTTTAGATATTTACAATTTAGCCTGAGCCTGGAAAACTGAACTCCAAAAAGAAAACAACAAAAATCTTACCTTGCTTAAACTGACACTTTGGCAATTATTAGCTATATGACCCAGGCAAAGAAATGCCAATAAACATTTAACAACTGACTCTCCAGCAAGGGGATGGGATTGGAAAGTATGCATTGCATACTTTAAGTTTAATCTGAATTATCAGCATTTTCTCTATTTTATAAATCTTAGTAATCAGTAAAGTGATGAATCAAGCCCTATTGTTTGCTGATTTCTGAGGTCTAAATGCTCACACTGAAAATTAAAAATCACATGCTGGTTCAAAAATACCCCTGGATTCAGTGTAAGACATTTACTTCTCTGACCCTCAGAGCTTCACATCTGCAAAATGTGCGTAATCTTGGCACTATCCACCAAAGAGCAGTTGGGAGGGAAGTACTTTCTTAACCAAAAGTGCTATATACATGTGGGTTCTTATTAGGATTTCTTCTCTGCCCAACCTAACTGATTCTTGTTCTGAAGACAATCAACTAAAACACAGAGTCTAAGTCTTGCTCAACTTGAAGTTAGACATAGGACAAAAACTCCTGCTAGTGATATGGAATCTTTCTCCCTTCCTCCCCTTATAGCTGTCATCATCTCTAGGCTCCATCAAAGGACACTACATAAAGAAGATTGGCATGTCAAGATCAATCTTTCTCCAGAGATACTCCTTGCCTGAACATTGACTGGCAGCGCATTTGGAAAACTTTACCTCTGAGACCAATTATCTCTCTTCCACAATGTATTCAGCCTTCACCAGTCTGGCTTCTGGAACCAGCTGCTTTCTATGAAGCCATATATAGATATGGTTTGGTTCACAGATGTGATTATTTAAATGAACTAAAGTCTCTATTTTTTAAAAAATTAGATATTTTTGTTAACCCTCTGGGAACACAATCCCAGGGTTCTTTTCATATTAAAAAGATCATTTTAAAATGTACACAAAACTTATTATGAACCTTAGTCTTCAACTTATTACCTAGACTTAATCACTGAATGGGTGTTCCCTCAGTCAAGTTGATACCTGTTAAATACCTTAGCTTAAAAAGGCCAAGGTCTCCCACTTCATGGAGGCCATCTCTAGCTATCTTGATCAATATCTTGCCACTGGCCCCAGAGGGCTCTGGAAGAGAAAGTGAGGTTTGTGACTTGGCACAAACTTCCATCAGTTAAATCCAATTCATTCGCATGTCCATAGCATCACTTCCCTGATGTCATGGTGCTCTTCAAGAAGAAAGGACAAACAAGAACTTGAAATAGATACCCACTCATCCTTTAGAACAATATGGTGACACATGAACATACATCATCACCATGCTGCTTAATTCTTAGAAGTAGATAAAGTTAGTAAAAGCCTTCTCAACATGCCATACTGTGTTTAGAACTCATTAAAGAGTTTTGTTCTCCAACTAGATTCAGGAGTGTGTGTGTGTGTGTGTGTGTGTGTGTGTGTGTGTGTGTGTGTGTGTGTGTGTGTGTGTGTGTGTGTGTGTGTGTGTGTGTGTGGTGTTTTATTGAGGAGGGGAATGTCATTCCTGCAATTTCCACTTTCATTAATCAACAACTATTTTTAAGCACCTAATATGTACTAGACAATTTTCAAGGCACTGGGGTCCAAGTACAGAAAATGATACAATGTTTAATGAAGATCAACTATAAACATTTAATTCAACATCTGTTAAGCATCTACAACATATAAAGCATTTTCCTAGTAGGATTAAGGAAGATGTAACAGTTAATAAAATCAGTTGTGGTTCCTCAAGAAACTTAGAACCTGGGAGGGAAGATAGGAAAGAGAGGGAGAAAGGGAGAGAGGGAGGGAGGGAGAAGGAGAAAGAGAAAGAGAGAAAGAGAGAGAGAGAGAGAGAGAGAGAGAGAGAGGGAGAGAACAAATTATAAAAATATAATGGGATAAATGCATAAGAAAGCCACTATCAAGTGTTCTAGGAGCTCAGCAAAAACACTATTTTGGTGGGATTCACTGGGACAAGACTCCATGTAGCCCTCTATATATTCTAGTTCCGAAATAAGTCATTTATTTTTCAAGAAGACAAACTGATTGGGCCTGATTAGAAAGCAATAAATTAAATAAATCTAATCAATCAGAGTCACAATTAGCATGAGGATAATGGAGCTTTGTTCTTGGAGAGTGATGGGAAGAGCACACTGTCATGCCTCCTACTCAATCTCCTAGAGAAGGGAGGCACAGTTGCCCCTGCTAAACTAAGATATTTGGGGAGGAGGGGGATAAACTGCCCTGTCCTGACACAACTATGCCCATAGTGGAACTATTCTCAGTTCTGCATCACCTATGGGGTAAAATCACTTGGAGGGGAAAGGCTGGTGCTAAGAATAGTCCTACCCTGAGTATGTTGTGCCAAGAAGGGGCAACTCATTGCCCAATGAGTTCAGCAGGAGCAATTATACCCCACCCCACTCCTGCCCAAAAGACTGTGAAACAAGTTACAGCTAGATAGGATTCCCATGAAAAAGAAATTCTGTTTCCTTGGCCCCACCAACACCCTTATTACATATGACTTCGTTGCCATCAGTAAAAGTGACATGCAACAACACTACCTTCTGTTCATATTGATCATTAAAGTGCTTTCTTAATTATTGTATATCGTAAAGATAATTCATCTACTTAATAATCTCGTTAGGCAGAGAGGAGCTAGAAATGAAGACCAAGAAACTGAGACACAGTGAGTCAAGTAACTAAGGAACTTGGGTGGGTACGCCTTGAGCAAGCATGTAGAACAGAAATTCACTCTTCTTATCTACTAACCATTACAATTATGATTTCTTTTTGTGCATTTTAGGAATCATGTCGGAATCTACCAGGACAAAAGAAAATGAGAGCCTTGTCCACATGCCCTGTTTACTTCCATGATAGACTTTATATTTTCTTTTGACTTTCTGGTCTCAAAAGTATCAATTTAATTAATCACAATTTAATTCATTTCCTCTTACATTGGATTCCAATAATGTCAATATATTTATATCTTTGCATTGTCCAAAAGCAAAGTATCACTTTATATAGACATACTTTTAGGATTTTAATACAAAAGAGCAAAAAGGATGTTGTTCCTTTTTTTTTTTTTTTTTTTTTGGTTTTAAACTTTGCTTGGCTGGGTTTGGCTCCCTCATCTGAATGTCTAATCAGGAAGCCTTCATCCCTCAAGGGTTTTCATTTAGCACTGTTACATAGCAAGCAAGGGTTTTCTTTTTAAAATTTTCATGACATCAACATAATGCCTGATCATAAAATGTCATGGAAATGGTGAGAAAATTAGCTTCTTGGGGGTGGAAGAGGGGGTTGGGAAGAAGGTTGAAATGTATTATGGGTGCCAATTAGTAAAAACCTGGGCTAATTATACCTCAGAAGCAGGATCAAAAACAAATGTATCTCTACAAAATGGTAGAAATCACCTCAAAATCTTTCATTTGGCCATAATGAAAGAAGAGGAGTTTAAACCCTAACAGCAGCACTGTTCAGTGGGAAAACTTGCCTTGCTAATACCAATTTAAGCACTGAAGCATAAGAGAGAATTCTAGTAAGAAAAATTTTTTGTTTCGAATGTCTTGTATTCAGTCTCCCCCAACCTAAACCATCTGCCTGCCTCTCATTCTTCCACTGGAATTTTTATTCTAATAACTTCAGGATTGCCATATTGGATCAAAAGAGCAGCCAACTTCATCCCATATAGCTCTATAAGGAGGGGTTTGGAATAGAAGCCCTCTAGGTCTCTTCCAGCTTCAAATCTATGATTCTGTGATCCTTTTATGATCTCTGACAGCAGCACTGACTGTCTGTATGAGCTTCCATTTGTCTTCCATAGTGTCAAATTCCACAGTTTAGAATGCAACCCAAACATCCCTAGTTTCTTTCAATAATGTTTTGAATTAGGAAGCATCGTGAAGAAACACTGAATAATGAGATTTAACATTTTTGATGATCAAATATATTTAAAAGGCCTGTGGTAGGAGGAAGTTAAACCCCTTTAAGAATATGTTTCCATGGAAAGAGCATCAAATTGGAAGTTCACAGACCTAGGTTTCAAAACTTGTTTATGCCCTTGTGAGACCTTGGATAAAACATCTAAATTATTTGAGCCTCAGTTATCTCAGCTATAAATTTTAGAGGTCACACTAAGTCCTTCCAGCTTTAAATATTATAATATGATCTGAACCACCTATGACCTTTATAAGGCCTAATTAAGGTCTTATATGCAATGTTTACTAAAACTAATAACTCAAAAAGAGTGAACAGGTACTTATCCCGGGTCCATTCAGGTAAGAAAATCTTGATTACAGAAAACTCTCATGCTGTTCCGAGGAAGGAGCCCTAAATTTTCTGCTTCACACCGAAAAAAGACATGTCATAACTCTAAAGGATTTTGGAGACATGCAAATGATCTGGCTAAACTAAGTGGAGGAAAAATAGACATTTCTCTCCATTAAAAACAAAAGGAAAGGCAGTAAGGAAATTGGAAGGAGTATAGATTGGCTTTAAAATTGAGTAAGTTTTCACTCCAAGTTTCTTCGATACTCTGCTCCCCTAATAACAAGTGGCACCCTTTTATGAGTTACAAGTCTGCCCATATGGAACTTGATCCCAGATGTCCACATCCTTAGCATTGTGCTTTAACTCAGCCTAGTCAGGACAAGCATAAACTAGGATAAACAGAACATGAATTCCTATACCTGACTACCAATACTTGTTTGGCCTGATGGTAAGGAAGACATTTAGGGGTCGAACAAGGTATTTTCTGCAGCTAGACCGTTGAAGCCTCCGATGGGAGCAATGTAACAAGGAGATTTGGCAGAGGCTAGAGGATAGAACTTGAAGATTGCCTTAAGTGAACAGAGGACTTTCCAAGAAACAAGGAGGGTTCACTATTCAGAGGAAAGCAGTCACTCTAAGACTGAAAAGGTTTCTTAATCTGGTCCATACCTCATTCATCTTATCTCCCTGGTCAGCTGATCACAGTTAACATAGATGGCACCAACGGCAGGACCTTGACAAAGAAACATGGAAATGAAAGACCATGGAGGATGGATAGGGTAACAGAAAAAGATGATCTAGGAAAAAGAATATATGGCAGAAGGGTGAAAAGCTGAGAGCTGAAGCAGAAGTATGACAGCTGATTCTATAACCCTAACCTTTTATAAACACAGTAGAACATTGGTTTAGGAATTTAATTCTTTCTGAGATTCTGTTACTCATGAGATTTGTTCGTTTCACAAAGCGGATTTTCCCATATGAAATAATGTAAAGTCGGTACCACGTTCCCAAAAATATTCATATAAAATAATTATTTATAATTTTAAGTAAGTTTTTTTGTGTCCCCAATGCACCTGAAATACAATAGCAATGATTAGTACACAATATAAATTGAAAATAAAACAAATTAACCTGCACTTTACCTTGGAGAAGAAACGTGGATAGTGTGAGGGAGATGAGAAGGAGGGGGGGGGGGGTTGGGGAAGGCAGGGTAGGGAACTGAAGGGCTCACGGAAATGGTCGGGGTCTGAGGACCAGGGTTAGAGGTTGTGGCTAAGACTGGGGGGGGAGTGGAGGGAGGGCCTTGGCCTGGGGTCAGAGTGGGGGGGGCGTGGGGGTGTTTTTAGGGATTTTGCTTCTGCTATGCTGCCACTCACTGTTACCTCTGGCGGGAGTGGCCAGAATGTCAGCTGAGGCCAGGCGCCTGGGATACCAGACTGCCCCCTCCCCTGGGGTAAGAGCCCTCAGGCCAGTCGCTGCCCCCCACACTTCCCACTCTCAAGGCTGTAGACATAGGCAGGAAAGCCACCTTTGATCTCAAGCTACTGAGTCCGAGTAGCAAGTATATGAAGCTGAAAGTGGAGGGCTCGCTCCACTACACCACGCTGTAGACTCTGACCAAGCAGGACACCATATTCAAAGCTATGTTCGGTGGCCGCATGGAGGTGCTCACAGGCTCCAAATGTTGGGTGCTGATTGACAGGAGTGGTCATCATTTTGGGACAATCCTGAACCTTACCTTCAGGATGGGTCAGTGCCTCTTCCAGAGGGCCCACGGGAGATGGGTGAGCAGTTGGGTGAGGCATAATACCAATTGGTGCAGGATTGCCACTTGGCTCCACAGCGAAAGGATGAGAGCCTTTCCCCACTCTCCCTTATTTCCATGGTGACATCTCCACTGGAAGAGCAGCCGCTTCTGGCTAGCACCTCTAACCCAGTGGTGAAGCAAACATGATGTTCCTACTGCAAATTTTTGTTCATCCTGCAAGGCAAATTTTGTGAAAATTTTTCCTCCTCCAGTGAAGCATACAAAAATGAGGTTACTCTTAAACCGAAGTTCTACTGTATTATCTCATGTTTGTGGTCTAAAAACCCTGTGAAATGGGTATTACTCTCTCCAGGGATATTATCAGACTCAAATGAGATAAGAGATGTAAAGCACTTAATAAACCTTAAAGCATCGTATATTATGTGTTGTTGTTATCAGTATTATTATTAATTAGCCTCCCCCAGTGGTGACTTCATTTGCTGAGCCTTTTGCCTCCCTCTTCCTGAACTCAAACAATATTTAAGGAACAACACTGGGGTGTATTGACAAATTGTTAACAGCAAGACTCTCAAGAAAAGAAAAAATATGTAGTTTAATCCATATCATTAATACTTGAATCTGGACAATGAGTTAAACAATAAATCAAACCCTAATTGGCAGGATTGCTGATTTTGGATCTGTAAATGCTCACAATGAAATTTTAACAATCAGCCCTTTCCAAGTGAGTTAGAGCTGGCTCCAGCACACCTCTGGATATCCCCATTTCATAAATGAGGAAATTGAGTCTCAAATAGGTTAAATGACTTACTTATAATCTCAGACTTATTATCAGCAGAGGCAGGATTTAAACTGACGTCCTGATTCTAAGTCCAGTGTTCTATCTATTATGAAACACGGCCTCATCTATGAAAGAAGATTGATTCTAATAGCCTAATTCATAAGACCACTTGTAAAAAAATGTTTATTTCCTCTTTACTGGCTATTGGATATGTCTATCTAATATTCTCCCTCAGCCCCAGCTGCTTCTCATTTTCTTTGCTCCTTCCTGCTGTGGGCGAGGAAGTGGGAAGGAGAACACACACTAATGAGGATCCAGCTGTCACTCAGCTAGTTATCTCCCTGGTACTGGGCAAGACATCTCTGATTCACATAATAAAGTCATTTGTACACAATTTTTTAATTCCACCAGGCCCAATCTCATTCCTAATAATGAAGTGACAGCCTCACTGGTTTCATAGAGCTCCTCCTGTCTCTTCAATGGAGCAAAGGAGCATGTGAATAGCTTTGAAGATGCCATAGGTATATTTGACCAGAGGGGTGAAGACCTTCTCAGGCCATTTCCTTTCTAAGACACTGACATCCAGATAATTTTCTTCATACAACTTTGTAGAAAACCAGTCTGGCAGTTTCTCAAGAAGACATCCTTTATTCAGCACAATTATTTTTTCTTGAGTACGAAAAATGGTACATTTTGTAAAATAGTTTTGAAGTGGCATTGTACTGTAAATCTCATATATAGTACAATAACACTAAGTGCCAATATAATGTAAAGATATTAAACGTTAACTAAACTAAGTCAATGCTTTATAAAAATAAGCACGTTCTCAATTCTTGTACTTACCAACCATGTGACATATGGGCAATCCATTTTCCTAGGTGTCCTCCTCATTTTTCAAAATAGGCATGAATACTCTACTATTTCCTCACAGGGTTGTGTAAGGAAAATATATTGTAAACCTTAACTAAGTAATATATTTATTATAAAACATCGTTACATATGCATTCATATAAAATATATTTATATGATACGTTATATATCTAGCACACGTTTGTTTTTGTCATTATGTAACCATATGATGAGTTGTCTTCTTGTGATTATTATTGCTTTTATTATTATTGTTGTTATTAAACAGACCAGCTGATATTGCAGGGATGAAAACTGTAAAAATGTGGAAAAGACTTCAGAAATCACTTTCTCTGACTCCTTCTGTTTTCAAGTGTATGTGGAGAGGAGAGAATAATGACTAAGAGAGATGACGCTAATATTGAAGCACAGAGAACAATGACTTCCTCAAGGCCAACCACTTTTAGCACACAGGATTCCCTTGTCTCTTAACTAGCTTGGCTAGAATGCCCTAAAGTAGCAGTTCTCAATATTTTTGGTCTCAGGACTCCTTTAGATTCTTAAAAATTATTGAAGACCTCAAAGAGCTTTTGTTAATGTGGGGTTTATCTATCAATATTTACCGTATTAGCCGTTAAACTTGACAACATTTAAATATGTATTAATTCATTACTAATAAGAATAACAAATCTATTACATGTTAATATAAACAACATTTATGAAAAATACTGATAATTTCCAAAAGAAAAATATTTAGTGACATTGTTTGCTTTTTTCAAATCTCTTTAATGTCTAACAATAGAAAACAGCTGGATTCTCCTATCTGCTTCTGTTTCTAATTTGTTGCAATATGTTGATTTGGAGTATATGAAGAAAATTCAGTGTCATACAGGTAAGTTGGAAAATGTAGGAGTATTTTAATAGGCAAATAATGCTTTAGTATAATTATGAAAATAATTTTGATGAAAATAATTTCAACATCAAGACCCCTCCTCAACAGGACTCAGGGACTCCTCAGTGGCTTGTGGTTCATAGCTTAAGAACCACTGCTCTGAAGGAGAAATAAGCACCATCTTATTACCCGTATGATAGATCAATGATGGTCAGCCAACAAGAGTTCAGTCGCTTTACTGACTCTAATGCTAACCTTTACTAATAGCACACAGCAACCCACAGACATACTATCCCTGATAATTCTGTTCAGGGATCTGGCATCATTAGAATTTGCCCCACCTGCTAGGCAGATGTAGCTTCATCCTGTCAATCATTGCTTAAGGTGTAAATTGTCAGAGTGAGGCTGTTTATTTTATGGAAAGTTTGGTGATCTGCTTTAACTCATGATCAGTGTGACTGGAAGTCTAAATATTCTAATGTTGATTGAAAGAGGTAGCATGACAGATCATGCCAAGTTTTATTTATTTGTACCTTCTGGTTTTCACTGTTTTGTTAAGCTCCCTGCAGTTCAGTTCAGAGGATGACAAACCCATTGCATGTACAAGAAAGAAAACACTGGTCTTGACAGCAGATAGATTTGGTTGATTGAAAAGTTAATTTAGTGATATAAGTCTTCATTCACTTGGTCCCCTAAATGTGCATGGAATATTTCTCTGACCATTTTTCCCCATTGTCAGAGTGGATAAGTTGGGCTCCAGGCATCTAATCATATTCTCTAACCCTTTGCCTTCTTGTCCTACTATGAAAAAAGAAGAAAGCATCTCACCTTTCTGAGACAGGGAGCCTGCCTACATGCTAATTAGATGTGAGCTGCGCTTTTTTTTTTTGCTAGGCTTTGTTCTGGGCATATCTTTTTCTCCAACCACTATCTAAATTCATCTCAGTTACAAAAATTCCGTATCCTTGAATTCTTTTTGTTAAGGCATTTAACACCGCCTGAGCTGAAAGTTGATCTTGTGTGGATTGGGGGATGGAAGAGGAGAGAGGGAATGAGAAAGAGAGACGAGATGTAAAAGATGGAGACTTTGTTGCTTAGAGACTGACACAACCATCTCATTACCCCAGTTTCCAGTCCACTGGCCTGTAGAATGAGAGTTCTTTGGGTCTCAGTTCTGGGGCACCAGCTGGGTTCTTTGCTCTACCCTTTCAGTTACTGGGCTATTTCCTACTCTTGAGATATTTATATTTTTTTACTCAGATAAGAAGAAACCAGGACTTCATGTTGTTCAGGGAAGAACACACACATAATCTGGGGTTTGTGTGTCTGATTATGATTGAAATAAGAATGATCACTGAAAAACGAAACAAAAACTCTACCTTCCCAAGGATGAAAGTCACCTCCACCAATCAATTTTGAACTAGCTGTACCTCAGTTATAGATTATTTACCAAGATCTCATCTTAAAGTATGCAAGACCTTCCAAATACCCTGGTGATAGCAAATGAGATAGCTCACAAGGTGATTAGTCATTATTACAGGTCATTAGTTCTTTTCATGTTCAAACGTGCCCTTTCTCTAGTCCATGCCTTTGCTGTGATGCTGGGGTCACGAACGAACATAGAAAGCTGGGCTGAATTAAGAAGGTATTCATCAGACCTTGTTTATACCTGCTACAAATTATATGGCCAAAAAGAGACAAATGAGAATGAAGAAACAATGAAAAAGGTTGATTGATATTTGGTTGAGGTGAAAGGGAGTGGGCAGAAAGGATTCTTTCCAATATATGAAATTATAATGCAACACAAATATTAAACTTTATTCCTCTGTTGACATTTCCCTGATAAAGCTTAATTTTTTTTTTTACTGGGAGACTCTAATATCAATCATCCTTAATAGGGAGGAAATGAAACTGTTTTATGGTTCTTGTCGCTTTCTCAATAATGCCCTATCCCAAGGAACGGTGGAGCATAGGCTCCCTTCTAGCACAAGGGTAGGAAAATGTTACTGCACTGCCCTCTAATGGTACTAGCCTTCTGTACATCCAAGGACAGGACAGTTTAAGGTTGCCAGCAATGAGCTGTTGAAGCACCCTTTCCATCAGCCCCATCAGAGATAAAAAATGGACATTCCATAGCAGAAAGAATCGCTACCATAGACTGCAAGCTTGAGTCATCATCTAAGAATACTGGGCACTTTAAGAGGATGTGTCTCATATAATCTGTGTAACAGATTTTGGGTCAATGAGGACCAATATTGATTGGTGGAGCCAGCACGAGGTATCTGCATTGAAACAAATGGATCCTCTTGGGAATGATGTATGACATAGAGTGGTTTTCTGTTCCTTTTAATTTTCTGAATAGACTCTTTTTTTTTGTTGTTTTCTTTTTGTTCCTTCAGTTATAGCTGGTAGAGTCATTACTCTGAACCACATAATCTTTTCTCAGTGTTTCCCTTATGCTAGCTTACTTATTGTCATTCTCATAATCACTGAAACTCTGTCCAAAGTTAGAGCTGGCATCTTCGTCCACATTGACAGTTTGAGCTTCCGGATTCCCTCCTTTCAGACCTGTGTTTTAATTGACTCCAAAAGACCCAGAGGAGAGGCAGAGGAAGCATCAGGGCTTGGCTGCATTCGGCACATTTTCCAGCTCTTGGGTCTGCCCTCCGACTGCCCCTGAAGTTTGACAGGGAAAGGAAACAGCTTCATAATTATGACTGAGCTAAAATAAGGAGGCAGCTTCTTCCACACAGCCCAGGGAGGACCAGCATCAAAACTAACTGATCAAGTCCCATAAATATTAATAATGCTGTTTAAAGTGACAGGGGGCTCTCTGCCACACCTCAGCCCAGCAGCTTCTACAGCACAGATGCTACTTGCTGTTTTGGAGTTCCATTTATAAATAATTAAAATGTTGCGTGGGAAATTACCACCCTGCCTGTGAAAGCTCTCATTGTGTGGGTGCCCATCAAAGGGGGAATCCCAAATTAGTGTGAAGTAGGAGAAGATGTGGTGGGCTGTGTTATTTGTGTGTGTGTGTGTGTGTGTGTGTGTGTGTGTGTGTGTGTGTGTGTGTGTGTGTTGCTTAGAAAGAGGTGGGGGGAGGAGGAGACAACTTGCCAATTTGCTGCTTCAATTTCTAATTGAGACTAATCTAGGTCAAAGCATTGGCTTTAACCCTTGTCTGTTATACTTTCTCCTAACTGGGAAAACCAGATGTGAGTAGAGAAGCCAAATGAGAAATGGGAAATGGTAGGACCATATCCAGGGACAGAAAGGCATGCTTTGAATAGCTGAGGACAATTTCAGTTCATATTGAAAACATACATTACCAAATGAGGAGGTTGGGATGGAAGTAGAAGTGTATTGGCAAAAATGAAAAAAGAAAAACTCAGTAATTGTATCATGGCAGAAATAACAGGATCTAAAATGAAATCAGGTTTCACATGACATAAACTCCTACATCTTAGTTGAAATGGCAATTTTTTCTTATTCTTTTTTTTCCTAGAGGTAACAACCATCAGTTTGTGTGGTTGACAGCTGCCAAATGCAGACGGAGTTACTCTGCAGATTTTGAAATGTCTCTACTCATCTCCCAGAAGCAGACTACATCTGTTCTGAATGGGAGTTAGAGAGGAAATTTATTAATAAATAACATTTTACAAATACTAAAAAGGAAAGATATTGATGAAACTTGTTTTTTAAAGTTTGGTTCAAGAGATTTAAAAGTATAATTTTTTTTATTTTCCTATTTTAAAATATCCTATGTTAGCCCATTTTTTTTAAAAAAAGAAGTTGATTCAAAACAAGTTCGCTTTTTTCTTTTCATTCATTATTTGAGTCATTCATCTAAGAAATATTTGTCTAATGCTACTTATATATATACTTATATACATGCTAGGTGGCAAAATGGATAGAGTGCAGGGACTGGAGTCAGGAAGACTCATCCTCCTCAGCTCAGATGTGGTCTCAGACTTTTATTATCTGTGATAGTAACACAGATGTTATCTGGGCAAGTCACATAACCCTATTTGCCTCAGTTTCTTCATTTGTGAAAATGAGCTAGAGAAGTAAATGGCCAAATAACTCCAGTATCTTTGCCAAGAAAACTTCAAATGGGGTCACAAAGAGTCAAATGTGACTGAAAAAAACAACTGAAACACCTATACAAGAAACTGGGGAATACATACATATATCACATACATACGTGTGAATATGTATAAGTGTGTGTGTGTGTGTGTGTGAGTGTGTTTGTGTAAAACAGTCAATGTCTTCAAGGAACTGACAAACTGGACAGGTTTTTAACAAGGAATAATTGGTATTTCTACTCAGATGTTTGTAGCTACCTCTAATTGAAATTTTTAGACATCTCATTTCCCATAGACTATCCAAATGCTATAGAATTATAATCATGATCATTGCTAGGAAAATTTGCTATAGAGATGGCACTGATTTTAAAAAATGTCCAAAAAAAGGATACTGCATTATTAACAACTTAAACTTACATACCACTTTAAGGTTTACAAAACCCTTTGTCTAAAACAACACTGAGAGGTAGCTAGTGCAAACATAACATTTTAAAGATGAGAAAATTGAAGTTCAGATAGACTCACACAGCAAATAAATATGAATTTGAAGCCAGGTCTCCTGACTCAAAGTCAGCATTCTTCATTCACTGGAACAAATGATCTAAAACAAGGGAGTTAGAGACCCCAGCCTAGCCAGATATGTTACATGGGAAAAACAGAACAGCATCATACATAAGAGCATTCTCAGGCTTTCTCCGACAATTTGAAAGATCTGCATTCAAATCCTGATTTTGACACTTTCTAGATGTGTAATAATGAGTAAGTTACTTTACCTCATCTTGACAGTGAAGAGAATAGTATTTCTAGTACCCTGACAAAGTTGTTTTGAAGCCCAAAGGAGATGCCGTATGTAACTACTTTGTGCATTTTTATTAAACTCTTTCTGTGTATTTGGAATCATAGGATCAAGTTACAGCTGTTGTTTGGTCATTTCAGTCATGCCCAATTCTTCATGACTCTATTTGGGGTTTTCTTAGCGGAGATACTGAAGTGGTTTGTCATTTCCTTCTCCAGCTCATTTTGCAGATGAGGAACTGAAGCAAACACAGTTAAGTGACTTGTCCAGGGTCACATAGCTAATACATATCTGAGGCCAGTTAAATTCAGGAAGATGAGTCTTCCTAACTAGGCCCAGCACTATCCACTGTACCACCTAGCTGCTCATAGAAGGGACCTAAAAGGATGACCTTATTTTATAGAGGGGGAAACTAAAGACTCAAGAAGAAGTGAAGTGCCTTGTCCAAAGGAACATAGGTATCAAGGGGTCAAGTGGCAGAACTGGATTTGTACCCTAAAATTCTCTGACTCCAAATCCATTTTTTTTTTTGCCCACCATATCACACTGACTTCCATATGTTGGTTCCACTCAGGAGATAGATCATAAGCGTTATTTTGTTTTTGTTCCTATATTCTCAGAACCTAGCACACAGTAGGTACTCTATAGAAGTTTGTTGGATTTCATTGAATTGAACTTTAAAGTGCTATATAAATATCAATTATCATTTTATTACAAAATCGATATTTGACCAACTTATAAACCTCCATTTTTTTAAATAATAGGAAAATTAGTTATAAGCAATTCTGGACCAATGATGAATTTGATTATTTCACAAAAATCACAGAAGCCATGACTTGTCTTGGCTCATGTCCCAATATGAGTAATACAAAAAAGGCCCTCAAGCATATTTCTAGGAAACATAAAACTTAGAACCAAGAGAGTCTTTAGAGCTAAATCTGGTCCAACTCCTTTGTTTTACAGATGAGGAAAGTGAGGTAGAGAGAGGGATTGAATTACCCAAGGTCACATGGATAGTAATTAGAAAAGCTGGTGATTAAGTGATTCAGTTATCTGAAACTGCTGAAATAAGTTTGCACTATGATGAGACAGCTGCTATTGTTGAAGCTAATCTCATTTGCATCAGCTCATATACTGACTTGGAGCTGGACTCAGTAACTGAGCTAAACATTTGTGCTACCAAGCCTTACTCTCAGAGTTCAGCCAGACTGTTTAGCTGACACATTTCTAGGTTTCTTCACGTTCCTATGTCCCATGAAAACCGTGGGGGTGGCACACATTCTTTCCTTGTATTCAACCTTCCTTGAGACCATGAGCTGCATTTTGTGACACGCTGTGGGAGGTGAGGATGTTATATCTAGAAAGGCAGCTGTGTAGTACTTAGCAAATGTTGTTTCTGTCTATGGAGTTTGTTCAACATAGGAACATAGAGGCAGAGCCCTAGAAACCTAGAATCCCATGAAACATTTGAAGTGAAAGGGACCTTTGTCAGATATCCTGTGAAATATAGAAGGAATTATCCCTAAAATATCCCTGAGAGGTTCTTAGAATTGGGACACTTGGCCTGGAATTCTAGTTCCAATGTTTATTAGCTATATAGTTATGAGTAAATACCTTAATCTCTGACATGCTGTCTTCTCTGATAGGATACAAACTTTTTGATAACAGAGATTGTTTCACGTACGTCTTCATTTATCACAGCGTCTCACACATATTCAGCATTTAACAAATGCTTACTGAATGACTGGTTTGAGCCTCAATTTCTTCATCTATGAAATGGGGATAATGGTGCTTATACTATATATCTTACAGGGATGTCCTCAGGAAATTCTTCTGAGGACCTTAAAGAAACATAAATGTTAGCTATTATTATGATTATAGTTATTGTGTTTCTCAACCCTTCTCTTGAACATATCCAGGCAAGAGGAATTTACCACCTCAAAAGCAAGACCGAGGGTACAGCATTGGGGGTTATGGAGAACAGAGAGGGGAGAGGAAGGAAGGAGATAATACTAAAAGAAAGTTCTTCCTTGTATTGATTCAAAATCTGCCAACCTGCAACTTCTAACCTACTATTACTAATTCAACTTTCTCAAACTAAATACAAAGATTAAACCCTCTTCCACATGGCAATACTTTTTAATATTAAAGGAAAGCAGAACCTGGGCCCCTCCTCACCCCACACTGCAAAACATAAGCACTTTCTTTATTCATACCTTCTACAGTAGGGTTTTGTAATCACACACCAACTTGATCACCCTCCCCTAGATGCACCCTGTTGAGTCATTGCTTTTTTCAAAAAGAGAGGGACCAGAACAGATCACAGTACTAGAGATGCTGTAAATATCCCAAGGGAGGCTATCACCTACTACAATGAGACTATAATCTCCCTTTGTCAAGGCATTATATTGTAGCGTTGTAGAGAAAAGCAATTATTGCTGCTTGGAGAAAGCGTTTTGTAAACCTAAAAGCATTCCATAAATGTGAGTTATTATTATTATTATCGCTACTATTAATGCAGCCTAAAGCTTCATTAGTGTTTTTATCTACTCAATGAATTCATTGATTCATTCAACATCTATTTTGTGTCTTTTATGTGCAAGATGCTGTGCTATGTGCAGAGGCGACAAAATACAGAAGACATCCTCAAGGCACGGAAAACAACACATCCATGAACAAAAAAGAATGAGTGGTTTAATGAATTTTAAAAAATGTTTATTAAGTGCTTACTATATGCCAACCGCAAGACATATAGTAAGATCCTACAAAATATAATACAAATTGATTATGATAAGCGGATTAAAGAATTATGAAAAAATGCTAGGAGAATTAGGAAGAAGGAGGGGATTGTGTCTGGCTCAGGGAATCAGAGACAGCTTCAAGGAGGAGGAGAAGACATTGGATATAGACTTTGAAGAACAGTTGAAACTTCAGTGCAGGGGGAGGGTAGGTGTACAAGATATATGGGAGTAAAAGAACAAAGACAGTTGGATGGAAAAGTCCAGGAACTATCTGGGTAATGAATGTTCAGTTTGACCAGTGCTTAAGACAAGTGAAAGGAAGGAAACTAGTTAGAGGACTCATTAGGGGAGCTGGATCAATTTAATGAGTTTACAGTAATAAGGCCATTATTTGGGATTATGAATCTATCTCTTTATGGAAGGTTTAGATATGACCATTGCCACTTTCCTTAAGAAGACTGAGAACATCTCTTAGGCATGGGTACTTGGCCTATTCAGAGCTTATTGAGGATAAGTAATTAAATCACAACATTTGAGACGATTTGATTAGCTCAGGTTACTGTGTATCAGAACCATCCTTTCATATTGTATTTAGGAAAGGGGAGTTTCAGGGGCCTTTCAGAAGATCAGAGAAAAGGACTGAGGGAGAGCAGACCTGGATCTCAGTGAATGGGAAGCAGTCTTTGTATCTGCACTGTCCCGTACCTGTAACATCTGGAATATCTGGCAGACTTGGAAAGACAAAGGGAGAAGCACGTTGCAGTTGCACACATTCTCAACAATGAATTCCAATGAAAAGTGGTGGCATGGTTTCTCAAATATGTGGACCTAGAAGGGGACTGGACCAAATGATTTAACCTCCTGGGTAAAGGAGAAGAACTTTCAGTGATGAAGTCCGGGAAAGTTTCTGAACCTAATATTCTAAAGAGGATATCAAGTGTTCTTTGACAGACTTGGAAGAATTGGAAAAAAATACAAATAAAGATGTGGTCCTGAATAGAGAAGCATTGTATCATTTTTATGGGATACTGTATTCTATAATTTTTACTTTTTTTGCAAAGTGAGATGAAGTTTCTCCTATATCTGATATACATGTTTCCTTGAATATTTACATGGGTCCTGGGACCTTGGATCTTTGGAGACTCAGATATGAGTTATATTTAGGAGTTCCTGGAGGAACCACATAGAGATGATTTGAGGGCACCCACCAGAGTCAATGTAAGCCCAGTGGAGGTCCATGTAAGTCCAGAGTTTGGGAACTGAACCATAGATTATACTTGACATGAAGGTAGAAAGGCAAACAGAGTGGGATGGATCCTGAATGCAAGGCTAATTCAGTTCAATTCACTCCACATTTCTTAAACACTAAACACAAGACTTTGTCCACCCACTCAACCCGTTCATAAACATTTATTAAGCACCTACTGTGTACCAGACTCTGTGCTAAAGGCTGTAATAAAGATAGTCCTCGCCCTCAAAAAGCTTGCAATCCAAGGGGATAAGTCAACACACAACACACTTTTAAGTGATTGTTAGCGTAATGAATAGAGCACTTCACCTAGAGTTAGGGAGAACAGAATTAGAGTCCTACCTTAGACACTTTCTACTTGTGTGACCTGCATGACTGACATACTCTGTTAGTCTAAGTCTCATCATCTGTAAAATGGGAATAATAATAGCAGAAAGTCAACCAGCATTTATTAAGCACTAACTGTATGCCAGGCAATGGTCTAACTGCTGGGGTTACCAAAAAGGCAAAAAAAATCATACCTACCTTGTGAAGATCAAATAATAGAACATATTTAAAGAATTCCAAAAATCTTAAGTTCTTTATTAATGTTAGCTATTGTTGTTTTTATTAAGAAACATGAAGATACAAAGACAAAAATGAAAAAAGTCCCTGTCCTCAAGAAGTAAGTTACCTGGAGGCAGTTAGGTAGCATGGTGAATAGAGCACTGGCCCTGGAGTAAGGAGGAACAGAGTTCAAATCCAGTGTCAGCTACTTAACACTAACTGTGACCTTGGGCAAGTCACTTAAACCCAATTGCCCTGCTTTCCCCCCTTTAAAAAAATCACCCCCCAAAAAAAGAAGTAGGTTACCTGATATATAATAAATGAAATAATATGAAGAATAAGAACACTATCATTTTTCTGGTTTAATTTTTTTTTCCAGTTTAGCCGTTTTTATAGAGGAAGGATATAGGAAGAAAACTGTAGGATGTAAGAGCCCAAGGATTATAGAGTATCAGAGAAGCCTGAAGAGAAAGGATAGGGCCTTCTCAGTTATAGAAGGAATAGCTTGGTAGTTAGGACAAAAAAACAGTATGAGTTGTCCACAGTTAGTCATGGTGATTGTATTGCTGGCTATGACATTGTGGGAGCCAGAGTGCTTTCTGGTTTCCACAGTGTCCATGCCTTTTCTCATCTGACTAAAAACCAATTATTCAGTTGCAGCAACACAGAAGAAAAAGTGGGAGTCATTTGTGTTGAGCCATCATTTGCCATGGGCAAGATTCCAGGCACAGTATCCTGAAGGAAGCATAAAGTTCTCGTCACCAAATTTCACCATTGCTGTTGTAGTAAAAAAAAGTTACCATTCTGGTATAAAAATCCAGGCTACAGGGTTTGGATTTTACTTAGTCATTGCTAACTACTGGCATTTATACAGTGCTTTAAGGTTTGCTAAGCACTTTATTTGTATTATGTCACTTAATCCTCAAAGCCACATTGTGAGGTAGATGCTAATATTATCCCCAGTTTCCAGATGAGGAAAATGCAGAATAAAAGTTAAGTGATTTGCTTGGGTTAGACAGCTAAGTAAGTGTCTGAGGCAAGATTCAAACTCAGGTCTTTCTGACCCCAAGTCCAATGCTCTAGCTGCCACTAAATAAACCATGGAGAGGCATTAAGGCTTATGGAACAGTAGAGTAATGGGATCTAAATTCTGCTATAGAAGGAATGTTTTAGCACTGGTGTATAGAATGGATTGGATGTGGGAGAGGTAGAAGGGAGACAGTATAGGCAGCTATTAAAACATACTAGGTAAAGAAGGGAGGGGAAAATCCCTGAACTGGGGTAGTGCCAGCAAGAATAAAAAGAATGAAAGGAACAAGAAAGATATAGTGAAGGCAGAATCAATTCCAAGGTTTCAAGCCTGGATGACTAGGAGAATGGTAGTGTCATTAACAGAAATAGGAAAGTCAAGAGGAGGAACAGATTTTTCAGGGAAAGATGAGTTCAGTTTTTGAAATGTTGAGTCTGAAGTGCCATCAAGACATCCAGAGAGATATTTCCAATAAGGAGTTATACATGTGGGTCTGGAACTCAGGAAAATGGTTAGAATGGAAATATAGGTTTAGAATTTTTTTTACAAAAAGGTGATAGTTGAAGTGGAATGAGTTGGATGAGAGATAGAGGAAAAGAGGAAAAAAGGATGGAGCTTGGAAAATGGTTACAATTAGGCTATGGGAAGAGGAAAAACATAAAACAAAGGAAAGAGAACAAAGATTAGACAGGGAGGAGAAACAGGATAGTTGTGGTGGCACCGCCTCTGACTCTGAGAAAACAGAGTATGCACTAGAGGATGGCAGCCAGATGCTAGAAGCAACAAAGAGATGGAAGAGGAGGAAGACTGAGAATAGGTCCTTGCATCTGGTGGCTAGGAAGGAAATCATTAACAACCTTCAAGAGGACACATTTAATAGAATGTTGGAGATGGAAATGAAATCACAAGAAGTAAACAGTGAGTATTAAGACAGTGTAGAGAATGGATTTAGAATACTCTTGCCAGCAGTGTGGTGGTGAAAGGGAGGGAAGAAACTGTACAGCAGCTGGAAGGGTTAAGAAGGGTTCAGAAAAATTCCCACTTAGGTATGTTCAAATGTAGAGATATGCCTGTAGGCAGAGGAGGAACCAGCAAAGAGGGAAAGATTTAAGTTACTTGAGAGAGACAAAGAGAGAGATCCAGGTCCTGAAGCAGGTGGGTGGGTTTGAAATAAAGGACCCAAGTAAACAAGTCAGCCTTGGGTAGTAGGAATGACACTTCTTCCTCTGAAATAGGAGGGGGGAAAGGTAGTATATCTGGAAAAAAATTCTGAGGCAAGTTGTGGAAGCTCATTTCTGATAGGCTCAATCTTATGAGTAAACTAGGATTCAAAGGTAACTGCTAATAGTGAGAAGGGAAGAGGTGGGAGCCTCAGAAGAGGAGGGAAGGTCTTAAACAACCAGTGTGAGGAATGTGATAGAGAATCAATGACATAATAAAAGGCTATCCAGGTATTAGTAGGAGCCTAGTTAAGGTTAAATGCCAGACATAACATACTATCAATTCATACTGAGTTTGTAGTCAAGTAGAACCCTTTTTAAACCAAGCCTTCTCTATCTCCTACTTGTGCAATTGTTTGTTTAGTTTTTTATTAATCTAAAGGTATTATTTTGCATTTATTCCTATCTAGGAGGCAGCTAGGTGGCTCAGTGCGTAGAGTTCAGGGCCTGGAGTCAGGAAGATTTGATTTCAAATCCAGCCTCAGACACTGTGGGACGCTGGGCAATCACTTAACCTTCATTTGCCTGAATCCTCTGGAGAAGAAAATGGTCAACTATTCTGGTATCTTTTCCAAGAAAACCCTATAGACAGTATCATCACGAAAAATCAGATACGACTGAAAGAGAACAATCCTTTCTAAATTCATGTTTAGATTTTAGATTTAGATTCGGTCAACAGTTCAGAGAATTACAGGATCTTAGACTTGGAAGAGGCTTCAGAGGCTTCTCTACTCTAACCCAGACTTGAACAAAAACCCCTCCAAGTACCTATCCTCAGTTTTCCTCCTCCTCCCTCTCTTCATTGCTTCTGGCATCTGGCTGCCATCTTCTACTCCATACTCTATTCTCCTTGGAGTCAGAGATGATGCTACAACTGTCCCCTGAAACTGGTCATCAAGCCTCTCCTTGAAGACTCCAGAGATATAGAAATTACTACCTTATGCCAACCAGTAGCGTGCTGGTAAATGTTTCACAACCATCTCTACAGGAGGGGAATTACACAATAAACATTTTTCCATTGTTTTCTTAATTCTAGATAATCAACAGAACAATAAATCAAATACTGATTTGGAGCATTTTTTTACTTCCAAGGTATAATTGCAAAGATTGAAAATTTAACAATGCACACCGCTGACCTACATTTGAACACATATAACTGTTAAAAAAGCATCCTTATAGTAAGCCTCAGCCTTTCCATAACAGCAACTAATTTAACAAACATTCATTACATCCCTACTCTGTGTGAAGGTCTATGCAAGATACTGGACATAGAGACTTAGCCCTTCTCCGCAATGCAAGGACCTAAATCAATTCCAAAGGACTCATGATGGAAAGTGCAAGCCACATCCAGAGAAAGAACTATGGAGTCAAAATGCAGAGCAAAGCAGACCGTTTTCTTTTTTGTTTTGTTTTGTTTTGTTCTTAGTTTCTCATGGTTTCTCCCATTTGTTATAATTCTATGCAACATGACTATGTAAAAATGTGTTTAATAGGAATGTATATATAGAGCCTATGTCAGATTGCATGCTGTTTTGGGAAAGGTAGGAGGAAGAATGGAGAGAAAATTTAAAACTTATGGAAGTGAATGATGAAAACTAAAAATAAATAAATTAACTAATAAAAAAGAACCAATTTTTTTTAAGATACTGGAGGATAAAAAGATAGACATATCGCTGTCTCTGGACTCAAGGAATCTATAATCCAGAGATTAATATTCTTGGCTCTATTTCTGATTTTCCAAGATTTCAACATACTATGTCCCAGGATAGAGGGCACCCCCTTCCCTTGTTTTTTGGCTCCTTTTTGTGCGTTATCTTCCCTCATTAGAAAGCCACCTGAGAGAATAGAGTACCAGCCCTAGAGTCAGGAGAACCTGAGTTCAAATCCAGCCTCACACACTTGACACACTTACTAGCTGTGTGACCTTGGGTGAGTCACTTAACCCCAATTGCCCGGGCAAAAAAAAAAAAGGATACGAAAGAGAATTTGTGTTTTTTATGTTGCTCCAGCAGTTAGTTATGTCTTAGCAAAGCCTCCCAAACTCCAAAAATACCTACTTTAAATAACAGAGGCAAGGCGAGGCAAAAGGAACCTGGACTATTTCAGTTAGTGCAAAGAAAGAGTATATAAAAAGGACAGAAAGCACTTCCTTGAAAAACTTTGGAACTATGAACACAGTTGTTAAATGGATTGAGTTCCTCAGAAAAGAGGAAGGTCAGGCAGCTAGATGGCACAGTGAATAGAGCATTGGCCCTGGAGTCAGGAGGACCTGAGTTCAAATGCAGCCTCAGACACTTAACACTTACTAGCCATGGGACCTTGGGCAGGTCACTTAACCCCAATTGCCTGCCTTTCCCCCTTCAAAAAAAAAAGCCATCTGAGAGTCTTTTTAGTTTGTGTAATACACTTAACACACTTGTGTTTGTATCTCTAGTGCTCAGCACAGAGCCTAGGACATAATAAGCACTTAAATGATGGTTGCCTTCCCTTCCTTTGCCTTGCCTTCCTTGCATGCAATAATAAGTAGAGCAGAGGAGGAGTGGGGGAAATGGATGCACAAATAGCTATTACACAGGGAACCAACTGCCAAGTTCAAAGGAAAGTCCTCCGAGAAGTTGGAGGTGGGATGTGGAGGGAGCAAGAAAAGCTTTCTTGGCCAGGTGCCTCCTGACACTAGCTTTAAAGAAAAGGGGAGGCAGATTGAAGTAAGGAAATTTTCATTTCAAAAAGAGGAAGATATTGTGGGGGAAAGGCAGGAGAACAGGTCGGGCAAGAACAGATAATAAGGAGCTGTCAGTCAGTAAGCAATTAAGTGCTTACTATTTGCCAGGCACTGGGCTAAGGCCTGAGAATACAAATATGAGCTAAAGCAAAGACAGTCTTTGGCCTCAAGGGGCTTACGGTCTAATGGGGGAAGAAAAGCTGAAAAGCTAGTGGGAGACACGGTTGGCTTGGATGCCCTCCTTAAATGGAGGTTGGGATGAAACTATCCATTCAGAAGGACAGGCCACAAGGGCAGAGGGTACTTCCTATGTGTGAATTCCAGGGTCATCTTCCAGTTATAATCAGTTGAGAAATGATTTGTGCAGTTTGATTGGAATAAGATATTTTGAGGCAAGGAATATGAGCTAAGGCTGGAAGATTAATCTGAAAACAAAATTGCGAAAGATTATAATGCCAAGAGAATGAATTTATATGTTTAATTTGGTAGGCAAGGGAGAGCTACTGATGATTATTTAGTAGTACGATATAATTAGAGTGATGTCACAAGTAAATTATTTGACCCTAACTGGGCAAGTTACTTTATCTGTCTCAACCTCAGTGTTCACATCTATAAAATGGGAATAGTCATAAGCACCCAACTCACAGGATTACAAAGAGGATCCAATGAAGGAATCTATGTAAAATTGCTTATGACCCTCCAAGTTCTATATAATTGCTAGTTATTATGTTGGTTATTAATATTATTATTCTTTGGACAAGGGTAGGGTAAAGGAAGGTTAGAGAGGGAAGAGGTTCGAGGTAGGAAGATCAGCTAGTAGAAACTTTGTATAATATTTCAGACAGAATGCTAGTCAGGAAACTTGGGTTTGAATCCTGGCTCTTATTGATAGCCACTGTGTGACAATGGGCAACTCATTGAATATCTCTGAGCTTCATTTTTCTTATTTCTAAAACAGGTGTAATGACGTCTGCCCTACATTTCTCACAGAGTTCTGATGAGGAAAGCTCTTCTCAAACCTTGCATTTCTAAATAACAAGAGTTACTATTATCTCTTTACTTTTCAATCCAGTGGCTTTTTCTGAGTCTCCATCCATTTTGAACTTTCTGCAGCTTGACATTGGACTCCCTTTCTCCTGCAGACTCTCTTTCCTGGGTTTTTATAATACTGCTCACCTGATTCTCCTCTTCATTGTTGGATTGCGTCTTCTTAGTCTCCTTTGCAGGATCATCTTCCATCCTGTGTCTCTATATACGTATAGGGTACTTCCAACAGCCCTCTTTAGTTTCTGTCTCTGTCTGTCTGTCTCTCTCTTTGTCTCTCTCTCAGACACATCAGCTCCCAAGTTTCAACTACCAACTGTAAGCCAATGATTCCCAAATCTATTTATCTAGCTCTCATCTTTCTACTGTACATCAAGCCCACATCACCAATTGCCTGATGGGTAATTTTACCTGAATATGCTAATCTCAAACTCAACCTGTCCAAAATAGAAGTCATTATCTTTCTGACCACTCCTCCTCCAAACTTTACCATTTCCATCAAGTGTACTTTCTTTCTAGAATTTTGTCAGGTCTATTCACTGAATGGCCATTACCTTGAAAAGACCTTAGCCTAAAAGGGCCAGGGTCTCACATTGCCTCCTGGACCATCTCCAGTCACCTTGATGAATATCAGGCCACTGGACCCAGATGGCTCTGGAGGGGAAAGTGAGAGTGGTAACCTTGCACAGCCCTCCCTCCCTCCCTCAAACCAAAGTCAACTGCAAGTCATGTTATCATCTCCCTGATGTCATGGTCCTCTTTGAGAATGAAGGACAAACACAACAATACACACAGAATGTTCCAAATTTAAAGACCCCATGGTCCTTACAGTATAGCAGCAAAGCTGATGGCACTATAGCTTCTTTAATATTATTTCTATTAATTAAAGAAGCATGCATTTCTTATGTTGAATCATTTGACAGGGCTAAGGACTTTGGTGGTGAGAACTTTCTTCTCCAGATCTTCAGTAGTAGTAGCTGTTGAGAAGCCCAGAGTTACATTACCTCCAGAGATGCTTACCAGGGCACAGTTTTACTAGACTTTTTCCCACTGGTGATGGCTGCAAGGGCTGGGCAGAAGACACCACCACTAGTCCAGGCAGGGGAGAGGGGGAAGTGGGAAGGACCAGGGGCAGGGAGGGGGGGAGCTCCTGGGCTTTTCTGTGCATCACTGGTAGTTGGTCATCAGTGATATTGTGAAGAGCAGGTCCATTCTATAAAGGGATTTGTTTCCATGACGATGACTATAGGGACCAGGCTGGAATTAGGACCAGTGGTCTAGGTGGTCCTACTATTCCCATTGTTCTTGAGGCTGTGAGTCTGTGCTATCTCCTGCAAGATCTGAGGGGAAAACAAAAGGGAGCAAGCATTTATTAAGCATCTGCTCTATGCCAGGCTAAGCACATCACAAATATCTCATTTGATCTTCAAGGCTACCCTGTGAATTGTGTTGTTATTACCCCCATTTTACAGTTGAGGAAACTGAGACAAACACAAAGTGATTTGCCCAGGGGTACATAGCAGTTAAGTATCTGAGCCTGGCTTTGAAATCAGGCCTTCCCTACTCTAGGCCCAGAACCCTGGGTGGTGGCAGGGGCTTGACTCATCTGCTACATGCCACTTCTTGTCTCTCTCTTGGACTTCTTTGGTGCTTCAGCTAAGTTGACTTTCCAGATCTTTTTAAAATATCATTATGGTATGTCTTAACTATTCCTCCCAGTTTTTTGTTTTTGTTATTTGCAAATTTGATAAGTACACCATCTCTGGCTTTAGCCAAAACACTGATGAAGCTGTTAAACAAGAAAGGGTCAAATAGATCCTTCCATTTCACTAGAGAATTTATTTCCAGTTTATATTAAACTATTAGTGAGAACTCTTTTTAAGTTCAGTCATTCCACAAGTTCCTAATCTATTTAATTGTATTTTATTATTGATCACAATTCTACACATTTTCTATAAGACCAACATGAGAGACTTTATCAATGCTCCACTAAATTCGCTATAAATGCTATACCTGCTTTATTCTATTAATTTACCAGTCTAGTAGCTCTGTCAAAATAAGGAAATGAAATTGGTCTGGCATGATCTGTTCTCAATAAAACCATGGCCTCTTCATTTTCTGGATGCTCATTAACTATAAATTTTTAGTAACACATACTTCCTAGAATTTTGCCAGGATTCACACTCAAGTTCACTGGATGATAGGATACAGGCTGAGTTCTGTGACAGTTTTTAAAAATTGATAAATTTGTCCAATCCTATGGTATCTTCTACAAGAAACTCTGAGATTACCTCCAATTTGTCCCAGATATATTTTGTCTACACATTTGTAACGATACTGGGATTTGAAGATCTTCCGTGCCCCTTGAGCTTGCTGACGTAGCAGGAAGGGGTGGAGCAAGAGAACGCCAAAACCAAGCTAGTCTCCCTGTGGTGCTGATTGGAAGCAGTGGCAGGGGCAGTGGCTGCAGTTGTGGCACGAACTCCTTTTTCTTTGAGCCGGCCAGAATCTCTACTAAGGACTCCTGCTGAGGACTGCCAGAGATGGGAGCTGCTGGGAGCAAGCTGCCTGCATGCTGAGCAGTTGTCGTAAATGAGGAGAGGAGGAACTTTGCCTCAGGTAGCCTGTCCTATTTTGAAGGCTTGAGAATGTGGGTGTTTACTACTTTAACTACATTTGCCAACTTCATAACTACTATGTTGGCTTTGACTTTCTGGTTTTGGAACTCAATTTTCTGATATTTAAATAAATGCTCTAGCTATATTTCTTATGTAGAGAGCCTGTTACATTTTGTGATTAATAACCATATCAGCATACTTATAGTTACTGTAGGCATTGTGAATGTTGCATTGCTGATACAACATTATTATTTACAAATTGACTCCTCCACTAGGCTATGAATTCCTCAAAAGCTGGGACTGCTTTTTGTTTGTTTGCTTTAATTTGGTTTGGTTGATTTGTAGGATTTGTTGTTGTTTTGGTTTGGTTGGGTTTCACTGATTTTTTTTGTTATTTTTTTCTCTCTAGCACTTACCCAATGCCTGGCACATAACAAATGCCCTTAATAAAGGCACTTAACAATGGCTTGTTGACTCCTCACCTTGACTTGAATTGACTACCTCAACCAGTTCTCCAGTCTTTCCACAGAGCAGCACTTGCCATTACTTTCAATACCTGAAGGATATAATATATCAGGGTCAAGTGATACAAATTCATTTATCTGAGGTATAATTTTTCTGAATATAAATTCTTTATCTGAGGTAGATTTTTAAAATTTTTGTTCAGCCATTTCTAATTCAAAGATCATTTTCCTTGGCAAAAAGTAAAAGCCAAAGCAAAATATCAGCTGATCAGCTCAGCTCTTTTTGTTAGCATCATCCAATCTGTATCTAACACCAGTCCTATCTCTTCTTTGAAACTACTTTTTTCTCCAATACAGAAAAAAAACCCAACTTTTTGTTAATCTTAGTTTTCTTTGCCAACTTTAGCTCATTCTATGATGAACGCTAATAGTACCAGTCTTACAGTAACATGTCATTTTTGTATTTTTCTTCTCTGACCTATCTTTATTTCTATCATGTTTCCCTATCTTTTAAAAATATTAAGTTGCTTGATGGATTCTCTGAGCATTGACATCAGTATCTTTATACACAGCCCTCTCTTGGCTCCACTTTTCCTCCTTGCTGAAATTGTTTCTCCTTCTAAACACAAAATTCCATTCCTGAGACTTTCTCATCCTTCTTAGACTGACATTTCTGGGTATAAAATTTTAGACTTTATGGTCTCACCTATCCTTTCTCTGAAGTATTTTATATCCTTTCTCCCCAAGTCAGTCTATGCCAAGCTTTCTTTGCTTTCTCTGGCATCAAATCTAAAATGGGGTGGTGGCCTCTATACAATATTCTCATCATTTCCAGCACAACACCTACTGCTTTCTTTTAGTGAGAATTAAGTCTGGAAGAGAATGTTCCTTTGTTAGGACTTCTACTTTCCAGAGGATAAAATTATCACCGGCTCTGCTTTGGGCAAAGAGTTAAAGTTTTCCATCACCATTTTGTCCCGCCTCTAGTCTAAGCTCGTATCCAAACTCCTTATCTAACTCTTTTTTCAGTCTAGGTGTTTTACAATATTCTCCAATGATCATGTTATTTCCGTGTATCTCTACCCCTGCCATACTTTACTGCTCTGGTATGTGAGTATATCTCTTGATATGAGTATACCTTTAAAAAGAGGTTTGAAGAGGTCAGCCCCTAATCAATTTAATAAGCTTCATGAGCAATTTACCACTTGATCACATGAGCTTATACAGCAGGGTCAGAAAACACCCCACTCCTCAGAGAAGTTGCAGACCCTACAAGAGGATACAGACAGTCCCTGATTAGGTTTAAGGCACTGGATCTGCCACCAAAATGATTAAGTGACTAAGAATCAGGAGGACAGGCTTTTGGAGACATTACCTCTCTGACCTCTTTATCAAAGGGAGTGATTTCCCTTTTCCTTTCCACATTTACCTGTTACAAGGACAGAGTTGTGCCTGTAGTTGGGGGGCGCATAGTATGGTAAATGTGTTGCTGTGCAAATACTACTTATTTACCATTTTAATGTAATGATTGATTCCAAAATGAGCCTGTTGACTGTTTGCAGGCCCCTTTGTTCAAAGACGTCTAATCCCTTCTCCCTTGGAGGCTATGTTTTATGTGGTTGTGAAAACCACCAGCTTCCTTGGTAACTTAGATCATCCCTGGTATCACTATGCTCTAGCATCATTCAACACAACATCTATTCCAGTTACCCCACAGAAAAACTCAATATCCAGTCAATTAGTCAAAAAGCATTCATTAAGTACCATCACTATATTAAGTACTAGGGACCATAAACAATCTCTGCTCTCACAAAACTCAGTTCCTAATTCCATTGCCTAACCATATCCTATTGCTATAACTAGCTTTCCAATGCACAGAACACCTGGTTTGCCAGCAGTTGACTTGACCACACAATAAGCAGTGAGGAAGGGGAGACTGGTCATGGCAAAGGATCTTAAAGATGGTGATTCAAGATCAAGAGGGAGAAATGATGGCTGAGAGAGACTCTCTCTATATTCAATTAAGTTCAATCATAACCATACCCCTGCACTTCACCTGCAAATAATAAACCAAAAGGCTCAACCAGAGCTCCATACAGCATAGCCAGGAAGCAGGTAAACAGAATCAGATGTTGTTGCTAATGACATAACTGTGAAGGAGGGGGAGGCAGGGGAAGCATAGCAGCTGGATCAGGAACTGGCTCTTATTCACACCATTCTCAAGCACACTTGATTGTAACTTTTTGAGTGATCAGGAATATGAAAACTGATGGGAACCTTTGGACCTAATTGTGAAACCATGATGGCTGTTTGCCAAGTCTAACATTAAGGACACTTGCAGATCTCAGTGCTAGTGGCTTAATCTAAGCATCTGAACTACGTGGAGTATGTCTTGAAATTTACCTATAGGCTTGTGGTGGGCTGTCTGAAGCTGAGGACATGTAACCCAAGTTGTATTATATTTTATAGTATTCATTTTACTTTGGAGGTCATATATAGATGCTGTAGACAGCTAAAAAAAAACAAAAAGCTTTTAAGATTGACAACATTGCATGACTATGTTTCATGACTATGGGTTCATTGAAATAAACCAGACCAGGGAGAAGAATTAAGTTTTTGCAGTGGTCTTTGGCTCAAGCCAAGATTCTAATTAGATAAATCTACATTGATCATAACTCTCTTGAGTCCCTTACAATGGACAAAAAGGTAGGGCTGTGGAATAAAGGTAGGAACAACCTGAGGACCATTTTATATATAAACTTCGAACTCCAACTAAAATTAGGTGCATAAATCAGATTTGGTTCCACCATAAAGTAGTTTAAAAGCCTCCAGTTAAAGATTAAACTCTCTCCTGATAAACGACCAGAACCTTAATTTTTGCATTACCTGATGCTTGTGCCTTTGAATTATCAACTATGCACATAGCATTAAAGAGGGCAGGCAAAACCATTTTGTGCTTTCTTTTGAATGTAAAAGGGGGGGAGAAGCTTTTAGAGAATATTATTCTTTTAAATTATAATGTTTGACAATAGCCCTTCTGGTCCCAGAATATGTCAGTATAGAATGTCTCACTTCTGAAACTCATCAGGCCAAAATGTCATCATATAAGGAGATTCCTTACTCTTCTGGGAGGGACTAAGCTTTTCTGTAGCTTCTGTCTATATTCAGCCTCGGTGTTACATCTATAGGATCATAGGATTCAGTGCTAGGGGAAGCCTTAGGAATCTGTCCAACTTTCTCATTTTCAGGAAAGGAAACTGAGACCTAGAGAGATTAAAGTGATTTGCTCTAAGTCACACGGTCCAAAGTAGTAAAGTCAGATTCACAAACCATGTTTTCTCGCTACAAGTCTATTGCTATTCCAATTATGTGGCCCAGAGCTTCTCAGGCCAAAATGTATATGCAGAATACTTTTAAATAGGTGAAATTATCTCTCTTAAGACGTGTCATAAAATCAGAATCTTGGAATACACAGACTAGAAATTCAAGATTTATGAATAGGAAAATGCACAAGATAATTGTATGCTGTGCTTTTCTATAAGTTTTATCATCTCTAGCTTATCTTGGATTTTGCCCCCATCAAAGAAAGATGAGTCAACAATAACAAATAAAAGTACTAATTATAATTAGCATTTATTTAGAGCTTTAAAGTTTACAAAGCATCTTACATGTCACCTCATTTGAATTTCACAACCTTATGAAGTAGGTACTATTATGATCTCCATTTTACAAATGAGGAAACTGAGTCCAAAAGGACTTATTTGGGTTTTTTTACATATAAGGAAACTGAGGCCTTAAGTGATTCATTCAAGATCACAATTTAAGGAATTTCCAGGAGAACTTTCTATTTGTTAAGGCAAATTCATGTCATGTCATTCATCCCTTGCAGCATCTGTAAGTGCTCAGGGCACACTAAAATTAAATTTTCATTCTTTTTTTTCCCCATTTCCTTTGTTATAGTTTCCAATCCTAAAGCTGGAGAATAGAAATAAACATGACACAATAGGCACTGGAAGAAACAGAGGGAGAGCAAGAGATGGGAGCTGGGGAGAGACAGAGGACCACAGGAGGAGAGTGACTAAACTAATTTTCTTTTCCACATAGGTACTGTCTTGTTCTCTCTTATTGATGACTGATTACTACAAAGTTTCACTATTTTTCTACAGAATATCTACTAACAAAAGATTCACTTTTTCCAGTCCCAAAAGTACAAAGGCTGAATAGATTTCACTGAAATTTTCTCCCCAAGTTCACTTCTGAGTTGAATTGAAGCAATAAATACATTGGTCCAGCTATTTTGACATAGAAAACAACAGAAAGATAATGATGGAAATGTGGCTTTGAATTTCACCAGACTGCTTAGGCTTCATTGTGGCATTCACAGTAGTAAATTAGGCACCAAAAGAGTAGTTTGATGATGTAGGCAAGACATACAGCTTTAGCCTCCAAATTAACAATGAAAAATCAGTTTTGTAGAGAACGTGGGATTCAGCCCAAATGTTAGGGTGCATACCATCAAAACATATTGGAGATTCTTCCTGTGGAGGAGAAAACTAGATCCTCAGGGGAAGACAAAACAGTTTGTTTCAAAATTATCTCTAAATAAACATTCTTTCAAAACAAAGAATGAAACAGCAGAATCACAGAACGTTTCAGGTGAGAATTTATCCAGTAAGGGTTAGCTGAAGAAGAGAAGAATAGAAATGGTTGTTAGTGATTTCCTGCTCAGGGATATTAAGGAAGCTATTCGTCAACCTGATAACAATGGACGAATCTAGTGTCTTCCTGAGGCAGGTGCCCAAGACATAGTAAAGAACTTCCCAAAACATATCAAAATGGATAACTATCCACTTATGGTCATTCACATAAAATCTTACCATCAGAAGAGCCTAAAAAGTATTTCCAACGGCTATAAAGCACGGGGCAAGAAACTGAGAACTACAGGGGCACAGGTCATGCTTTCCTTACTGCTGCCCACTGACAGCAAATGACACATAAGAAAAAAGTAATAATCTAAGATGTGAACAGCTGACCCATATGGTGGCATTGAAAATGGGATTTGGATTTCTGTGGCTTAAAACATGGGGAAGAGAGATTTCAGGCCATGGATGGAATGGACAACAAAGGCTGGTAAGACTGTTTGCTGGATGCTTTGCACATCTAATCAAAAAAGCTTTAAACTACATAGAATAAGGGTGGAAAGAAAGTTCCATGTGTACACTCCTCAGATTAGACATCATAGAAGGTAGCCATGAAGAAGTAAAATAGAAGGTGAGGCACACAGTCCACAGGATCCAAAATCCAAGAAAAGAGCCAGTAGTAAAACTCTCAAACATCAAGAGTCCATGAACAAATGCCCAAAGTTTAGGCAATTAAAATATTTTTAAAAAATACCGATATAAGACAATCTAATTTCTAGAGGCAGCTATGTGAGGCAGTGCATAGAGTATTGGGTCTGGAATCAGGAAGACCTGAGTTCAGATATGACCTCAGGTACTTACTAGCTGTGTGAACCTGGGAAAATCACTTAATTTCTGTTTGTGTTAGTTCTGCTATCTATAAAATGGAGATAATGATAGTACCTGCCCCCCTGGATTGTTGTGAGAATCAAATGAGATAAATGTAAAGTACTTAGCACAGTGCCCGGCACATAGTAAGCTCTGTATCAATGTTAGCTATAATAATAAAAATAATAATAATTCAAGTATAGAAATCTGACCTCACAGATGGCAATGAGACATGGGAGGATTGGTAGGATGAAACTTATTTCTAAATCAAGGCTCTAAATGGGTATATTTTGTTCAAAAGAAATAGACTAGGTAAAAAGAGATGGTCAAGTTAGTACTCTGTGTTAAGAAGGTATACACATGTGAGGAAACCCAAGGACCTGGGAAAACATGACAGAGATTTGAGGGAGAAAAAGAAATTATTTTGTCTTGGAATATCCTACAGACCTCCAGGATATAAAGAGAAAATAGATGAGGAGTTTGGGAAACCGACCAGAAATCTGACACAGAGGTATAATACAATTATTCAGATATCTGCTGGAGCTCCATGTCTTCCTTCCCTCTTTCCTTCCTTCCTTCCTTCCTTCCTTCCTTCCTTCCTTCTTTCCCTCCCTCCCTCCTTCCTTCCTTCCTTTCTTTCCTCGCTCTCGCTCTTGCTCACTTGCTCATTCTCTATTCCTCCTCCCCAATACAGAACCCTTAACAACCTCTTGACTTCCTTTTGTGATAATTTCATCATTTAAAAGGTGGAGAAAACAAGAATGAGAAATTCTATTCTAGATATTCTATATCTTATTCTAACTCATAGGGAAGAACTTGTTTTGGAAATATTTGTATATGCACACATAAGTACATACATACATACATATATACATACATATAACAAACTATAGTTTGTGATAGAGAAAGAGGAAAAAAAAATGCTGTCATAGAGTGACATGTACCCTAGATTTCAGAAAGCAGATTTCAAAGGATTATGAGGAAAGTATGATATTGCTGAATAAAATTCTAAAGGCAAAGATGAGAGCTATTTAAGAATGTAATTCTGAAGACACAAAGAAACACAATTCTAATGAGAATGAAAAATGAGTTTTGTCTGAACAGACCTATGTGCATGCTAAGGGACGGAACTCAGAAATTTTTTTTAAATGTACAGAATATGCAAGCAAAGTCAGATAACAAAGGATGAATATAAGAGCATGGCCCAATTGTGTAAAGATTGTATCAGGAATACTAAAGCTCCAAATGAGCAAAAATTGTTGAAGAAAGGTAAAGATTAAAAAAGGAGAATCAAAGAAGGCACTAGACTTTAGCTTGAGGTAGGCAGAATGGTAACTAACAATCAAGAGAAAATATAGTTACTGATTGGACACAAGTTTAGTTAAATTAAACTGGTTAGATTTATTAATGCTTCAACGATAACATGATAAGAGGGCTCCCATGGAGTACCCTTGTGATCTAGACTTTGTCCTGGGCTGTTTAAATTTTTATTAATGACTTGAATAAAGGCAGAAATAGCTACCAGATTGCATTACAAGATAGGATCCAAAAGAATCTTGACAGGCCTAGAACATTGGGCTGAATCAAATCAAATCAAATTCAATGAGGATAAATGTAAAGTCTTGCACTTGGGTATAAACAATCCTTCACAAATGTAAGATGAGAAATAAACGGTAAGACAGTAGTTTTTCTGAAAAAGATCTGGGATCTGAGTTTAATATGGCTCAGGTATGGAATGTGTTAGGCAAAAATGATATTATGATCCTGGGCTGAATTAAGAGAATGAAAGCTTCTAGCAATATGGAGTTAGCAATCAAACTATACTCTGCCCTAAACAGACCTCATCTGCGTATAATGAATCCCCTGAAGTGGTCACATGTATTCAAATTCATACAATTCAAAGTTGTAATTATGTAAAATGTGGCTGTTGATGTCAACCCAATGGAAATATACAGTATGAATTGGAATACATTGTTATTCCCACAAATTGGCAGCTATCTGTATTTAGCTTTGGAGGCTATGGTTTAAGAAGGATATTTATAAACCGGAGAATATCCAGAGTAGAGCAACCCAGATAGGGAAAGGCCTTGAGTTGATATCATATTTCATATTAGAACCATTTGGAGGAACTGAGGATATAAAGACAAGAGAAGAAGAGACTCAAGGACCACATGAGAGTAGTCTTCAAGTATTTGAAGGATTGTCATGTAAAGAATAAATTAGATTTCTTTTCTTTAGTTCCAGAAGCAATAGGCTTGATAACTTCTTAACTATTAGATCTGAGAAAAAAGAGAATGAGTTGCCTTGAAAGGTAATGGGTTAACCCTCCTTGGAAGTCTTCGCATAAAGGCTAGATGACCACTTTTCTGGTTTGTTATAGTGGTAACTTATTTTGTGGCTACTGAGGTCCCTCAACTCTCAAATATTGTGATTCTAAATTTTTTAAAATAAAATTTGCATTTATTTTACTCTTTTTTTAAACTTTTGTTTATTTTTTTTTATTTTTTGGTTTACATCATTGGTTTCCACAAGATTTTGAGTTACAAATTTTCTCCCTGTCTTTCCCCCACCCACCACCCCAAAATAGTAATCCCACTGTACACCTTATCTACCAATCTGCTCTCTCCTATATCCTCCCCCATCACCCCTCTGACTTTCTGGTAGGGTAAGATGGATCTCCCTATCCCAGTGCCTGTATATCGTATTTCTCAGATGCATGTAAATAATAATAATAATATATATATATGTATATATTTATTTATCATTTGATTCTAAAATTTCTACAGAGAAATTTATCAAAGTTAAAAGTATTTTGTTGGTTCACATTCATTAAATTCATAGATCATGAATCCTTACTAATAAGTTTACCTCTAATAGTTAGTCAGAAAGCACAATAAATGTAAAGCAAAAGCATCTATTGAAATGAAGAGTAAGAAAAGTTACAATAATATATTCCCTGTATTGAAATCCATCTTACCCTACAAGAAAGTAAGGGAGAATGGGGAAATGGGGAAATAGGGAAGGATAGAAGAGAGGGCAGACTGGGGGAAAGGGTATTCAGTATGCTTGCCATCTTGGGGTAGGGAGTAGGGGAGAGATGGAGAGAAAATTTAGAACACAAAATTTTGTGGAAATGGATGTTGAAAACTAAAAATAAATAAATTCTGGGGAAAAATAAAAACAAAAAAAATAATATATTCCCTCCTTAAACCTAGGATATACTATTGCACAAACACACATACCACAATCAGGAAAAATTGGTGTGGATAGCGCCTACACATTGAAGGGCACACAAGTTAAAACATGAGACCAACACACAAACTTGTAAGGGTAACTTATTTCTTTCATGCTGCAGGCAAAGATGCCATCTATGCCATCCAAGATGTCATCAAGCTGCTCCCACAAGGACTATACTACAAACGTTGTTCCATGGAATATTACACTGCCAGGTACTACTCCATTGAATTTGAAATCTCCAGCAGACACTTCTTCTGTGATCTGATGGATCTTGCTACTATGGACATTCTTCCATTGGACATTGTTACACTGGATGCTGCCCCGTTGGATTTATAGTCTCTTCCAAATGCTAGCAGGCATTTAGAATGTCCCCACTGAACACATGACCATGAAACTTTTCTCTGCTTCCAGCATTTGCCTTCAGGCAATGTCTTTTACTGTAGTGCTCTTTCTTCCTCATGAGAAGAGTGGGCTCAGTTATATTTTTTTAGTTCAAGAGTGAAAGGTGTTTGTTATGGCTCTTATAGAAAAAAATGAACAGCCCTTGTCACAGGGTTAGCAATAGCTCTCCCCAGCAATGAAAACAACAAGAAAATATGTTATCACTTTCCCTCCCTTAATCAAGTATCTAGAATATTTCCTTACAGAGTGGCTAGTATGTATGTCTAACCCCAGTAGATTATTCACTCCCTAGGCACCAAGCTCCTTAATACACAAAACAGAGTCCTACCTGCTGTTGTGCAGCCTTCATTTTTGAAGAGGACCAATGATGTCATAAGGATGATGCTTTGACTTGCACATGAATTGGATTTAAGTGAGGCAGAGTTGCACAAAATCATCAGCCTCACTCTCTCTCTCTTCCTGAGTCATTGAAGACAAAATTCAAGATAACTTGTGGTGGCCCAGGTTGCAGTGGATGACTTGGGGTCTGTAATGTCTGACCAAGCTCTAAATGCTGCACAGTACCTGCTTCAGCCATTTTCATGGCCATTGGAACAGATTGTTCTCATCCACCCTTTCTACCAGAGGAAGTCTTCACATGATTGGAGTAGATATCACCCCAACTCACAGACAGGTTTGAGACCTGTCAGTCACTCTCAACCTGCTTTAGTTCATTTGCTGAGATGATTTTACTGGGGTGTGGCCACTGAGAATGTTACTGTTTCTTGGAGCCACAGGTGAGAGTTGAGTGATAGATAGACAAATAAGTAGCCCTCAAAGGGGCTTATTAAGCCCTCAGACCAGAGGTGCTAGTGCCCCCTGAATACTCTCCACCCTCACCCCACAGTGGATAGAATACAGAGCCTGGAGTCAGAAAGGCTCATCTTTGTATGTTCAAATTTAGCCTTAGACACATACTAGTTGTGTGATCCTGGGCAAGTCACTTAACCCTGTTTGCCTCAGCTTTCTCATCCATAAAATGAGCTGGAGAAAAAAAAAAAGTGGCAGACTCCTCCAGTCCTACCAGCTTGCTAATTTCCTGAGTCTTAATCTTTTCTTTGGACTGAACTTTTTTGCTAACTGGGCTTGTTCTTTCAATTGGTAACTTTATTCTAACTTATGGCTAGAATTCCATATAACTGCCAGTTAGAGTCTCCAAATGCTAGGATATTAGAATCACCATTGCCATTTGCCCTTCTCAAATGTTTGGCTGGTGTTCTGTAGGCTTTGCCTAAATTCCTAGCACAATTGGGAGTATCAGGGAGCTGTCTTGATGGCCACTTCTAATTCTAGGAGTACTCACCCAATAACTACTAAAGAGTTCTTGAATTAAAATTTTTTCAATTCCAAATCCCTTTTGGTCTCCCTATATTATAGATTTAGCAGGCTGAGGAAAGGTAGAAACAAAGTTAAACCTGAGACAATGTCATTTCTCTCCTACCTGCCACATATACAACCTTTTATATGCATGTGTAGATGTAGATAGTCGAAGCATAAAAGAGCTTTGAGCTCACCATTTCATAAAGTTGATTTGTTTTGTTTTTAATGTGTCCATAAGGGGAACTGCCATAAACTAACATTTTCCTACATTAAGGTATTATACAATGCTGGTTATGGCTCAAATTTAGACATTTTATCATTTATTAATAGGTCTAAAGAAGGCACAGTGAGTTAAATTGTACTTAGTTATAAACAATTTATCTTTTTATTTTCCATGCTAGGTTTTCTTATTGTAATTCCTTGTTAATCTTAAAAGTGCTTATAATTTAGACTAACAAAAACCCAATCACGTTTCATTTGAGATTTGGGATTTAGAACCTCCATCAATATGTCCTGTAGAAGAGCAAGGGCATTGACTAGCAGCTCCCAACATACAAAAGAAAGAAAAGAAGAAAGCTCAGCAGCCCAGACAGTTTAAGAGCAATTATTTTTTTTAGTTACAAAAAGAGACATTTTCAGACCTCTAATTGCTCCAAATTTATCTGCTAAAGAGTCATTATGTTCCATTTTTAACCCCTTTCTGACATTAGTAACTAATGCTGTAATTGAACTGTGTCATCACTGATCTCTATTCAAAAGCCTTAAAAGAATCCTCTTTTTCCCTGTTCTTTGTGGTTACTCCACTCTCTCCCTAATCACTCCAATGCCTGCAGACATGTAGTATGCCTATAACCATTGAAGAATTGTTTCCTCCATAGCTTAATGCAGCAGATGATAGAAATTGTCCATTAGAAGCAGTTTTGAGTGGGGTAGAAGTTCAGACCACTTCATTGCTGAAATACTTTCACTATATTGCCTTTTTGCCAGATATTTTTTTGTAACAGAAATAAACAACAAGAAAACTTGCCTGTGTTTATAAGGAGAATTTTATTTCTATTTTTCAGAACATGACATCAATCTCATCACAACTCTTCCTTAAGAGATGTGGAATTTTGCATAAGATAATAATGTATTATGAAATAAGATGCATAGGAGAGGAGAAAATGGGGCATAGAATTAGAAGTGGCCCCCAAGACAGTTCTCTGATACTCCCAATTGTGCTAGGAATTTATGCAGGGCCTACAGAAAACAAGCCAAACCTTTGATAAGGGCGAATGGTAATGGTGATTCAATGGTAAGATATCCAAAATATTTAGCTTCAGTTCTAGCACCACAAATGAAAGGTCATTTTTCATCCAGGTAACATGGTATGTAGATGAGTCTTGCTTTTACAGTTACTTTTAAATACAGCTGATGCAGGGGTCTTCAGATAGAATCTCTTCTGCTCTCAGCCACTGTATCAGGCACTAACAATGCTCAATAATTCTGGGTGCTGACCTGATGCCACGGTTCTCTTCGAGAGCAAAGAGCAAACAAAGCAAAACAGCCACAGCGTAAGGTCTTCCGTAGGCCCGCAGCAGGTCCAGGAGGTGACAAAACTCCCCATAACTTGTCAAACACGATGGCCATTTCTGCTTATTCACGTGGGGGCAAAAGGCAACGTCAGAAAGGCCCTCAAAATTATTGCTAAAGATTATAAAGGCTTAGAAACCGAAGCTCTTAGGGGCACGCGTAACGTTTCTGTCGCTGCTACTTTTGGAAGGAAAACGTTCCAGCAAAGCGCGACTTTGGTGAAGAAGATAATCTCTGAGAGGGTTCATAGGCCGCGACTTCGAATGTAAAAAAAACTAAGCTCTTCTTGTCCAGGGTTTGAGCGCGTACCTAACAAGGACTGATCAAAATAAATGTGTTTGCTTAAACTCTTGGAAATCTCATCATAAAAGCCTTAAATCAAAAAGGTCAGGGTGGAGGGTGGGGGAGACGTCCCACTTTTATCAACCAATCTAGACACCACAGAAAATAGCTACAATGCAGGGGAGAAATCATAGCAATAGAGATCATTAACTCATAAAGATCAAAAATCTAAGAGCTGAATTGTCGATAATACTCGCATCCTCAGGGGACTGCTATACACAAACCTACACATGGTGGATTCCAAGGTGAGATGCATGCAAAAGGGCAAATTTAACTCTAGAGGTACCATTGAAATTTTCTGGAATGGGACACATGACTGGAATACAGCTATGGAATGGGACACTGTATTCAAAATTAACAGATTTTACGAAGGTGGGGAGGGTAACATTTTCTATTAAGAAGGGTTTATCTATATGATCAAATTCACCAAAGTGGGTAAGCAGAGAGAACTTTTATGTGAAAATCAATGGAGATCAAAAACAGAAGCATTATTAGTATGGGAGTATACTACATAACCTCTTGAAAAAAAGAGGAAATACATAAAGAGTTTCAGAAATAAGTCACAGTCTGATACTGAAGCATGGTGCTTTAGTGATCCAGAGCCTCAGTTATCTGGTCATCTGCTACAGCTCTCTCTGTCTCTGCTTCTTTCACCATCTCTATGTCTCTGTCAGTCTGCCGCCTCTCTCTCTCTCTCTCTCTCTCTCTCTCTCTCTCTCTCTCTCTCTCTCTTTCTCCCCTTGTCTCTCTCTCTCTCTCTCTCTCTCTCTCTCTCTCTCTCTCTCCCTCATCAAAAAGATAAGAAAAAAAATTTGCTGGCTTTAATGACAGTTTCGTCTTTTAAAAAGTGGGAAAAGCAAAGAGAAGAATTACTATTCTCAACTTGATTCTCACCCACATAGGGAAACTGGCTGCCAAATGAAATGACAGTCACTTTAGTAGGGGGAGGGTGGGGGGCTTAGTGTAAACTCCATCTTAGACTTTGTGAGAGAGGAGAAAAAAACCAGCCAAAGTCTGATGTGCCACTCAAATTAAGGAAAAACAAAATTCAAAGTGTTCAGAAAAAGAATAAGTAGCCTCTTACTAGCTACACAAAGAAAGTTAGATCAGGTGGGATGAGAATTTCTCAGTAATGAAACTCGAAAGTGGAGAAGAGAAACAATTTTGACCAGAATGAAAAGTGTGATACAGTGGAAAAGATGCTGAGTTTAGAGTGAGATGACAAGGACATCTGGTTTTGAATCCAAACTCTAACACTTAATACTTATTTGCATTAAGTGTACAAGTCACTTAAGCTCTCTGTATCTCAATTTCTTTAACTGTAAACAAAGGGTATTGGGCTTGATAACCTTTTAAAGTCAATTCCAACTCTATCTTTATGGTTCTATGAGTTGTCTAAAGAGACTAATATGTATTTATGGAAAACTCAATGACAAATGGATTTTTAAAAGACAAACAAAAAAGAAAGAGAGAACACTTAACAGAAGAATGTACAGTCCTATAAAAACAATGTCAGGGACACTAAAATTGATAAAAAGAAAAAGAAAAAAAAGAGGATTTCTTTTTGTTTTGTTATTGGAAGAGAAGAATCACAGAAGCAGACCATGATAAAGGACACCAAAGAGAAGGAAGAAGGACTAAATTCCTGTTTTATTTCTATTTTCACTTCAAAGGAGAATAATGCTTAGATTGTAAAGGATAGAACCAAATGTTTAATAAGAGTTAAAATTCAAGATAAGCAAAGAGTTAAACAGTAAGAAAACCCCCAACTGGTCTTGATAAATTCAAGCCACAAGGTCCAGTTTCTTAAAGTACTGGCAGAAACAATACAGATAGATAAATATGCAGATGGAAGGAAGGAAGGAAGGAAGGAAGGAAGGAAGGAAGAAAGAAAGGAAGAAAGGAAGGAAGGAGATAGACTTATAGAAAATAGCACTTACTAAGTGCTTACTTTGCTTCCTGACACTGTGCTAAGTGCCTCCAATACAATACAAGAAAGCAAGATATTCTCTGCCCTCAAGGTGTAGTCTATGTTCGTTTTTTTTTGTTTTTTGTTTTTTGTTTTGGAGGGCAATTGGGGTTAAGTGACTTGCCCAAAGTCACAGTTCTAGTAAGTGTGTCAAGTATCTGAGGTCCAATTTGAACTCAGGTCCTCCTGACTCCAGGGCCGGTGCTCTATTCACTGTGCCACCTAGCCACCCCTGTAGTCTATATTCTAATGAAGGAAACAGCACATAATGTGGAGATGAAACAGGAAGTGAGGAGGGAAAGCTAGTATCCTTCCTGAAAAAAATAAGAATGGCGAGCATTCCTATAGTATGGCCTATTACATGCCAGACACTATGCTGAGTACTTTATAGCTATCATCTCATTTGGTCTTCTGTATCAAACACATCCCCAAATGAAAGGCAGGTGCTATTATTTTTCCTCATTTTACAGTTGAGTAAACTGAGGCAAATGGAGGATAAATGATTTGTCCAAGGTCACATAACTAGTAATATACTGAGACCAATTGAATTCAGGTCTTCCTGATTCTAGGTCTAGTGCTCTATCCACTGATCCATCTAGCTGCCTCAGATTACTATTAAGACAGGCAGTCACCAATAAGGAGAATGAGATTTCGGGGTAGAAGTTCCTCCAGGTGTCAAGGAAGAAAAGAGACCTAGAAAGTTGTAGCTGCAACCACACTGGCTACCCAGGATGCCTTCTAGCACAGGTTCTTAGATCTGCTTTACTAGGAAAGATAGCTGTTTAAGGGGTCAACAATCTTTTAAATTATATTCATTAGTTTCGGGGAAAAGTCAGCACCTTGAACTTCAGAAAAAATCCAAACAAAGAAAATAGAGAAAATATAAGCAGAGAAATAAAGACCAATCCACAGGGCTTCTAACTGTCCGAGAAATTAGCACAGATCAACAGACAGATCCAACTGTCTGACTGAGGCAATATATCCATAGTTACCAGAGAGAGAAGCACCAACTTCTGGGTTTTTCAAAGCCGGGGGAGGGAGGAGCTCTTTAATCTGGCTACCCAGATTCTCATCTGGTCAAATCATAAAAACACTCTTCCAAAGAGTGAGTCCCAAAGCAAAATGCTAACCTCAGAGTAAACAAACCCTTTTTAGAGCCAGAGGGCATCACAATCCTCATGAATCAGTGTCTAATTAGAAAATAACAAAAGGTGTGAAAGCCTTCCTACAAGTAAGCATCCCCTAAGCAATCATCCCTTTATGGGCTCCACATGAGGCCTATTAATGGGTTGGGAAGTTCTTATATCCCATTAACATTACAAGAGTGGATTGAGGATTGCTGAGCCATTTCAGTGATTTTGGAAGACTACGGAGAATGAGAGAGGACTGAAGAAAGGAAAATAATGTCACAATTTTTAAAAAAAGAGAGAGAAAAAATGGAATCTGCAAAATCAAAGCCAGTAAAGCTGACAGAACTTCACAGATTTATGGTTCCTCAGTGGATACCTAGGCCAACCTGCACCTGTAAAAAAAAACAAAACCCTCTACTCAACAAAGTTATCCAACGTCTGTGCAAACACCTCTAGTGAGGGGAAACTTACTACCTCCTGAACAATCCATTTCACTTTTGAACAGATCTAATTCTTATGAAGTTTCTCCTTAGATCAAACTTTTACAACGTCTGGCCGTTATCTTTTCTACTTCTCCTTCTGAAACTAAGCAGAATAAAGCTGAGCCCCTTTCCTTGTGAGAGCCCCACAAATTTTTAAAACCAGGCTATCACATACCCCTAAATCTCCTCTTCTTCAAGGAAAACATTCCAAGGTCCTTTAACCAAACCTCATATGGCATCAACTCAAGGTCCCTCCCTATCTCTGATCACAGCTTATCAATGTCCTATCTAAAATGGAATGTCCAAAATTGAATACAATATCCCAAATATGGCCCGACTAGGGCAAAACACAGCTTCCTATCCCCTATGAGGTACATTATTAATATACATTGAATTGGACCAAATTGTTGATTGCATTGATGTTAGGAGACTGACATCCAGACATCTTATCTATACTGAACACACCCAGAGCGCAAAAACAAGAAGAATTCAATTTCTATAACATTGCTACCCATTAAATAGAGCTCTCCATTCCTATGGATGGGAGAGTTTACATTTCTATTCTCCAGCAAAAACAGTGACACATTTTGAAATGCCATTCAAGCCTCAGGAGGATGTATATGAATTTAATCTCTGAATTCCATCTGCTTCAAATAATAATACTTTTTTTTCTCCAAGTGTTTAAGAAAAATCCATTATGTCAATGCTAGTAGGCAGTACTTTTGGATTCAATTTCTGGCAAAACACTAGTATTATCAAAAGGATGGTGAGTAAACATCTAGAAAAGTAAATGATGATCACCAAAAAACCCCACAAAAACAAACCAAAAAACCCAATATAGCCATTCTTATTGTGGGTAGTTTAGTTTTTTAAAGAAGTATTGCTGTGTGTTTTGTTTGTTTGTTTGTTTGTTTGTGGAGGTTTTTGTATATAAACCCTAAATTTGCCGACCCATTCTTTCCAGTTCTGCCCTCTGGCACCAAGCAAAATTGGCCTTTTCCCTTTTCGTTTCTTCAAATACTTGAAGACAGCTAATCTACCTCCAAACTCGCATATTAATCCCCTTCCAAGACTTCTCTTCTCCAGGCTAAACATCCTCATTTCCCTCAAATGATTTTTTTCCTATGGTATAAACTCTGGAGCCTTATCTGTCCCAGTAGCACATGAGGTACATACATGGTTCAAATAGGAAGTTCAGATGAAGAAAATAAGATATGTAAAAGCATTTCATGAATTGTAAATCACAAATAAATTGTTTTTGATACTAACAAGCTAATAATAAAAGCTAGCATTTATATACCACATCAAGGTTTACAAATTGAGTTATAATTATTATCTCATTTGAACCTCACAAGAACCCTAAGAGGTAGGTGCTATTTTCATCTCCATTTTGCAGATGAGAAAAATAAGGCAGACAGAGGTTAAGTGATTTGTTAAGGGTTACACAGCTGCTAAGTGTCTGTGGCTTGACTTAAACTCAGGTCTTCCTGACTTGAGAGGTCTAGCACTCTGTCCTGCCCTAACTGCCATACCAGGCATTAGGCCCAGGATCTCAGGGCTCCATCACTCATCCAGCTGATTTGGACTATTAGTTAAAGTTTACTTCAGCCTAAAGAAGGGTATACTTGTAAAACTATTCAAGTATACATGAAAGAATTTAACTTTGTTTTCCTTATTGGCCCGTGGATAGATACCAAAAAAATCTTTTTGACTAAAATGCCTGCCTCAACCACAGCTTTAATATAGCATCTTTAATAAGATCCTTAATTCTCTTGCAAACTTCCCTTTAGTGACTATCAGCCAAGAATTCAACCTATTTATGTTTCAGTTTCCTGGTCAGAAAGATGGTAAAAAAAAATAAACAAACAAACAAACAAAAATCTTTCTACAGGAAGTCCCTAATGGGGAGTTACAAATTCTAATGACTGGCATATGTTATGATCATATAACACATTTTTCCATGCCCTCTTTATCATAAAGAAATTCAAACATTCAAACTCAGATGCTTTGAGAGGGTATCAATTTTACAAGTTCAAACCATTACTTATTAAGCCCAAAGAGCTATAAAATTGTGTATACCCTTTAACCCAACAATGCCTGGGTTAAGTAGATCTGTTTCTCAAGGTGATCAAAGGAAAAAGGAAAAGAACCTGTATGTTCTAAAATATTTATAGCAGCTCTCTTTGCTGTGGCAATGAACTTAAAATTGAGGGGATGTCCATCAGTTGGAGAATGACTAAACAAGTTGTGGTATATGAATGCAATGGAATACTATTGTGCTATAAGAAATGATGAGCTGGTTGATTTTAGAGGTTAAAACAAACAACATGAAAAGACTTGTATGAAATAGTGAAGAGTGAAGTGAGCAGAACTAAGACCACATTGTATACAGTAACAGCAATATTGTTCAAAGAATAATTGTGATTATTGTGAAATAGTGTGAAACAATCAAGTTCATCTGAGTGCTATAAATACTCAGATCAACTATATAAGACCGAGAAGGAAGATTCTATCCACCTCCAGAGAAGGGCTTCACATGTATTTATAAATCTGCATCAAATGATGGTCTTCTCTAGCATAGGGTGGGAGGGAGGGAGGTAGTCCAGAACTTCAAATGTAACAAAAATTAAGAAAAAAAAAGTTTTTAAAAACCTGTTATTTAGCTTTCATGGAACATTTAAGCAAGAGAAGATTTTTTTTTGTAAATGCAAATGAAAATATTGAAAGTGCTAAATATATTCATGGAGTAGATTGATATTTTCCACGAAATTACGTTAACATGCTTTGACCTATGTAGCAGCACCATAATTAAAACTGTTGGCATTTCCATTTTAAATAAAGCCATAGAAATCTCCTTGGAGCTATAACTTGGCATTTGAAGATTCAACACAGCAGTCCAAAAATGCTAGGGCAACAATATTTTAGAAAGCTTTACCAGGGGTCAAATATTAATGGGTTATACATTTAGGAGTTCTTCTGTCCTTCCTAACGCCCTCATGACCCGAATACATGCCTCCCCACTTACAATATATTCACTCCATTGTGCACCATGTCTTCATTGAACAGCTTCATGATATGAGCAACATATTTTTTAAGTTCAATAACCATCAAAGAAAAGAATGTTCAGTGAGTTTCCTGTTCGAGTCCTTGGCAGTCTGCCTCATCTGTCTGTGCAGCTAGTCACTTAGGATTCTCTTTTGAGACAGACAAGACCCAGAAACTTTTTCTCTATAAACACTTAGCAAAACTCAGCACCATAATGAAGACTAATGAGAATGCATGGAACCCATCTAATCCAAGCTTCTAAAAGTTTATTTGTGAAGGCCAAGGCTCAGGAATCATTTTAGATTGTTTTTAAGCAGGGACAAATTAGAACAGTTATATTAAGCTGTTAAATAGGAAGTGAGTGCTCAGGACATTCCATTTGACAAAGATTAGTATATCATTTTATGTCATGATCACATACCATAATTATAGATTCTAATTTAGTTATGTGATTGCATATATTTATTTACTCTAGGAAATGTAATGTATATACGATAATTAGACACCATAACAAGCCAAAAAGCTAAGTTTAGTGGGAAGCAAGAGCTCTTGAAAAAGAACGTTAAAAGGTGAATTATGGGCTTAAAAAAGGGGGGGAAGGGGTTCAGAATTAAAGAATGATTAGAGTCAGAGCATGGCTCTCTCTTTTCCCTGTACTAGATTGTAGAGCTTTTGGTGAAAAAGGAAAACCATAAACGAAGAAATTTTAAGGCTGAATTATTTTCACAGCTCAGTCAACAGTCAGCATATGCCTGATGGTGTTTTTCTAGTCTCCCTTCTTTATGGAAGTATAATCATTTGAATGCTTATTAATCTGTAACTGATAACTGCCTCTGTCCTTTCATGAGGTTTTTTTTAGCCTTAGTATTCTTTCATTGCATTCCTGGTACTGAAAATCACAGGTCTTTGAGGGTCTATTTCTATTTCTATTTTAAATCTATGAAGTTTTTTTTTAGTGTGCTGATTTTCCAAGAAGATAATTAAACCTAAGAAATTAGTGAGGTGTTTTTTTCTTGATTAGTCACTATAGCAGTAGCACAAGTGTATTGCTGCATTCTTACTCTTGTTCAATCCAATGGATGTGTTAAAAAAAATAAAATTGTAGATATGCCTCTACTTTGAGAAAATCCAATATATCATGTGAATATCTGAACTTCTAAGACAGATATATTGGTGTGGTCATTACTCAAATTACAAAGAGTCTGCTACAAGAAAGAATTTATATCAGGTTGCTTCAAATAGTCAATCCTTCCAGTACATTTAAAATATGATACAATATGCAAATTTTCATTTAGATATAGCTTTTGAGGAATATATCCACTGCATAACATAAACCAAGTATTATCCCTTCCCCTTCTCATACAGAAGGACTAAGATCCATCTCATTTGCTAACAAACATTTCTGCAAAGAATTACTCCCTTTTTTTTGCTTTTTGGAGGGGGTAGGGCAGGGAAACTGGGTTTAAGTGACTTGCCCAAGGTCACATGGCTAGTAAGTGTTAAGCATCTGAGGCCGGATTTGAACTCTGGTCCTCCTGACTCTAGGGCCGGTGCTCTATTCACTTTGCCACCTAGCCACCTCAAAAGAATTACCCCTGAGGAGGTAGTGGGGTACTGTTAGTGCCTTAGTTCTTCATTTTCTTGTTAGTCCCTAGTCAGAGTTGTTGGGGATGGTGGTCCCTCTTCCTTTGCAACTTCCAGTCTGTCCTAGCTTTGGGGTATCTGGGATTTCACAATTTGTCAGGGGTGGGGAACTGAGGGCTCAAGGCCACATTGGCCTCCTAGGTCCTCAAGTACCACCCTTTGATTGAATCCAAACTTGTGAACTTCAGATTCAGTCAAAGGACGCCACTTCAAGACACAAGGGGCCACATGTGACCTTGAGGCCGCAGGTTCCGCAACTCTAACCTACACTATATGAGATGCTAACCTTTTCCCTCCTTAGTCCAGGAGGACAAAGGTTTAATTTATCAGAAAAGGATTTGTTAGTAACTACAATCCTCCCTCCACATTCCAGGGTTTCACATTTAAAGTTTTGATTATTCATGTGTTGGCCGTGGATAATTAAATGGAAAATTTTGGAGACTGGCTGCATGCTACAGAAAATAGCAGAAGGTACACATATATAAAGAAAACTTTTAAACAATTTAGTAAATCATAAATGCATAAATACTATATATTACTCTATTTTATCATTTACTACCACAAGTATACATATATAAATTTATTGCAAAGTTAAATTGTGTTCAAAATTTCAGTACACTAAAAAACTACACACTGCCTTTGAGAACTCCTCTTGGTCTCTGTAACAGCCAGACTCAGGCACATGATTTTCTCCTGCAGTGATCCTTGCGTCCTATGCTTTTTGTAGGAGAAGGAAATCCATAAATTACTAGCTGCAGCTTTGTCTATACTGTGAAGACTTTGCATAGTGTGGGAGATATTAATCTCACTAACAAAGAAACTGCAACTTTTTTTATGGTTGTGGTATGTTGTTTTACTTGCTTTGTGTGTTAAAAAAAAATTGTGATCAGAATGATTAAAAATATAGATTTGGGGTATGGCCTAGAGTTATTTGGCTCTTTCATATTTGCTGGGATCCTGAGCCCAAAATCCCCAGGAATGTCTAGGGACAACTGTAGATCACAAAGTACAATAAAACAGCTTACAAACTATGTGTTTTGTTGTCATTGTTTTTTTTTTTTTTTGGTAATACAAAAATCTGATACTAGATAAGACTGGGGAGGCAGCACACTAGAAGTGAAGGTCCATTAGATTAGGATGCAGAAGATGTTGACTTTAATCTGGGATCTTTTATGTACTTCTTCAGTCTCTCCAAAATGTCAAACGCACTGGTTGGATTCTATATCTATAAGATCTCTTCTATCTTAAATATTGTGATGTATGATCTATATCTTTAATCTACCAATGGATGACCAACACAACTTCCCAGGGATAATATCACCTCTGCTCCATTTACTTAGCACCTTTAGACCTGTTTTCTTTATGTGTGGTCCATATACCACATATTTGACTGTCTTCTGTCAGCACCTCCAGGACAGTGTTTTCTCTTATCCATTTCAAACATATATCTTCCAGCAAATTATGATTGTACTTCTACTTAGCCATTTCAACTCCGCCACAATCATAAGTGCTTAGTGGTAACATTCATATGGAACATGGAAAGAAAAGGAATGGGATTTGCTTTTCAAACTCAGACTCAGATCCTTTTATGCTTGTTTATTTAATATTACCACCAAGGAGCCAAGATGGTGGCGTAGGAGCAGCAACATATCACAGCTCTCACATAGCCACCCCAAAATACCCATAAAATATGACTCTAAACTAATCCTAGAACTCCAAAATGCACACAAATATACTTTCCACTAAAGTCAGCTCAGCTACAAGGAACCATATCAGCACTGCAAACCAAAACCAGCCTGGCCTGAAGCCCTGGCTGAGCCCCGGGGGTAGCTGGATGGGAGGAGTCCAGGAGCCTCGGATTAGCAACAGCTACGAGCAGAGTTCAGAACTAGGTCAGTGGAGCTTGCAAAATCAGGGAAGAAAAGCGGGCCGACTGAAAAGCCTCCAGGGCTGGAAAGCGAAAGGCAGAGGTTTTGTACCCGCCTCTGCATTGCAGCTTCCACGCCCGTGGCCTGCAGACAGCAGGGGGACTAAGTGATTGTTCAGAGACCAGTGCTCTTGCACTGAGCAGCCTGGATTCAGATCGCGGTCTTGGGCCTTGGTCCTGGAGTCTTCATTATCCAGTGAGCCGGAAGTAAGTAGGAAAGGGACCCAGCACCTTCCTGAGAGCTACGGCAGCCGGGAGGACCCCAGCGATTTGGGACAGAGCTTTCCCTTCTGGAAACAGAGCCCCACAGAAATTTAAAAAAAAATCATGGACTGACCAACCATGAGTAAGAATAAGCATAAGAAGCAAAGTAAGAAAGGCAA
>CM053580.1:397387813-397449318 GCA_028627135.1 Pseudochirops cupreus | reverse complement strand
ATTATTAACTTCATCCAACTGGAACTTGAGATACACAGGCACTGTGGTTGGGAGATCCATCCTGCCCTACCGAAAAGTCAGAGGGGTGAGGGGGGAAGACATAGGAGAGAATAGATTGGGGAAGGGGGGATACACTGGGATGGCTGTTTTGGGGCAGTGGGTGGGGGAAAGATGGGGAGAAAATTTGTAACTCAAAATTTCATGGAAATGAATGATGTAAACTAAAATAAAATAAAAAATTAAAAAAAAAAAGAAAGTCAGTAAGTGGGAAAAACCTATTGTTCTATCCTTCAATTTTTGCTTCCTTTAAACTGTACAAATTGAAGTTTGAATTTTACATTTTGGTACTTGCAGTTTAAAAAATTAAATAATAAAGATATAATTTTTGTAATTGCAGCTTATAAGTTAAATAATAAAGATATGTGTATAGGCAATTAAAAACAGTAAGAGCTAATCATTAAAAAAAAAGAAGGTATACTTTCACAAGCTCCATACTTTTACATTGTAGGTTTAGAGTTAATTGAGGAAAGGTAGAAAGAAAAAGAGAAAGCTGTATGCTAATAGGGAGCTTTTAAAACTATTTTTGAGGAATATATTTTGTAGAAGAGGTGGTTGAAATGTTTGGTGGATATTATGTCTTATGTGAAAATATTAACAGGGGGAGGGGGGTTGGCTAGGTGGCACAGTGAATAGAGCATGGGCCCTAGAGTAAGGAGGACCTGAGTTCAAATTCAGCCTCAGACACTTAACACTTACTAGCCATGTGACATTGGGCAAGTCACTTAACCCCAATTGCCCTGCTTTCCCCCTCCAAAAAGCAAAAAAAAGAAAGAAATAAAAGTATAAACAGGTTACTTCAAAAATTGTATCAAGCTTCAAGCTGCTTTTTGTGGTGGCTAAGAATTAGAAATTGAGAGAATGCCCATCAACTGGAGAATGGCTAAACAAGCTGTGGCATATGATTGTGATGGAATATTATTGTTCTATAAGAAATCACAAGCAGGATGATTTCAGAAAAGCCTGGAAAGATTTACATGAACTGATGCAAAGTGAAATGAGCAGAAGTGGGAGAACATTGTACACAGTAATGGCAATATTGTATGATGAAGAAATGTGAATGATTTAGCTATTCTGAGCAATACAATGATCCAAGACAATCTCAAAGGACAAATGATGAAGCACACTGTCTGCCTTCGGAGAAAGAACTGATATTGTCTGGATACAGACTGAAGCATGCTATTTTTCACTTTTTTTCTTTCATTATTTTTCATTAGAGTCTCTTGTACAAAATGACTAATGTGGAAATGTTTTACATGATTGCACATGTAAATATTATGTTGGATTACTTACTGTATCAGGGAGGTGGAGGGGAAGGGACAAAGGAAGGGATAGAATTTAGAACTCAAAACTTTTTAAAAAGTGCTTTGACATGTAATTGGGGAAAAATAAAATATTATATAAAAAATTTCAAGCTGCACTAGGACTTTTGGGAAACCCTGCATATCAATAAAAATAGTAATAAATTGCGATAAAACAATGACTGAGATCTCTAGGGAACTGGTGGTTTTGAATGCCTTCCTATGTGTATCCATGTCCATCCATATTACAAATGTATTCCTAGGGAACTCTTCTGGCATTTTAGACTATGCTACAAACTTCCTCAAGTTTTGGGCATAGAAACGACTAACAGGTTTAAGCCATGATGATTCTGGGGCACAAGGTCAACTACAGTTGTATCTTTGACAATACTTTCTGCAGCCAGTCATTCCCTGTTTCCTTGGGTATGCCTGTCTCAGAGGTTGCAATATTTTGTCAATCAGAAGCTGCAAGAACACAGCCACCTTCAGTCTGGAAGAAGATAGATAAGATTTATTTTCTCAGCATAATTTCCTTCCTTGATGGACTGTTGCTGTCAGCAGCAGTAAGCATATAGTAAATCTAGAGTGAGTGCTTTGCTTCTCTGTTTTTTCCTGAGGTGAGATCACCATAGCAGCTCAGTTTATTTTTTTTTCTTGTACATCAAGAGCAATATGTGACAATTATTTGTATTTTCTTTTCATTTAGAAAAGAAAATCGTTCCAAAATCCCACAAGAGTCTTTGATATGCAAATGTCAGCCTAAACTCTAGAACTGTGAAGTATCATAGAAAGTTACAACTTTTTTTCTGACCTTTAAATGAAGACAAGTGTTCCGATGTTTTATATCACTTGTTGCTGTTCAGTTGTTCAGCTATGTTCAACTTTTCATGACCCCATGAACACTAGGCCCTTCTTTCCTTCACTGTCTCTTGAAGTCTGTCTAAGATAATGTTCTTTGTTTCCTTAAAACTATCCATTTCATCCTCTGCCATCCCCTTTTCTTTTTGCCTTCAATATTTCTCAACACCACAGTCTTTTCTAATGGGTCTCATCTTTTCATTATGTGGCCAAAGTATTTAAGCTTCAGCTTTAGTATTTTACTTTCCAGTGAATAGCCTGAGTTAATTTCTTTAAATATTGACCGATTTGATCTCCTTGCCCTGCAAGGGACTCTCAAAAGTCTTCTCTAACATCACAATTCAAAAACATCAATTCTGCAGCATCCAGCTTATAGTCCATTCTCACAGCCATGCATTACTACTGGACAAACTATAGCTTAGACTGTATAGAATTTTGTTGGCAAGGTGATTTCTCGGCTTTTTAGTATGCTATCCAAATTTACCATAGCTTTCCTTTCAAGAAGTAAGTTTCTTTTAATTTCATGACTGCAGTCACCATCTGTAGTGATCTTTGAGCCCAGGAATATAAAATTTGATACTGCTTCCATTTCTTCTTCCTTTACCTGCTAACAGCGGTTCTCTACCTGTGGGTTATGTTCAATTTAAATACATCCTGCATATCAGATATGTACATTGTGATTCATAGCAGTAGCAAAAATACAGTTACGAAGTAGCAATGAAAATAGTTTTACGGTTAGGGGTCACCACAACATGAGGTACTGTATTAAAGGGTCACGGCATGAGGAAGGTTGAGAACCACTGTGTTAGGAGGTAATGGGACAAGTTGCCATGATCTTAGCTTTTTGGATGTTAAGCTTCAAGTCAGTTTTTATACACTCCTTTTTCACCCTCATCAAAAGGCTTAATTCCTCTTCATTTTCTGCCATCAGTGTGGTACTGTCTGCATATCTGAAAGTGTTCATATCTCCCAGCAACCTTAATCCCAGCTTTTGATTCATCCAGCTGGCATTTCACATGATGTACTCTGCATATAAGTTAAATAAATAAGGTGACAGTATACAGCCTTGTCATATTCCTTTTCAACTCTTAAACCAATCAGTTGTTCCCTCAAAGTATTAGCGTGTACATGTTTATCTCTAAACTTTAAGGTTCATTTTTCAAACATAGAGGTGGCTTCCAATGAAATGTATATAATATATGCATGTAAGCTAATGGCCTAAATTATGGAAATATATTTATGAAATTGAGATGTCTATCAATTTATATAGAGCTATTCCTGAAATTTCCATTGCTATTCAAAAGTTGTCAGTTTATTTCCTTTTCATTCTTTGGGAATAGAGCTGCTTCACTTCTTGATTCATGGAGGTTATATTTAGAATCAGCATTAATTATATTTTTCTGAGTCCTTTTTAAAATTTAATTTTTTTGTTTTCTAATTGGGGGGCTAGTATGCTTGATATAGTTCTAGAACAGGAAGTCAACCTATTTTTATGTTTCATGGCACTCTTTGGCAGTCAGGTGAAACCTATGGAACCCTTCTCAGGGTTAATTCATAATAGAAGGAAATACTAAATTTTAGGTAGCAGTTATTAGGGGGAAAGTATCTAACTTTTTTTCCTTATCTGAGTTCATAGATCCCCAGAAATCTATCCACAAACTCGAATGTATGGATCTCAGATTAAGAATCTGTTTTAGAAGGAATAAGACAGAGATGAAGAAATAATAGGAAAGAGGCACAGGCAATATGGTAGAGTGAGAGGTCACAATTTTGCCTTAATTCCCCCAGTAGAGCACCTGCATGGCAGAAGGTAGAAGTATTATTAAGATGTGGTGGCAACATAGGGTGGGAAGCAGCCAGGGAGAACAGGATCAATGAACACCTGAGCAGAAAGAGAGCTCAGGGAACCCCTGTACTAGTACTGGAAATAGATACTATTTGGCAGCTCTGTTGACCATTACTCAATTCCAGGTCACAGGTCTAGAGAAGAGAGAAGTGGTCCAGGTTGCAAGGGAGTGGGGATTTAACTATGTAAGAAACAAGGAACAAGTTCCAGAAACATAATTATGTGATTTTGAGCCCAGGAGAAGAGCTGGCATTCAGTTCTAACCTTTAGTCCTGCAGATTAGCCTACAGTAGAGCGAACCAGAGTAGGAGCCCAAACCCCAGGGAATGCAGCAGTTTAAGTAATCTGAAACTGCAGGACATGCAAGCAGGCTAACTATGACTGTATATAGCAGCAGTCTATGGAAACTCAATCACACACAGGCCAGCAGACCCAAACTGGGTCAGGAATTTGTAGACCTCAGATCAGGAGGGCAGTGAACAGACTTCTCCCTGGATCACACCACTTTGGAAGCATCAAAAACTTACAGATTGAGAAGTAAAAGCAGAAGTATACAAAAGACAGAAACTCAGGCCAAACATTCCCCCTCACACACACACACAGAGCTAAGTAGAGCTCCACATGAACATAGAGTCCATAGTAAAGCAGTAAGCTGAAAACAGGAGAAAAGCAAACAAGCAGATAACAACAACAAAAATAACTGAGTACAAAAAGCTAATATGGTAACAGGAAAGCTCAGGACATAAACACAAAAGACCATGACTTGAAAACGTCTACAATCAAAGCTTCAAAGAAAAACAAAGATTAGACAACCCAGTGATAACTCCTAGATAAATTAAAGCAAGAACTAAAGAGATCTTTTTAAAGCAAAAAAAAAAAAAATTAAATCAAAAGTAGTGCAAGAAAAATTGGAAGAAGAAATGAGAGCTACAAGATGGGTAAATGGTAAAACGGATGGTTTTGATTTTGTTTAAATAAAAAGGTTTTGCACATATTAAATCAATGCAGCTAAAATTAGATGAAAAGCAGGAAATTTGGGGAAAGTGCAGTGAATTTCTGTGATAAAGGTTTTATCTCTTACATATAAAGGGAATGGAACCAAATTTTTGAAAATAAAGAGCCATTCCCCAGTTGAAAAATGATCAAGGGATATGAACAGGCATTTTTCAAGGTAGAAATTAAAATGATCAATGGTCACTTAAAAATGCTCTAAATCACTAGTAATTAGATAAATGCAAATTAAACAACTCTGATTAACTCTGATAAACAACAATACTTCATACCCACCAGTTTGGCTAAGATGACACAAAAGAGAACTAAGAAATGCTATAGAAGATGGATGTGGGAAATAAGTTCATTAATCACAATCATGGACCGGTTCAGCAATTCTGAAAAAAACAATTTGGAACTGTACTTAAAAGGCTATCAAACTGTGTATACCCTCTGATCCAGAAATAGCAATACTAGATTTATACCTCAAAGAAATCAAAGAAGGAAAAAGGGACCATGTGTACAAAATATTTATAGCAGCTCTTAATGTTGTGGCAAAGAATTGAAAACTGTGGGAATGTCAATCAGTTGGGGAATGGATGAACAAATTTTAGTATATGATTGTGATGGAATACTATTGAGCTCTAAGAAAAGATGAAGGAGGATAGTTTCAGAAAAACCTGGGAAGATTCATATGAATTGATGCAAAGTGAAGTGAGTAGAACCAGAAGAAAAATTTACACAGTAACAGTGATATAAAGATAATCAATTCTGAAAGACTAAATAACTCTGATCAACACAACGACCCATCACAATTTCAAAGGACTCATGATTAAAAATGCTGTTCATCTCCAGATAAAGAGTTAATGGAGTACAATCTCAGAGTACAGATTGGAACACAATTTTTTCTTCCTTTCTTTTTCTTGTCCCTCCCTTCATCCTCACCCTAGAACATGATTAATGTGGAAATTTGTTTTGCCTAACTTCATTTTTGTGGTTTGTGTTTTTATTTCTCTTGCCTTCTCGATAGGTGAGGGAGAGAGATAATTTGAAACAGAAAACAAGAGAAAACTTATTATTCTTTAAAAGAAATAACACATTTTGAATAAAAAAAATTAGTTCAAATTCTGGCTTTGCCCCTTACCTTTATGACCTTAAGTAAGGCACCCTATCCCTCTAAACCTCAGTTTTCAAATCTTTAGAAATGTACAGATGCACCTGAAGTCTTCTAAATTCCCTTCCAACTCTAAATCGATGATCCTGTTGTGTAAATGTGTACTGGGAAACAAAGCTCAGTGAACACTCCATTTGGGACTAAATAGCTTAAGCCATTAGCTGGTCTTCAAAACTGTTATTGTCAGATCCCTAGAATTTTGTTATGAAAGTGTTGATGCCAGGTTACATGAAGACTAGTACAGAAGCCAAAGATCTCAGCTAACAAACCTTGTTGGTAGAATGAAACAGTTAAAGTCCTGAGTATGAAATTGAGTTCATAGAAAACAGAGGTATCATAAGATTCAGAGCTGAAAAAGACCTTAGAAGTTATCTCTTCTAATCACCTCACTTTACAGCTTAGGAAGGGTGAAAGAAAAGGGGAAAGGAATAAACACTTTTATAGTGCCTACCATATGGCAAGCAGTGTGCTAAGTGGTTTTTTTTGGGGGGGGGTTTACAAATATTATCTCATTTGATCCTCATGACAACCTTGGGAGGTCAGTGCTATTATGATCCCCATCTCACAGTTGAAGAAACTGAGGCAAACGGGGGGGTTAAGGGTCACATATCTAGTAAGTGTCTGAGGACAGGTTTGAACTTAGGTCTTTCTGACTCTAGGTTGAGTGCTTTATACAGTGTACCATCAGCCAATACCCCAAAAGGGAAACTAACATATCCAATGTCACACAGGTATGAAATTGTAGAGACTAGATATAAATTCTGATCATCAAGGTCTTCCTTTATAGTTATGAATAATACTAATAAGGAGTAACTTCTAAAGAAATCAATGTGGCTACACAGGTAACTCTCTCTAAAGAACCTGGATCTTTAAAAAGATGTTTACTAAGGACAGAAGAGGTATATATAACCCCCAAAGAATACAAAAGATGGGCAAATGGCCTGTAAATGACCTGTCAGAAATGGTAAAGCACCTTCTGATCTGTGATCTGCAGGAAAATAATAAAGAAAATGAAGAGATTTTAAACTATGTTTATAATTGGAATGATATTATAAGGTTAACAAGTAATTGAGATAAAACAGAATGACTCAGTTGCTATTTCTATCCTATCTTTTTCATCAAAGAGAATCATATTTAATCTGGAAAGGATAAAAAAAACTGTTGAATGGGACTGAAATTTGAGATAGGAGAAGAGATGATGAGAGAATACTTAACTGGTTTAAATGGGTTCAAGCCTTTAGGCCCAGAAAAAACAAATATATAGTAGATGTATTGTTAATGGAGTGAGAAGATCTTTCTTGCCCATTAATAGGCCTATGTGACCCTCTTTGAGTCTGAGTCACAAGGAAACCTGAGTAACATGGACCCTGTAGTGGGAGGAGCTTAGTGAACAAGTAGAGCAGGAATGAGTGGAGCAGGAAGTGGGAGAGGGAGGTGGAGTTGAGAGAGAGAGAGCAGGCAGAGAGAGGCAGAGCAGCTAGTGTGGGTGAGAGAGGGACATTTTGCCTAAGGGAGTTTTTTTGTGAGGAGGCCTGACAGAGGGAAGGCTTGGGGATGGTGGTGCTCCCTGCATTGGTAATGTGTACCAACTTCTTTATTACCATGGTGGATTTGGCTTTCTGGTATATGAATAAATATCTTGGTTTTTGTCTTCGAGGACAAGAGTCTGTTATATCTTGCAATTCAAACCTGGAAATATGCCTGCATACTCATAATAGCCACTGTGGGTATTGCGATATACTCAGAGACTGAAAGACTCATGGAATCACTATCAGTCATCTTTGAGGAGTCATGGTCAAAGGCAGGAATTTCTGAAGAGAGGAGACAATTTTACAAAAGAGAAAATACATAGATTCTAGAAACAGGAATGATTGCTGTTGTTCAGTCATTTTCATTGTATCCAGCTTTTTGTGACTCATTTGGGGTTTTCTTGGCAAAGATCCTGGAGTGGTTTGCCATTTCCTTCTTCAGTTCATCTCACAGATAAGGAACCTGAGTCAAACAGGGTTAGGTGACTTGCCTAGGTAAATGTCTAAAGTCAGATTTGAACTCAGGAAGGTGAGTCTTTTTTACCAGGCCTGGCACTCTATCCATCATGCTACCTGACTGCCTAGAAACAGGACACCTGTGACCATATTCAATCAGATGCCAAGTTTCATCAGTCTTACTTCAATAGCATCTTTCACCTCCATTCCCTTCTCTCTGAGACTCATATGGTCACTACCGTTGTCAAGACCCTCATTACCACTCACCTGGAATAGTCTAACCATTTAGTTCTGTGTATCTATTCACTCACTTCTACAATCCATCCTCCCCAAAGCTTCTAAAATATTCTTCCTAATGTCTAGGTCTGACCATGTCACTTCCCCATGCAACAATCTTCAATGATATAAGTACTGGAGATAAAATACAGAATTCTTGGGCTGACATTTAAAGCCCTCCACAGTCTAGCCCTAACCTACATTTCTAGGATTGTTTCATATTACTACCCTCGGGGCACTCTACATTCCAGTCCAGCTGAACTTATAACTATACCACCAAATCAGCATTTCATCTCCATCCCCCCTTTGGTTAGTCTGCCCCTTGCCTGGCAACATTCTGTGACCTTAACCCTTCAGAACATATTTCTTCCTTCAAAGTCCAACTCAGTTACCTCCTCCTACCCAAAACTATCCTTTCTCAAATTATCTTACATTTAGTATCTGTGTCTATGTTAAACTGTGGTTCCTTTCCTACCTGATCTCATCTGCACCACACCCCCACAATAGGACATATGTTCTTTAAGAGCAGTGACTGTTTCTTTTTTGTCTTTGAATTCCCAGCACTTAGAACATTGTCTTGCATATAGCAGGTGCTTCATTGAATTGAATTAAGGGGAACAGAAGAATAAATCATGTTAATCTTACCTCATTTCCTTTTTTAATATGGTTACAAGCCTGGAAGGGCAAGGAAATGCTGAAAACATATGAATGCTTTGCTAAATTCAAAATATACTAATTCTCTAATGAGAGCCTTCTGAACAAGGTGGAGAAATGTGGGCTCAGTGATAATATCCAATTGAATAGCCTGTGTCCTTGGGGCCACGTGTTGCTCTCTAGGTCCTCAAATGTAACCCTTTGACTGAATCCAAATTTCACATTACAAACCCCTTTACTAAAAAGATTTGTTCTGAAAAATTTAGACTTAGTCCAAAGGCCACATCCAAGGACCTAGAAGACTACATGTGGCCTGGAGGCCTCAGGTTCCCCACCCCTGAACTGTACCAAACAGTAGGTTCAGGTAAACCTAGAGGGAAGTCCCTACTTAACCCTAGAGGAGCACAGGACTCAGAGGGTGAAAAGACCTTTAAGTACTGATAGTTCAATTCCATGATTTTACAAGTGAGGAAACTGAGGACCACCTCTTCAACATTTCATCAATGACTTGAATTACTTGAATGAAGCCTCAAAGAATATTTTTGTCAAGTTTTCTTTCATATATAAATAGCTAACATATACAATATATAAATATGTAAACAACATATCTCTGCTTTAAACAATGCATTAATTTATAAATAATATATTTATTAATAGATCTTCAATATATACTAAATAATATAGATAATACTTGGGATGACAAAATCAAGACCCAGAAAGCTCTCCTTTTTTTATGTCACATGGTTTTACTTAGCTGAGTATATGTTGCTGCCCCAAGTCAAGATAAAAAAATAAATTTAGAAGAAATAAATATAAGTTTCAGACTTTCATGGAGTCACACAACTAGGAAGTCTTGGAGGCTGGATTGGTACCCAGGTTTCCCTGACTCCAGGACCAGTGTTATATCCATCACTGCACCACCTAGCTGCTTCTGGAGTTTTGTGTATGTTCCTAAAGAATTATACTTTTAGAAGCCTATTGACAAATGTCAATGTGCTCAGAAAAGAGCAATTATATGAGGAGTGAAGGAAGGAACCAGGCATATTTAGCCTATAATAACTAAACCTTTGGGGAGAAACAAGAGGTACATTTCTGACTTTTAATATTTGAAGGGTTGTCATTTCAAGAAGGGATTATATTTGCTCTATGTAACTCCAGAGGTCAGAAGCAGGACCAGGAAGGGGAACAAATTTTGGCTCATTAATAGAAAGAACTGTCTAACGATTAAAACCATTCACAAATATAATAGGCTGCCTTATAGAGCTATAAGTTGTCCATTATTGAAACAATTCAGGTAGAAACTGAATATAGTCTCTCAGGGATATAGTAGAAGAGATTCCTGTACTGGGTGAGAAACTGGACTTACTGAACTCTAAGGTCCATTCAGACTCAGAAGTATATGGCTTCATTATTCATCTCTGGCCTTCAGTTCTGTCAGGATTCACAGCTATAGAACATCATCAAATAATTCTACTTATTTGTCACTCCATAACTTGTTATAGCAGGTAAATATCTGTAGAAGGAATTCTACATGCTAATACTGTAAATAGTATGCCTGATTAATCATGAGCCATGGCCATGGCAGAACAGAAATAGACATTTAATGCCCATGCTTGAAGAAAAACAATTGAGCACAGGACTATGAAGACTTTAAGTGTTAGGAAGCATTTTCAGAGCCTCACAGAGTTAGAGAAATCGATGGATGTGAAACATGGGAGCAGAGGATTTTGACAATACCACAGGAGAAAAGAATTAGACGCATATAAGTTGTCCTAAACAATATAGGGTAAATAAAGAACTGTCCTTTGTCCATTTTAGAGGGGAAAAAAGTAAGATGGCATACAAATTTTGGTATTTTCTGAAAGACTGACCAATGCATTAGATTCAAGAAGTACTTTTTCTCCTCAGTGGGGCTTCAGTTAGAGAGCTCTTCAAAAGGAGAACTCCCAAAGGCCTCCAGGATGAATATAAAAGAATATTTGCAGCATTGGTCCAAGTGGCTTTTACTGGCCCCATACACATGACTCAGTCTCCACACATTCTTACTTTAGAAAGCACAAAAGATTCTGCTTGCCTTTCACTTCAGAAAGCCTAGAAGAAACTTTATTGAGGGCAGCTTGGGATAGTGCTAGAAAATGCATCAGCTGAGTGAAACTTGCTTTTAAAAAATAGACCAATGACCCATTCTTCTCTGCTCAGTCCTAAGAAGCCCCTTTGGCATCCCAATAGTATCCAGTATACTACAAGGCCACAGTAGGCAGCTTGTATGAGAAAAGAAAATGCTTTGGCCTCCTTCCTTGCCTTTATGCTCAGCTTGAGATAGAGAGTGACTTTGTTGGTATCACAGCAGTGTGTTTATAAATGATGTATGAAATGAAATCCCCTTGCCCAAAGCACAAAGAGAATATCATCAACGTGCCTCATAAGATCCAGTATTCAGCTCCCAAACATCCATGTAAAATCAAAATGCAGTTCCCACCCTACCCTACCACCGTCTCTCTCTCTCTCTCTTTCTCTCTCTCTCTCTTTCCATCTCTCCCTCTTCCGCCTCACAAAAAATCACACAAATACACACACACACTCACAAAACCCCCTCAAAAGCACAATGATTTTATCTGAACACTAGTACAACATGTTTAAACTGTATTTATCTCTTCTCTCTTTAGTCCCTTTAAGAAACCAGTTGCACTGTCCCTCTGAGAGAAAATTCCTTTCACACATAATAATAAGCTCCTCAATTCCATAATAAGAGGTACTCTGCTCTTCTTACAAGTATTTTCAAATTGGATGGTAAAAAGAATGAGGCAAAAATGGTGATAGCATAATGCATTGCCATTTGGCCTGTTGGTATATTTTGTGGATATATTAAATCTCTCACTTGTCTGGCAGTGTCTGGTCAAGCATCCAATCTTTACTCCAAATTTAATTAAACCAGTAGCTTACCTATACAGAGAATGATATGTGCTTTATAGCTTTCAGATGGAGAAAGAAGGCACAGAGGGCTTATGACTAATGTCAGGTCACCCAGCAAGTTGGTGCTAGAGACAGAAATTAAAAATTGCTTCACTGAATTCCTTCTTCCAGCCGTTAAATAGAATCATGCACTTCAGGTGATGTAGGATCTGACCAACAAGGAGAAAGAATATCCTTTGGCTTTGGCTCTTTCCTTTTCAAGGTACTGCAGGGTCTAGCCTTGTGGGTCATTAGAGCCTGGTAATACAGAAATGAGTTACTGAACAATTGAGGTTTCAGGGCAAGAAAATCCAGACTTTTCAAACAGGGCTCATTGGGCGCTGAGAGTTTGTTCTCAGCTTTTCATATCATTTGCTCAAAGAGGGTCCTTGGAACTTAACACAATTGTCAATATGCACATCTCCCCTTTCCTTCCCACTTCCAGATGCCAGCAGACATGTATCTACATTAAAATGAAAAAAAAAACCTATGTTTTAGAACCATATATGTTACCAAGCTATGTGCATGCTGCTCATCCCATCAGAGTGAAAGCTCCTTGAGGATCGAAACTTTTTTGTTTACTGGTTTTCTATCCTCACCCAAACCTGTGCCTGGTCTGTAGTGGCTACTTTAAAAATATTTACTGATTGGTTCATTTAATCCGATTGGGGCAAATATTATTAGAAGCAATTCTCTAAAACTATAAGCTGCTGATCAGTATTCACAGAGGGAGTCTTTTCATTTGGAGTTTCCTATGCCAGTAAAATCTCATGACACCCCACAACACCCCCTCACACTCACCCCCCCAAAAAGTTGGAAACAGATCTTATCTCTATTTTGAAGTTAGGAAATTGATACTCTGAGTGGTTAATTGCCTTAATATCGTGTGACATTTATGTAGTGCTTCAGAGTTTACCTTTACACATATTATTTCATTTGACTTGTCCAAGGCCGCACAACTAGTGAGTGTCAAAGCCAAGATTCATACCTGTGTCTTCTGATCCCAATTTCAGCTTTCTTTCCACTACTGTACAGTTTTCACCACAACACACACATACATGTATGTACACATATACTCACACACAAGCACATGCACACACACACCCTTTTTTATTGGACCTGGAAAGATGGGTCATCTTTGCTTCGCTCACCATTATAAACTGTTATTTCCTCCAAGTGATTATTTCTCAGTCACATATCACACAGTAACTCGCACAAGGCCAGAAGTAAAAAAAGAGAAAAAATGGCAGCTTTTCAGTCGTGATGCCACTTCTTTAATTATGAAGACCCTCCATGACCTGTCTTGGGTTTTCTTTGGCAACTAATTTTTTGGGTTTTTTTGGGTTTTCTTTGGCAACCAAAACACATGAAGTCAATTTCAATAAATGCCCTGGAGCAATAAAAATCTATTTTCCTCAATCAAGAGGAACCTCAGAAAACTATTAAGGCTTATAAACAATGCCAACTGAAATATGAGAATGAGTAATCCTTACATAAATGTAACAGAACACTGATTTCAGAGGGCAGGGCTGTCAATTCATAGCAACTATCCTCACTTCTATTTTCTGAGGTGGGGGGAGAAACACCAGCTGTGGAGTCATCAGCATCTCTTACCAACCTGCCAAAAATATTGAACACTCTTCAGGTATCTGGAAAGGATGCTAACAGCAGTACTGCTCTGTAATTGTTTCATGAGCTGTGATCACTTTGCACTAGGTTTCTATCTTGGCTGCTTATCTTGAGACTCACTGACTTTATTCAGAGATTGAGAATTCTAAGAGACATTCAATAACTTGGCTTGATAAGGCTCTGGTTTATCTTTCATCTGTAAAAATAATTAAACTCACATGTTGGACACTGCCATTTCTATTTTGGGTTCTGAGATCAGTTTTCTTATTCGTTAAAATAAATGTGGAAGTGAGATCTCCCAGCAGAACCCAGATGTCTAAAGAATGTAGATGTGAGGAAGGATGGTTTCTCCATGTTCATCCTCACATCCACATGCTTTGATGTTCAAATTGACTTGGTGAGGATTTAACCATACCTGGGGAAACATGTGTTTGGGCTTCTTTTAAAATGAATCATTTTGACAAGCTAGGAGATGACTGAAGTTTAAATGACTTTGCATATGTCACTGAAACCAACATGTGCCCACTCTCTCTCAATTGGATAGTAAACTGAGTTGAAAAGATTCCCTAGTTTATAATCTTTGGCATCCTATAATTGGGCAGGAAATTGGCATAATTTGAAGGCTATAGAGATCAAGAATTCTTTGTAAGCTTAAGAACCATTTTACTCTGAATATAAAAATGTGCTTCTATTCATTTTTCCCGGGTAAACTCACAATAGTGTTTGAACATCTGAAACTGATATCAATGAATTTTAATTTCTGCACCATTAAATGGGCAACAAGCTGGTTTGGGATGATGAAAATATGAGCTAGAAGATAACAGCACCATATGGAATGATGATTATATAATGAACCAGGAAACCAAATCTGAATGAGTCAGGGCTGTTTAAAAACACAAAACATGGTTCTACAAACCCTCTTTGAATCGGCTGCACTGCACAAGCGGTAAAAGAATGCTACCCTTCAAACTTGGCATTATTGCCTCAGCTCAGTAAGTCTTATAATGTCCCTAAATTGTTCCCTAAGGGATGCAGGGAGTTCTTATTAACTTCAAAGAAAACCACATAAAAGTTAACCCTCTCTTTTTCAATAAAGGGCTGAGATATATATTTTTGTGACTCATTCCCTTCCTCCCTCAATGTTATACAATGCTATTTTTAGGCTAGATGTCATGATTTCTAGGACTATAGAATCATAGATCCAGAGCTGAAAAAGATGATGAAGGTCATCTACTCCAATCCCCTTGTTTTGCAGATGAGGAAACTCAGCACCAAGGAGGTTAAGCAACTTGTCTGAGGTCACACAGATAAGTAATGGTCTTCTTCTCATATTCATGGATAAGACTATATGATATCAAAAAATTATTTTAGTAATGCAAATTGGTTGTATTGGGGAAAAAAGGGGATATGTGGAGAAGAGATGGTGGATGAAAAGAAATAGTATACATTGTTCTTTATTCCACTGTCAATGTAAAAAAAATTTAGACTTTTAAAAAATTGTATCTTTTGCTTTTATATCACCTTGGTTCCTGAATCTATTCTTCCTCTTCTTTTACTTGATAAGCCATCCCTAATAACAAAGGAAAAGAAAGAAAGAAAGAAAGAAAGAAAGAAAGAAAGAAAGAAAGAAAGAAAGAAAGAAAGAAAGAAAGAAAAGAAGGAAGGAAAGAAGGAAGAAAAGAAGAAAGGAAGAAGGGAAGGAAACAAGGAAGGAAGGATGAAAGGAAGGAAGGAAGAGCAGTTAAGGGGCGGCTAGGTGGCATGGTGAATAGAGCACCAGCCCTGGAGTCAGGAAGACCTGAGTTCAAATCAGGCCTCAGATACTTAATAATTACTAGCCGTGTGACCTTAGGCGAGTCACTTAATCCCAATTGCCCTGCCTTCTCCCCTCCAAAAAGCAAAAAAAAAAAAAAAAGTAGCTCAACAAAACTAACCAATGTATCAGTCAAGTCTGGCAGTATATGTAGTTTTTCATGCCTATAGGCCCTCACCTCTTCACGTAACACAAAAAAGTATATTTCCTCATCTCTTCTCTAGGTTCAGGCATTAAGACTTTGGGGACACCTGTATAAAACTACAACATAAAAGAAAAAATGACATGAGACATATAATCTCACTTCATAAACTTCTCCAAGGAAATAAATATTAGATGTCTTTAGAAGAGAGATATGTTGACTAATTCTAGGACAATGAAGAATGGAAAGGGGAAAAAAAGGAAGGAAGGAAGGAAGGAAGGAAGGAAGGAAGGAAGGGAGGAAGGGAGGGAGGGAGGAGGAGGGAGGAAAGAACCAATAAAAACATTTATGAACCACTTAACATGTACAAATCACTGTAAATAGGAACAGAAAAACAAGACAATCTCTGCTCTCAAAGAGTTCCCATTTTAAAGAGAGGTGTATCAGATATAGGAGGCTTCTGTTATGGAACAAATGGAAAAGCCTGCTGATTTTTCAATCAAATTTTCTGCTAATCACTCCATATGGATATATCTATCAATGAAGCATAATCAAAATCTTTGCTAAAAATGTGCCTATTCACTCAAACCAGGGGGAGCATTCAAACCTATGCAGGGGACATAGAGTCTTTTCTAAATAAAATCCCAAATAAACAAGCACCATAATTAGATCTTGCATTGTCTGAACCTTTTTAGTCAAGTATGTAACTGTTAAGTTGCATTCTGCTATAGACTATTATTATGAAAATCTGGCTCTTCTCATAAGCTCATCACGGCCACATAAATACCGAATAGGAGAAGATAGATGTCCGCGGAAGTTGAGAAATGCAGACACCAGCAACTAATCTCTTCATTCTGCCCCACAAGGGACTGCAGTCCCCAGATGCCTGGTATCAGCCAAGAAGCTCTGTTTGTTTACTAACTAGCCACTAATTTCTACAAACAGGGCTGGGGAAAAAAGAATAGACTAACTTACAATGATTTATCAAGTATGGCAGAAGAGTCAAAAGCATTTCACTTTCTTACAGATAATACCAAAGAAGATTTTAAATACTATCTAAAATCATTTAAAGAGAATAAAGGGAAAGGAAAGGAAGAATAGAAGGAACAGGAGGGAAATTATGATGAAAATAAGGACAAAGAAGCCAAATTTAAAAAAAATTATAATCAACCTAGGTTCTGTTACTACCCTCCCTATCTCTGGGCCTAGTGCCTGTCTCTGAACCTCATGGTCTTTCTATTCAAGTGAGCACAGAAGGCGGCTAGGTGGCATAATGGATAGAGTACCAATCCCTGGAGTCAGGAAGACCTGAGTGAAAACCTGGCCTCAGACACTTGCTAGCTATGGGACCCTGGGTAAGTCATTTAACCCTGATTGACTCCCCCAAAAAACAAAAATTAAAAAAATAAAGTGAGCAGAGAGCTGCTGAATATTTAATTCCTTGACTTTTCTAGGTCTCCAGATGGATTGTATTCTTTCATAAATAGGCTTTTATATTCAATGCATCTATCTACTCCATGCATAGCCAAAAAAGTGAGTAACAAAATAAAAGCCTCTAAACTGTTTGGTCTACATTACATTTGAAAATCTGAACTACTTAGAGTTCTTCTAGTATCATCTTTGTGGTTTCAGAGATCTTCTATCTACACTTTCATGGAAATCAGACAATGAACTACTCAAGCCTTTTCATTATCTGTTGTATATTTAAAACTGTCGGTATACAGATGTTAATAGTCAATATAAATTAATTATGTACATGTTTTGAAATTATTTTACTTGTAAACAATACTAATTTTCCAGTTAAATCTATAGCATATTCATTTTTTTATAGCAAGAAAAGAGTCCTTTTAGAGTCAGATGAAAGATAGTATCTCTAACTTTAGATGATTTGTTCCATTCTGTGTTTTTAACTGTACAACATTTTTCTGATAAAATATTTTCTAACTCAGAGAAAAATGCATATTTATTTAATGATTGAATGAATGAACAAATGCATCTCACATTTTCGGTACCATCCATGGCAGGTACTTAGCAACCCTAGTCTAATTTCCCAAGTTATACGTGGTAATATATACCTCTCTAAGAAATTTCCAAAATGTTTTAAGTATAGAATTGCCATATACTATGAGATTTTCAGAGGTGCAAGAAAAACACAATCATAAAAATGGTTTTATAGCAAAATATGTTCACTAATTATGCATAGGGCTGGAATCAAAAGAAAAGATCAGACGTGCAAACACATAGCAATTAGGAAAATGCTAGTGATATTTTGCTATTTCCCTGGTAGTTTCATCAATGATAAACCCTTTAAAGACTTTTTGCCTATTATGAAAAATTCAGTTGGACATCATGGTTATACCAGGCACAAAAAAATAACTAATCAGTTCTTAAGAATAGCCTTTGGAATTATCTTTATGATATTCTTTAGGAAAAAATAGTTTGCAACAAAATCCTATATGGAAATTAGAATAAGCAGCTAGATACTATAATGGGAATAATTAGAGGTATGCTGATTATTAAATATTTACTGAATATGACAACAGTACCAAACGTATCATGAGACATGGTCTAGGCTTACCGAGCTAAAATTCCAAACTCTAAGTGGCAAGAAGCCATATGGGAAAATTTATAAAAAATGTGTTTAGAGGGTTGCAGAATTTAACAAAGTAATATCCAATAAAAATATTGTTATTATAATAACTTGTTCGGTCATTTTTCAGTCAAGTCCAACTCTCTGTGACCCCATTTGGTGTTTTTTTAGCAAAGATATTGGAGTGGTTTATAATTTCCTTCTTCAGCCCTTTTTACAAATAGGAAAACTGAGGCAAACAGGATTAAGTGACTTGCCCAGAGTCACACTGCTAGTAAGTGTCTGAGGCCAGATTTGAATTCAGGCAGATAAGTCTTCCGGACTTTAGTCCTGGCATTCTATCCACTTCACCACCTAGCTGCATTTGTATAACACTTTGAAGTTTGCAAAATGTTTCACAAATACTTCGTTTGATCCTTAGAACAACCTTAGGAGATGAATGCTGCCATTATCCCCAGCTTACAGAAGAGGAAATTGAGGCAGAGATCAGGTGACTTTCCAAAGGTCACATGGTAAGTATCTGATGCCAGATTTGTCCATTGAATCACCTAGTTATGTTATTGAGAAATGAATTAATATAATATGAGAGAACACTGGACTCAAAAGTCAAAAGAGCTGGTTTTGAATACTAGCTTTGTAATTTATGAGTTATCTTTGGCAAATCCCTTGACTGTTCAGTTTCCTCCTCTGTCTGAGGCAGGGTAGAGGTTGAACTTAGACTTACTGACCTCTCAGGTCCCTGCCAGCTCTAATATTCTGTGATGCTGATTAACAAACATGGATTCATAATATAATCATGGAAACAAAAAAGAAAATGGCCTTAGATCAAATTCCCAAGTCATTGAAATGTGTGTTGGAAAGGCAGAATGAAGTTGCTCTGTTCCTCATGTTTTATAAACAAGGGACAGTAATGCTAAACTACTTCAAATGGCTGTTGCTATGAGAGAAAGTAAAGAAATGAAAGATAATGTTGACAAATTGTCATATGAAACTTACTGTTCAAAGGACTCAGAAAGATGGATTCATGAGATGAGGATCTCAAAGACAGCATGATATAGAAGAAAAAAAAAAAAAACACCAGATGACATGCCAGTTGAGAGATCAAGGGTCTTTTTTGAGTTCTGCCAACAACTGAATGTGTGACATTGGGTCACTCTCTGGACCCCAGGTACCTTATCTACAATGTGAGAGGGTTGCTCTAGATGACATCTAAGCTCTAGTATTATGTGATCTCAAGAAGGCTAGCAGAAGTCACTTGATGGGCAAATGGAGCACAGTGTCCTGAACAATGACCTCTAGAGCCCCGAGTCTCAGCTTCTTTAAGTCTAATCCCATTTTGACATTAATATGTTTCTACAAGAAAGCTATCGGGGGATGGAAGAGGGGAGTGGAGAATGGGGTTTCATTTTTGCACCTATAAAATTAGAAAAGCAAAAAAAAGGTGAATGATTCCTCTGCCTTATGAAAAATAACACCAAATAATTGAAGAATGTTTTAATTAATGTAAATATGTGCTAGGAATATGAGTGAGATTTTAAGGTTGAAGGGGTGTTTCGTGAGAAGACTAAAATTATTTGTTGAGAAGAAAGTTCTTCAAAAGGACAAAGAATCACACATAAGTGTGAGTCTTAAAGATTAAATTAACAGAAATTTCTATAGCACCTTAAAGTCTGCAAAGCTTTTTATATACATTAACTCACCTGATTCTTGTAACAACCCTGTGAGATAGATGCTACCACTACAGGTATCTTTGGGCACCCACTAGTACAAGAGACTAGTGCTAGAAACAGAAGGGAAACCTCTTCCAGATCTCATCAAGGTAATTTTTTTATTCTTTTCTTTTTCTTTCTTCATTCTTTCTCTTTTTCTTCTTTTCTTTTTCTACCTTCCTCTCTTTTTCTTTCTTCCTTCTTTTTTTCACTTTCTCTTTTTCTTCCTTCCTTCCTTCCTTCCTTTCTTTCTTTCTTCTTTCTTTCCTTCCTTCTTTCCTTCCTCCCTTCCTTCTTTCCTTCCTCCCTTCCTTCCCTTCTTTTTCCTTCCTGTTAGTATGCACTTATTAAGTACCTACTATGTACCAAATGTTGCACTATGTCTTGGAGATACAAATACAAAATAAAAAGTCCTTTCCTTCAAGGTCTTGCCTTAAATTCTATTTGGAGAGAACACATACATAGAAAATTAAATATAAAATACATATAAAGTAGATATGAAGTCATTTGGGGTAAGTGAAGAAATTGGACTTCCTGAGAGAGATAGAACCAGAGTTGAGTTTTGATTAATACAGGGATTCTATAAGGCAGAGAACACCCTGTTCAAAGATGGAAAATGGAATGTCCTATATGAGAAATAGTAAGCAGGCTGTTTTGGCTAGAGCGTAAGAGAGCTTGTGGAAGAGACCGATGTGCAATAAGTCTGGAAAGGTGGACTAGAGCCAGGCATGAAAAGCTTTAAATGACCTTCATAAACAAAGTGATTTGTATTTTATTCTAGGGCTAGGGGAAACTACCAGGATTCCTGAAGCAGGAAAGACCAGAACCCTTGCTCCTCCCTATGGACAAGAGCTACAGCCCCTGGAGACACCCCGGCATTTAGGTGCCTGAGTACTGTTTCTCCACAGGCCTTTCTTGTGCCTGGCCCCCAATAGGGCCTGAATGAAGGGAGTTCCTAGGGCTCTGCAGGAACAAGGCCAAACAGAGGTTCTTGAAGGCTAAGTCCCTGTTTGAAGGTAGAACAAAACCCATACAACTTCCCCCACTGGTTCCTGCCACAGAGAACATCCCTGAGGGGATATTTGAAGATTCAAGGACCACCCATAACCTGGGTGGCAGCATGGTATTGAAGATAAGAGTTAGAAAGAACTTCATTCAAATCCTACCTCAGATACTTTCTAGCTGTATGACACCTAGGCAATCCATTTAGCTTTTCTGGGCTTCAATTTCTTCATCTAGAAAATAAGCAAAATGAAGAAATTGGAGTAAATGATGTCCAAGGCCCCTTCCTCTATCATCTTATGAGTTTCTGTTTTACCTTCAGGAGGGAATAAGGTACAGTGGAAAGATTACCTAGACATGATCAGAGGATATGGGTTCAAATTGTGGTTTTGTTACTACCTGTGTGACTTTAGGCAAGTCACTTCACTTCTGTAGCTCTCAGATTCCTCATCTGCAAATTAAGAAACTTGGATAAGATGAGCTCAAAAGTCCCATCTATCTCAAAATATATGATGCTATGACAATGTTATTGACAGCATGTTATCTTATTATTCATGATATTTTAGTAAAATAATGAGCTAATAATTTGAATAAAATAATGAGCTAATAATTAAAACTTTTTTTTTAAGTTGCAACAGCAAGCACCCTAGCATACCCAGGATGCTACTAGCACAAATTCTTCAATCTGCTTTAATAAAGGAAAGCAACTTTAAATGGGTCAACAATCTTTAATTAAACATAGATCTGTGTGTGGGCGTATATATGCATATATACACACATATAAAATCATTCACTTAGTTCAGGGGAAAAAATCGGCACCCTGAACTGCAAAAAATACAAACAGAAATGTCAAGCAGACAAAAAATACACAGAGAGAAAATAACACAATTCAACAGACCAACAGACAGGGTTTCTAGCTGTCTGACCATTACATATATACATAGATACCAGAAAGAGAAGCACCAACATCTAGATTTTCAGAGCCGGGGGGGTCAACTACTACCCAGAGTCTCAACTGGCCAAATCACACAACTCTTCCCATAAGTGAGCCCCAAAGTAAAATGCTAACCTCAGATTATATATATACTTCTTCAAGGTCAGAAGGCATCACAATTCTAGTGACCCACTGCCTAATTACAAAGTAACAAAAGGTGTGGAAGTTCCTGAAAAACAAGGCTCCCCTAGTCAAGCTTCTCTGAATCAGCTCCAGAAGCCTCTTCATGGGTGGGAAAGATCTTCAAATTCCCTAGGTCTATTAAGGGGGAGGGAAGATCTTCATATCCCTTACCATTACAAAAGTAAACAAAAATAGGTGGGCAATGCTACATAAAGCCTGGAAAACGTTGCCCTAAAGTTCCTATCATTTCCATTCCAGTGACCAACAATTCTTGGGGAGCATAAGATTCAGAAAAAAATCTTTAGTTCTCCTACCTTTGGATAAGGAAATTATCATTAAAGAATGTAAAGAAAGTATCAGCTTCTCTGCTTTGGTGATAGAAAGAGCTCACACAAGTGTTTAGATATGGAAGTCATAGACATTTTTATGCTCTACCTTTACATTAGAGAAGCAATCTGATTCTAAAATTCCTCATTTATTTCAGCTTTCTGTCCAGCCACTCTGCAGTAGACTTTGTTTACTACATCCTTCTATCTTTAGTCAATTTGTTTCTACCATGTTTCCCCAGTGTGGTTTCTAGATTTCCTCAGATGACTAGATCTTCTAAAGTTACATGGCTTCTCTGACCCTTTTCACCTTTTTTTATGTTCCTTATGAATAATGTATATGCTTGCATGTATATGACAGTCATGGGGTCTCATCCTATCAAATGTCAATGATACCTTCTAAGGTTAAATCTTTCTTTTTACATTAGCATCTCTAATGAACAAATAAACAAACAAGCATGCACTACATACTTACTATGGGCAAAACCCTTTACTAAGCAAATCATAGCTGAGTTCCACACTAAAGTCTACCTAAATGTGACTCTTTGTCATATTTGATAAAATATCAAACTAAAAATGATTAAAACTTCTACTTAGAATTATTACTTCAAGTGAAAACATTAATGTTACATATGCATGTGTCTATGTTTCTTTTGGAGGGACAACATTATTACAATCCATGAATATATTAACTTGAGTTAGTTTGACAGACTGATTATGAAAATCAGGAAAGGCATACAACAGAGAGATATATGTAGATTCAGTGCTTTTTTTCCCCCGTTCTAATGGAACAGAATTCTTATCAGTGATAAAGTTCTCCAATTGTTCCTTTTTAAAGATGATTTCATAGATCACTCTAAGTCTTGTGACAATATCAAGTCTCCTCGAAGAGAAATCAAAGAAAATTTGCAAGAAAATAGCTTACTCTATACCAATAAAAGTAAAGTTGATGAAAAGTATATTAAAGATAACATTATATAAATTGGACAGGTAACTCATTGAGTTCATCTGTCCCTACAAGAGGTGCCGCATATGTATGACAAAATATGCCAACAGATGAATAGGAGAATGAGGAGAACACAAGCAATAATATTTGAGAAATTATGTAGTGCTTTCAAATGATCTCAACCTGTTTAGTGTCACAGAAATCTACCTATTGAACACCAGTACCCTTATTGTGATGTTTTAAGACTCCAAACCATAGAAAACACAGAAAGACACAGAAGAAAAAAATTATAGAATGATCTAAAGTGCAGTAGACAGACACATGATGAGTATACATCAACTGAAGCATGTTACCAAGGCTGGTTTATATGTGAAGTACAGTGAAAGTCATCATTAAGGACATGTATGACTAGAAAAGAGATGGCATTCATGCACTGAGTATAAAGCATAATGAAGCACAGAGTCATAGATTTAAGGCTAGAAGGTATCTTAAAGCAAGGGTGTCAAATTCAAATGGAAAAGGATCACTGTGGGCTCATATTGACTTAGAAAACCACAAATTAACATTATCTATGCTGTATTGTATTTTATTTCATCAAATATTTCCTAATTATAATTTATCATGCCAGTGGGAATTTTATACCTCTGCCTTAAAAGATATTAAGTCCCCTTCCCCTAATTTTATGGATGAGGAAAGTAGGCACAGAGAGATTAAATTGCCATCTTCATGGTTGTTGGAACAAATTGTTCTCATCTACCCATTCCATCAGATAAAGCCTTTACATGCTTGGCATAGACATCCCTCTAACTCACTGACATATATGAGGCCTGTTGGTTACCATCAACCTGGTTTAGCCCGTCTGCCTAGGCAATGTACCAGGGTGTGGCCACTGCTCATTCTATAGCTTCTTGGAGCCTCAGGTGAGAGTTGGGTGATCAGGTGGAAACCAAAGGTGGATGAGCAGCCCTGAAAAGGTCTCAGCAAGCCCTCCTGCCAGAGGTACCAGTCTTCCTAAATACCCTACATACTTGCATACACATAAAGGAAAGGTAGGCAGTAAACAAAGTATGTCCTAAATATATTGAAAACCTCTTCTTAAATAAATATTTACTATATTGATTTAGTATTTATTCCTGTAGAAATATTAATATCTTCCCTTCCTTTCCCTTTTCCAGACTCCAGAGGAAAGTCCCTTGTAAAGTTGGGTGATAGGTGACATATTAAAAGGCTTTTTGTTGAGAAATGAATTAAGGATAATAATAAATCTCCCCACCTATCTGAAGAGATTGGTGGGCTAACACTCATCCTTCTCCATTGAGAAAGGATGAAGATATTCATGGAATGGAGGAGACTTCTTTACTTAACTCTGGGGCATTGAATGTGTGATCTAGGAATGGGATATTAACTTAGTTGTTCAGTTCTGTAATAAAAACAGTATTTTAAGATATTTTTTTCCTTGTTCAAGATTAGAATTAATGCCATTTGAAATCTTGAGGCGGAGAGTTATGTTGGAGATTATGAGGGACTCTCAAAGTTTGGTAATATCTCTCTCCAATCTAGAAATGACTTAAATATAGATTAATATTATATTAAATTGTTTCTGGAAAACAACCCCAAAGCATTAATTATTTTTCTTAAGAATAGGTAAACCTTTGTTGGCTACCACAGTGATGCAATGAGGAAGAATCTGGGTAAATTGGGCATATATGAGGAAATTTGGATGGAAGATACCAGGGGACAGAAATTTTTAAAAGATTTTAAAATTCCTAGCATTCATTAGCTTCATTCTTAAATATATAAGCAATTTTCTGTGGGATTAAAATATGAGGGATCATAAATTTAATCATATATTTAAGGTCAAGTCTCTCTTCTTCAAACAATAGGAGAGTGGGAGAGCAAGTATGACCTACTGGGACTAGCTCTGCAAACTTCATAAAGTAAATTCTCCTATAACACACAGATGGAGTTAATATCTCTCCCAAACCCTTCTTATTTCACCACTCATTTCATCTTATTTGATGCAGGTGAGAAAGGACAAAGCCACATGGCTGTGGAGTATATTCCAAAGTATATCCTAATTCCCCTTACTTTTTTTTTTAACTAAGAAAAGGTTGTTGTTGCTGTTGCTGCTGCTGTTGCTGTTTTTCTCAGTTCCCCACACCACCAGAAATGTGGTTACATATTGCTGAGCAATTGTGAGAGGCTGATTGGAAGTAAACACACTACCAGGAGGGAGGTTGTTATCAGCCTATATAGTGTGACTTTAGGGATTTTATTAAGATGCAAATACTCCTATTAGAGGTAAAGCTGGTAAGCAGCCTTATTTATTTTGGTTTCATATTGGTGAGAAAAGCATTTGAGAGAATGAATGAATGAATAAGTATTTATTAAAAACCTACTCTATGACATCCAACAAGCTAGGTCCTATAGGCACATACACAAAAGTGAGACAATCTTTGCCCTCAAGAACCTTACTTATTTTTGTTGTTGAGCTGTTTTTCAGTTGTGAACCACTCTTCATAACCAAAATTTGGGATTTTCTTGGCAAAGATACTGGAGTGATTTTCCATCTCCTTCTCCAGGTCATTTTACAGATGAGGAAACTGAGTCAAACAGGGTTAAGTGACTTTCCCTGGGTTACATAGCTAGTAAGTGTCTAAAGCCTGGTTTGAACTCAGAAAGATGAGTCTTCTTGACTCCAGGCCTGGCACGCTATCTGTTGTGCCACCTAACTGCCCCTTCTATTAGGAGGAGCCAACTTACATATATGCGAGATAAAATGCAAAATATTGTCTGTCGCTGACTATTTATTGTATTGTATTTGCTCTCATTCACTAATCAGGATAGCTCAAAGGGTGAGTTTGAAAGTAGAGTAGATTAACTTGTGTATGAGTGGGGCATGGTTGGTGGAGATAAGATCCAGAGGGTGACAATTCCATGTAGGAAGGAGGGTAGAATGGGCATCAGTAGGTGTGAAGGCAAGATTCCAGGAGAGACTCTGGTTTCATGTGACTGAATAGTAGGAGGGGAAAAGAAAATTAGAAAATGAAAACACTAGGCACAAGGTGTGGGGAGGCTCCACCCAGGGGAAAAACAACCACCCTAATTCTATACTCACAATTTATTCCTGGCCTCATCTCTTGAGAAAATCCAGTGGGAGGTACCCCTCCTTTGTTCAATTTAGGGTGGGTAGAAGCAAGCCACTAGTAATAAACAATTTTTCATACTGGCCAATTTTGTTCTCCACCAATTTGCAAAGTCTCCACATTAGATAGAAAAGCCCAAGTATGAATAAATGCTGAACTAATAGCTGAGGACTGAAACTGTAGAAGCTGTGAGATTTGTGACAAGCAGTAATGAAAATGTCAGATGCCACATGGATGAGAAACTTGGTGAATAAGAAACACATGTTATTTAACAATCTGCCACCAAGTGAACAAAAACCAGCTGAAACCGAGCTAGAGACAGCGAAAGACGAAATACTGAAATCATTAAAGAGTAATGAAGTGATTGGCTCACATGCACTCGATTAGTTAACACCAAACTTGCTGCAGACGGGCTGTAGACATTCCTTCGCGAAGTTTATCTAACACTTTGATTTGCTCGCTACATCTCATCACTGATTTCGCATGCCTGGCCTTAGAGCCCAAAGAGCTTGGGACATAACTGCAACACAAAACTTGAGTTTTAAAGGCAAACAATGATTAGGCAACATATACACAGTGAGCTCTTTACAAGGGTAGGGCGAACAAGACCAGTGAAGCCCCTAATAGAATACCAGCCACTCCTCAAACTTGCTGCGTGGCACCTTTCACTTTTTTCTCTACTACATACGGTCATGAATGTGCTGGGTTGCCAACACGAAAGTGAAATGAGGTTACTAATAAAATCACACCAATTCTTGAAGTTGCAAAAGTCAAATGCCTGAATGTCAGGGATTGACCGCATTCAAAAGAGTAGAACAGTTTGGCCAATTTACAATACGCTGTGTGGGGAGAAGCCATAGTGAGCATATTTTGGTTTACTGATTTTGTTTAATCCTAGTGGGAGAAGCCAGAGTCCGTTGAGAAAAAGGATGAATTGATTAAAGCCTGGGTGTTTCTGTCAGCTTGGGATAACAAGAGCAGAAGCTTCAAGTACCTCTTTATATGTTGGGTAGGTACCCAATGGGGAATTATTTCTGGGGAAGAGTGATTATAATACAAAATGATAATCCTGCCAAATGAAAAAGAATGGTGTTGGCCAAAGCATGATTATGCTCTTTTGCTCCCAATAAATCAATAAGCATTTTGAAGGCATATATTCTTGTGTCAGGTACTGTGCTAGGCACTAGGGATCCTAAGACAAAAAAAAAATCAAATAATCCTGGCCCTCAAGGACCTTCCAATTCTATTGGGGGAGGCAATGTGTACTCATATAAGTATGTAAAAAATAAGTATATTTAAAGAAACATACAACACAAATATGTAGTGATTTGGGAGGAGGGAGGAATTTTCATGTAGGGGAAATAAAGCTTTCTTTGTGAAGAAAGTGGTACTCGAACTTAGTTTGAAGAGAACTAGGAAGACTGAGAAGCAGAAGGAGGCAGAAGGAAGAGTAAGGAGAGAGGGGAGATTAACTTCCATGCATAGGAGATCACTTGTTGCAAAGATTAGAGATGTCAGCTGTGATACTATGTAAGAGAGGGGAATGACCAGTTTGGTGGGACTAAAGAGTTGTGAAGAGGACTAATGGACCTTAAGGCTCTAAATGGAAATTGTAGCCTCACTGACCAGCCTTTTTCTTTTTCCATCAAGAAGAAAGTTGCTGAACTATTTCTTTCTGTCTTCTCTTTTTGCCTCTACATTTTCTCTCTTGTGTGAGTTTAGTCAAGCTTGGGGAAACAGATTTCTCTTTGGGAGGAGAGGGAAAATTCTCAACACTTAGCTGTGTGAATTCCTGGGAGATTAAATCCCACAAGAAAATATTGGTCTTTCTCTGAAGGAGAGGCAACTAGAGACTCATAAGAAATTATGTAGACAGAGATTTCAGATTGAAAAGACAGGCAAAGCATACCTGAGTATGAACTGAGTGCTTGGTGGCTTCTCCAGGACCATCATTTACACTTTTCTTTCAACTGGGATTTGAATGGAGTGAATTTTGCAAGAAAGAGACAGACACTTAAGAAATACAATAAAGAGACCAGCTACAGCTGGTGTTGAATACAACCAGGCTTCACTGTGTGCTCTGGCTCCCTTGTCCACCAAGGTAGACAGTTCACCTGAGGCAGATGTGTGGGAATGTCCAATCAGTGATGAAATTTCCCTTGAGCAAATTACCCTGTGCAATTGGTTAAATTCATTTTCCCCTCCCACCTTTCCTTTCTTCCCGAGAGGATGAATGTTTAATCCAGAGGTATTTTTTTCTTCTATTCCTTAAAATAGTTCACATGCTGTTTTATTTAGTACCAAAGCTGGCTAACCACTGTTGGTTGTGTGCCTCATTATCTAAGGCAGTGGTTCTCAACCTTCCTAATGCCGCAACCCTTTAACACTCATATGTGGGCGTATCTGCATGTGGGCGGACCCGCCAGGAGACAGATAGAGGAGCGGTGTCTCAGTTCCTAAGACCATTGGAAATATGTGTTTTCCATGGTCTTAGGCGGGCCCTGTGAAAGGGTAGTTTGACACCCCCCCCAAGAGGTCGTGACCCACAGGTTGAGAACCACTGATAAGGGGAAGACAGATTGAAAGGGGCAGTGAGTGAATGGCTGGTGATGTGTAGAAGTAAAGGGAGAGAGCTTAAGACCTTCTGTCTAATGCGCAGATGCTACCCTGACTGAGAGCTTGAGTCTAATTAGAGAGATTCTTATTGATATCGATAATAGTTAAATTTTATTGGGTAACAAGCAGGGTGACAAAGCATGTGATGCAGATTATTTTAACCTAGGCCATGCCTCAGCCCTGAGTTAGTAGTTGCCTTGTTGGTGGAAGTATCTGGGTGAGCAAAGACTAAGAGATAGATGTTCCCCTCAGAGATGAGCATATCAGGAAGCATTACTCTCTACATCATTCTCTCCACAGTCATTGGCTGCATCTGACCCAGAATGAGGGGCAGAATAAAGACAGTGACTAAAGGAAATCCTCAGGGATGCTGACGGAGAGATTAGGAAAGAGTGACTCCACCACACAAGGGTGGGGAACCACCCAGAGGGATTAGTTAGTATTATTCTGTCTTCAACACTTTTCAACCTTATACTCAGCTACATTCATATTGTCATATTTCTGCCACTAGGTGAATTACCTGTCATTTCACTGATCAGAGAACAAGATAGGTTGGCTAAGTTTACAAAAAATGGACGTAGGGACAGAAATCACCTAGAACAAGTAAAAGAGAAACTGAGGCAGAACTGTGAGCCAAAGCACTTTATTCAAGGGACTTGGCCCCCTCTAATGAAGTGGATCCCAAACTTTCCTCCCAATATGGATATCCCCTCATTCCAGTGCCTTATTTTTATGAAGCTTAATACCAGATTTATTATCTGAACATTCTAAAGCAGCTATGTAAAATACAGAATCCCATTGGTTGACATGTGACACACATATACCACACATAAAAGCTAATGTGTCACACATGACACACATATACGACACATAAAAGTGAATGTAAGCAAAAATTATATATCAGCAGGGTAACGGGTTGGATAAAGCAAGGAATTTCTCTGCTGATTAGGTAGTAAAAGGTGGACAGATTCCTCCTTAGGTTGGACAAAAGAAGATGGTACAAGCTATACATATGCTTTAAGAACAAATTGGGGGAAGGTACTTTCTGTATCATGCCACCCATGCTTGATTTGGTCATGGAATTTGAACAAAACAGGATGGAGATATCCATGTCAGTGTTCTTGTGGTTATGCAAGTAAGCTCCTTAACTGGTAAACAAGTAATGAACATCACACTAAAGTTTGAGGCCTATTATAGGGCCCTCTGATTAGATCTATATTACTATGTGATATAGAAAATAGAGATTAATATATTGCTCATTCTTATACCTATTATTAGACGACTGACTAAATACGTATTACTAGTTAAGTATATTGCAATAATTGCTAACAATCATTACCTCTTATAGAATTATAATGAACCAACTAATACTGACTAGCTTTTGAGTAGGGGCCCTCAATGAATCATCTCTCTCAAAAGTAGGTGATTAAGTATCTGTGTCTTATTGGAGGAAAGTTTTGACAAAAGGCTATCAATAAAGTTGACTCAGATGGGTAAGAAGGTATTTTTCCTGCAGACTAAAGGTGTCAATACTTCAAACAAATCGTTTATACCGAAATATTTGAGATTGCATTTGAAATCAATCCAGGGGAAAACAATCATACAATCATAAAATCATAGAGCTACAAGGAAGTCTAGCAATCATAATAGCCAGCCCCAATTTACAAATGAAGAAAGTGAGACCCAAAGAGATATTTGCCTATGGTCCCATTGTTAATCAGTAGCATTTCTTAGAGGAAAACTCAGATGAACTCTAACCAAGTGTTTTTCCCTCCACTATATCACATGAAAGGGGGAAAGAAGAAAGACCGATGATTTCTGAAGTCAGAGGATCATTTACAGATATGAGCAATTGATATATCTACTCTTCATTTTACAGATGAAGAAACTGAGAGTTAGAGAGATTAAATCACTTGCCCAAAGTCACACAGGTAATAGATACAGGGGTGGATTTGAACCCAGGTCCTTTGTTGCTTTCCACAGCACTGTATAATTTGGGTTCAAATCCTGGTTCTGCAACTTACTAGTTGTGAAATTTAGGGGAAGTTTCATTTCCATCTCTGGGCCTCAGTTTCCTAATCTGGAAAATGAGCAGATTGGACTTGAGGATCTATAAGACAGGTAGGTGATGCAGTGAGTAGAGCACTGGATCTGGAGTCAAGAAGACTTGAGTTCAAATCTGGCATTGAACACTGACCAGCTGTGTATCCCTGGTCAAGTCACTTAACACCAGTTTGCCTAAGTTTCCTCATCTAAGGATAATAGTAGCCTCTACTTCCCAGGGTTGTTATAAGGATCACATGAGATAATCATTGTAAAGCAATTAGCCCACTGCCTGGCACAGAATGTTGTTGTTTGTCCTTTGTTTTCAAAGAAGACCAATGACATCACAATGTTGGAGTCCAAGGTGGATGAAGCAGTGGATGGTAGGTGATGTCTTGATTTACAGCAGAATTTGATTTAAGTGAGATAGATTCAGGCAGAGTTGTCAGCCTCACTCTCTCTTCCAGAGGCGTTAAAGTCCAATGGCAAGATAAAACTCAAGATGACTGGTTCCAGATTCAGTGGCTGACCTTAGCACCTTCTATGTCTGACCAAGTTCTGAGTACTCCACAGCACCTGCTTCAGCCACTTTCATGGAGGTTGGAACAAAATTGTTCTCTTTCACCTAATCTGTCAGGAGAAGTTTTCATATGCTAGCATAGGCATTCCCCTAAGTCACCAATAATTTGAAGCCTGTAGGTAGCCCTCAACCTTCTTAGCCCATCTGCCAAGATGGCTTCATCAGTGTGTCACCACTGGACATGCTCCAGCTTCTTGCACCATGGGTGAATTAGGTGACAGGCGGAGGGCAAAGATGGAGGAGAAGCCCTGAAAGCGCTCAGCAAACCCTCCCACCAGAAGTACTGATCCTCCTTGAACACCCATACACCCATCAACAAGTGTGGATTTACTGATCCGATGGACTAATAAAGAAGATATCATTTTCTTTTGTCTAGTATAAATGCCTGTGCTAACAAGGATACATACATTCTTCTCTTAGTAATAATTTAAGCATCCTTCTTTGTTACAATGAGGACCCTTTCCCCTCTATGTGCTGCACTTGCTCATGATAAAACTGCTTTGTAAAAGGCACATCTCTCTCTTCTCCTTTGTTAATCTCTGGAGAGAACATATGTGTGTCTATACATGTATGTGCACATATACCTATATATGTATACATCTGTGTCTATATACATATATAATACATATGTACATATGTGTGCTATATGTGTTTGTGTGTTTCATCTGTGGATGTCTCACACATGTTCATCACTTACTGATGGTATGCGTCATACTCTTGAGTGAATAAATTGGGAAAAATAAGAAAAGTGAGTTCTGGGGAAAAGTTGATTTTTTTTTATTATGGATATATTTAATTTGAATTGTTGGTAGGACAGCCTACTAGAGATGTTCAGCTGATAATTTTTTATTCAGAATTAAAATTCAGGAGATACAGTAGGGCCTATTAAGTAAATTAAGAGTTTGGAGGTAATTGAATCCATACTGGTGGAATAAGGAAAATGGTGGACCAAAGGAAAATGTAGAGAAAGAAGCAAATAACTTTGAAGAAGACCTCTGATTATCTAACAGGAGGTAGATGATGAACCAATAAGATTGAAAAATGAGCAATTTTTGACAGGTAAGAGAACTAGAAGGGAAAAGTGTTACAGAAGCCAAAGGTAGAGAGAATATACCAACAGAAGGGACTTGTCAACAACATAAACAAGGGAGAGAAGTCAGAGAATATGAAGGGTAAAGAAAAAGGTTTAGCAGTTGGGATTGTTGGTTATGTTGGGGAAAGCAGTTTTAGGAACAGGATGGTGTCAAAAACCTGATTGCAAGGCACTGAGAAGTAGACATGGAAGCAGCACGCATAGTGATTATTTCAAGGAATTTAAAAATGATAGGGAAGTATTGCTAGAATTTTTAGAGTTCTTACTGGCTACTGCTCAAATAAGCTGGCAAAATGAATACAGACAGGTAAACTGCAGTTTATTCACCGGCATAGAATAAGTGATATATAAATGTTAGCTATTATTATTATCATTCTTGTCTTCCAACTCTTAAGTCTATACAACAGGACGTTTAATTTTAAGTGAATTTGATCATGTACTAAGACACAGAAAACGTATATATTCTAGGAATGACCATTTCTCAAAACAAGTAAGCATATCATTATAAATTGAAAAAGTATATTTTATGTATATAGGTGTATATATGCATATTTTACATCACCTATACTTCCCACATTTTCCTTTACCTACTACCTCCCAGAGAGCCACCCATTATAATAAGGAATGTAAAAGGGGAAGGGGGAGGAACAACAATGTTTGAACAAAATTAATATAATAAAAAGGGACAATTATAAAGTGTCACACACCCATGGTTTTCCCACCTCTTTGAAGAAGTAGAGTGTGTTCACAGAGGTCTTTTTTTTTTTAACATTTTCATATTATATTTATTAAGGCTTTGATTACTGATCCCTCATACACATACATACATACATACATATAAATTATCATTACTTAGCTTTTTCCTGTTTAAAGCAAGAAAATATTTTCAAGCATTTCCCTTTACCTTTGTATAACCTTTTAAAATGATTTTTCTAACTCCCAACCATCATTTTGTTTGGATAATTTATTACAGTGGGATTTTCCAATTTTTAAAATATTATTTTAACTTTCATCACATACTATAGTTTGAATGATTTTCATTTAGTCATCGAAGGCATGGAAGTTGTCTTTAATATTATTCAGAACAATTTATGTCTGAAACATATGTGCCATAGCCAACTTCTTTCCTAATGGTACTTAAAGTTATGTAAACATCAATTAGTTAATCAAAAATACTTCATTAAAGCTAATACAGCACAACTTTCAGCACATAATTGCCCATGTTTGCCTTAACAAAATGCCATTCAGAACTAACCTCCACTTAAAACTATATCGTCATGCTATACAATTGTTCAAGATACAGCTTTTGCATTTCTCCCAAAGAAATGCCAAGACTTGTTCATTTTGATCTACAGACTACCAGTTGGTAGTCTGATTTTTTGTATTTTTTTTCTGTTTTATTAACTTTTGTTTATTTTTAGTTTACATCATTCATTTCCACGAGATTTTGAGTTACAAATTTTCTCTCCATCTTTCCCCTACCCACCACCCCAAAACAGCGATCCCACTATAAAACCCCTCCTCCAATCTGCTCTCTCCTATATCCTCTCCCATCACGCCTCTGACTTTCCGGTACGGCAGGATGGGTCTCCCTATCCCAGTGCCTGTATATCTTATTACCCAGTTGCATGTAAATAATAATAGTAATACTAATATATACATTATATATATATTTAACATTTGATTTTAGAACTTTAAATTCTGGATTCTTTCCCTCCCTCCATCATCACCCACCCCCACTGGAAAGACAAGCAATTCAATACAGGCTGTACATGTGTAGTTACACAGAACATCTCCACAATGGACATATTGTGAAAGACTGACTATATTTCCTTCCTTCCTATCCTACCCCCCCCCACTTGTTCTATTCTCTACTTTGTCCCTGTCCTTTTACAGAAGTGTGTGCTTCTAACAACCCTCCTGCCCAACCTGCCTTCTCCTCCATCATCCTCCCTCTCATTCCCTTCTCCCCTACTCTCCTGTAGGGAAAGATACCTGATTTATAGAGTATGTCATTCCTTCCCTAAGCCAAATTCAATGATAGTAAGGTTGATCCATTCCCTTTTGCCTTCCTGTTCTTCCCCCCTATTGTAACAGTTATCCCTTGCCTCTTCTATATGAGATGATTAACCCCATTCTGTCTCTCTCTGTCTCCTCTCGTTCTATTCCTCTCCCACCTCTCAATATCACCTTTTAAAATATCATCCCTTCCTATTCAATTGATCCTGTGCCCTCTGTCTATGTACACATATATACACACACTCCCATATGTATTCATACCCATATATGCCCTCCTATATAGACATATGTGTATGTATACATATATACACTTTTATATTCCCTTCACCTATCCTCATGCTGAGAAAAGTTTCATAAGTTACAATTATCGTTTTTCCATGTTGTCATGTAAATAGTTCAACTTTGATAAGTTCCTTATGAATTCTTTTCCATGTTTACTTTCTCATGCTTCTTGTATTTGAATGTCAAATTTTCTATTCAGTTCTGGTTTTTTCCTTAAGAATGCTTGAAAGTCCTCCATCTCATTGAATGACCATATTTTCCCCTGGAACATTATACTCAGTTTTGCTGGGCAGGTGATTCTTGGTTTTAATCCTAGCTCCATTGATCTCCGGAATATCATATTTCCAGGCACTTCTATCCCTTACTATAGAAGCTGCTAGATCCTGGGTTATCCTGATTGTGTTTCCACAGTATTCAAATTGTTTCTTCTTGGCAACTTGTAATATTTTCTCCTTGATCTGGGAACTCCAGAACCTGGCTATAATATTCCTAGGAGTTTTCTTTTGGGGATCTTTTTCAAGAGGTAATCAGTGAATTCTTTCAAGTTCTATTTTGCCCTCTGGTTTTAAAGTATCATCTAATTTTAAGGAACTTGGTTGAGGAGATTTTTCTTACCTAGTGGAACTTGCAAACAATTAATTTGGGCAATCATGTGATGATCTTCTCGTAGCTTATAATTTTTCTGAGCTGTAAACCATATAGGTGTAAAGGACTGGGAAGGGAGGAGAGGTAGGGAGAAGAGGAGAGAGGAGGGGAGGAGAAAAAAGAGGAAGGGAAGGGAGGAGAAAAGAGGGGAGGGGAAAAGAGGAGAGGGGAGTGGATGGTTCCTCTGTCCTCACCAAAGGATATTCTTTTTATCCTTTTACCCAAAGAACAGTAAGTTTTGATGGCCAAAAGCTCCCTAGTTAACTTGGGGTTTACTGGCTAGATTTCTTTCTCAAAAACCAAGACTTAAACCCAGTCTCATGGATTGGACAACAATAGGTCCCAGGACAAGCACCACTTAATGGTTGATTTTTGGACCCTCCAGGCTCAGAGTAAATGTAAATAATAACTCTTTCTCTTTTGGCCAGTAAGGGCCCTCCCACCAATTTGATTTTTTTTTTTTGTTAAAGAGACAATCCCTTGACTCACTTTTTTTTTCCTTTTAAATCTATTTATTTTCAGTTTACAACATTCGGTTCCGCAAGTTTTTGAATTTCAAATTTTCTCCCCCTTCCTCTCCTCCCCCTCCCCCCCAAGATGGCATGTAATCTGATACAGCTTCTACATATACCTTCACATTAAACATATTTTCACAATAGCCTTGACTCACTTCTTAAAGAGGCAAATTCACTGAATGGATGTTGCCTCACTCTAAGTTAGAACCTAGAAAGACCTTAACTAAAAGGGCCAAGGTCTCCCACTGCATCCTGGGCCATTTCCAGTCATCCTGATGAATATCTGGTCACTGGACCCGGATGGCTCTAGAGGAGAAAGTGAGGCTGGTGACTTTGTACAGCCCTTCCTCACTCAGATCAAAGTCGATTGCTTTGTAACCATCAAAGGACTCCATGTAGTCATATCCACAATCTGCCTCCTCTTTGACTTCAAATGTCTGGAATATTAATTCCACACCCTAGCCATGCTCTGCAGCAATCACTCAGTCACAATAAGACTGCTCAGAATAATTGTTATCACCAAACTGGGTGTGGGAATACAGGTCTTTGGTCTGGACTTCAGCCTTAAGTTGGCCACCACACTCTGTGCTATGCTTTGCTTGGAAACCTTTACTCTGCACTGAAGCATCAGAATAGAACCTGAGAAACATCCTGTTTCTAGAAGCCATCACAGAATCTGGGGACATGAGGGATTCTGGCTCTTTGTCACCACAAAATCCACATGGCATGCCATCACCTGCCTAATGTCATAGTCCTCTTTGAGAATGAAAGACAAACAGCAAGCTCCCTGAGCAGAAATAGGATTTACTGCACTGGGGACCCAACTGGAACTGGCCAGTTGAGCAACTCTGATTCTCCGATTTCTTTTCTTTTCTTTTCTTTTCTTTTCTTTTCCTCTTTCTTTCTTTCTTTCTTTCTTTCTTTCTTTTTTTCTTCCTCCCTTCTTCCCTTCCTCCCTTCCTCCCTTCCTTGCTGCAGTTCACAGATGTCTTTTGGGGGAATATAATTTGGTCATTATAATTTCACAATTTTCAGTTTCAACACTATGTATTCATACAATATAAAATTCCTTTTATATCACTGCATTCATTATAGCAGAGTAATTCTCCATTATATTCATCAATAACAGTTTTTTAAAGTATTACCCAAGTAGCCTGGGGTTTAAGCCATTATATCAAAGCAGGACCTACCTTTCATCAGGCGTGCTGATAAAGATGAACTTGTTTACTTTTAATAATGACTTTTATCAGGTATCTCACTAGGGTATAGAAAAGCGTCTTCTCTACCTCCACATGCATTTATATAAGAATTATAAAGTATCATGAACTTTCAGATAAGGGTACAATCATGGACAATTCTTCCTCACTGTTCCTTGTATTTACTGTGGTAGGATAAATATAGTAACCCCTCCATCCGTGAAAACTAAGCTAGTTTTTCCTTAAAACTTACCAAAAGATTCCTCAAGGTTTGACTGGTTCAAAGGACTGAAGGTTCAGATTACTGATGTTACTTCAGCATCAAAAGAGTACAAAACAGCCACAAGGGCATTCCAAGACTTTGTTGGTGTACCACGATGGGGACCCAGGCGAGAAAGCTTCGCTCAACTAAGTCAGCTTGAGGTGTCCTAATGCCAATATTTGTTTAATATTCTTCAGGTATAGCTAAGTAAGTCCCCTTTTGGTAAGTGTTCAATGATCTATGAATGTCTCACTTTGTGCCAATATCAGTCATAAACTATAACAGGGAACTAGTCTGAAGCAGGCACAGTCCATAACACTTATTTTGGGACTTCTCTCTGGCTCAAGTTCAGAGGTGGCTACAGCAGGAAAATAAGATCATAATCTATCAAGTTAAGGCACTAGATATTTGAAAAACAAAGTCACGGTAGCTTTGTTCAGTTAACACAGAAGTCTTCTGAGATCCAGCCCTCCCAACTTAACCATGCTAATGTGACATTTTCTAAATCATCTTTCCTTTTGTCCAATGAAAAAGGAATTTGTAAGGAAAGGTCAGTAATGGAAAGCACTTTAAGATCAGCTCAGTATAAGCTTTGTTTTTCTTTTATATTAATGCTTTTTAAAAAAAATATCACAACTATTTAATAGTAATGAATTTTCCAAGATAAAAACAACAAGTGAAATTCAAAAAGCTATTGAATCATCTAAACAAGCCTGACTTTTGACTAAGGTCTGACAGAACAGAAATTGTACATTCTGGAGGTGCAAGATCCAAACTTTAACCTTATCTTTGTATAGGAAATGTAAGATGTCACCTTTGAATTCCAGGCCTTCAACCCAAAATGACTGTGACATGAGGAATAATAGTTTTTCTTTGACATTTGCTCTCACATCAAACCTTTAGTTTGCAGATTCAACCTTTAAAAGAGGTTGATGAGGATGAAGAAGACGCAGGGCAGGGAAGAGACAGTAGAACATGCTATTTATGCACCCTGCCACCAGGAGGGAGGTGCCTTGCTCCTGTAGCCTAAAATCATATGAACCTGTGGATGTGTTCATTGGAGGCTGAGATTATTCTCTTCCTCACTTTTAGTATAAAAATATAACTATTAAGAAAACATTAAGTGTACCATAAGATTTACATTTCAGAGTAATTTTTTTTTAATTTCTTATGCATCATTTGGTACATGTACACCATAATCAAGATTGCTATAGCCACATGGCCCACAGTGTGAAGCAGCCAGCACCAGACTAGAATGCTGAACCAGCAGATAAACAATGGAGCACAAAAGCAGAGAGAAAGATCAGCATAGCAGGCATTATTGGACTACTATATACAGGGCTTTCCATCCTACCCTTTCCCCTTCTCAACATGTCTCCTCCTCCCCATGCCCATCCTGGCATAGTTTTTCTAAAAAGCTATCACCAAGACCTGTGTCCTACCTTTCCATAATTTCCTGGTGGGGTCTGGCAGTACCGGTTTCTTGGTCACTTAGTCATTCAAAGGCATAAGGAGAGTCCTGGACCCTTAAACTTGCTGGGATGTCTGAAGACTACAAGAGTCACCACACCCCAGCCTTCTGATAATAATGTTTGTACTTGGATACAATGGGGCTTGCATCTATATACTGACTTTGTTGATTATTCTTACTATACCAGGGCTAAGTAAACTTGCTTTTCTTAACTGTTCAATGACTTACCAGTGCCTTACTTTGTCCCAACATTGAATTTGAGCATAATACTGTTACCTATTAGTATGTTGGGACGATGATAATGATGATGATGATGATGATGATGATGATGATGATAATGATGCTTATTTTGCAGATGAGGAAACTGAAGCTTACAGGGGTTAAGTGACTTGTCCAAAGTCAAGTGACTAGTAAGTGTTGGAGATGAAATTTGAACTCAGATTTTCCTGTCTCAAAGTCCTTTCAGCTGTGTGGCCAAGAACTAGGAGGGTATGATGATCTGAGGATCAAAAAGGCATAGAACCATGGGTTAGCTATTATTGTGAGTCTCAAGTTCTTTTTGCTCTAACTGTGCATCACGTGGTCTTTTTAGGGCCAGGGGTCAAGATCTACAGCCTAATAATGCCAACTCACATATGGCAGACCACAAGTTGGGAAAATTATAGGGTGAGTTTTGTTGTGTTTTTTGTTTTATTTTTTATTTTCTGTACAAGTGAGTGCTTTCTTTCTTTTTGTTGCATAAATAAGTCTTTCTTCCAGGAAACAAAAGAACTAGACACAGAAGTTCTAAGGGTTTCTCTGAGGAAAGAGACACAATCTAGGGGGAAAAAAATCAGAAAAAGCAACACCAGAATAGTACGTAGGTTTCATGTTAGGAAGGACCACAGGGCATTTTCCTGAGACTCAAAGTTGAAACCTCCTTTATGTGTCTTCCTCATTAGAGTGATAGCTCCTTACAAGTATGAACTGACCTGCTTTTCTATTTTTTTCCCCAGGACTTTGCACATGGTAAGCACTTAATCCTTCTTTTTTTTTATCATTCATTCATGTCATCAAGTTGCTGCCACAAGACTAGCTGCCTACTGGTCTCATTCAAAGTGTAGTCTCTCCTGGATGTATGTAATGGGCTGCCTCTGGGGAACACGATGGCTTCAGCAATCAGTTTCTGCTAGGTGTTACTTCCTACTAGTGTCCTCTAATCACTGCTTGACAGTGCTTCACTGGTTACATGGTTGGTACTTATTACTATTGGGCAAAATTCTACTAGCCGCAGAGTTAGCTATTTTCTCTCTGTTTCCAGTTTCTGCCTTCAACTGGCATCCTCAGCTGAGGTGCAACTTCTTTCTCATATAAAGATAATTTTACCCAAACTAATTTATATAGTCAATGCCATCCCAATTAAATAACAATATTTTTTTATTGAAGTCGAAAAAAATACTAACAAAATTCATTTGGAAAAACAAAGAGTCAAGAATTTCAAAGGAAATAGTGAAAAAATGTAAAGGAAAGAGATTTAGCAGTAGCAGATCTTGAACTATATTATAAGGTAGTAATTATCAAAATTGTTGGTAGTGGCTAAGAAATAAAAAAGTAGGTCAATGAAATAGGGTAGACTTATAATTTATAGCAGCAAATAAACATAATAACCTTGTATTTGACAAGTGTAAAGACAAGATTTTAGGATAAGAATTCATTATTTACTAAAAAAAAAAAATTATTGGGAAAACTGGACAGAGACCATATCTTATACCATTTACCAAGATCAGGTCAAAATGGATACCTGACCTAGATATAAAGAGAAATTTAACAAGAAAATTCCAAGAACATGGAACATATTGCTTATCAGACTTACAGATAAGTCAACAATTCATGAATAAATAAGAAATAGAGAGCAAAGTTAGGTGTGGATAATTTTGATTACGTTAAATTAAAAAGTTTTTGTACCAATAAAACAAATGTAAACAAGATCAGAAGGAAACCAGAAAATTGGGGGACTGGGGGTATTTATATACAGTTTCACAGATAAAGGTCTCATATCTGAAATTTATAAAGAGCTTTGTCAAATCTATAAGAATTTGAGTCATTACTCAAGTGATAAATGGTCAGAGGATATGAACAGGCAGTTTTCCAATGAAGAAATCAGAACAATTTATATTCATATGAAAAATTTCTCTAAATCATTATTACTTAGGGAAATGCAAATTAAAACAACCTCAAAATATAATTTTACACCTCCCAGATCAGCTACCATGATAAAAGGTGAAAGTGGAATATGTTGGAGGGGATGTGGAAGAATTACGATACTAATTCATTGTTGGTGGAATTGTGAACTGATTCGACCATTTTGGAGAGCAATCTGGAATTATGCCCAAAGAGTTACTAAACTGCTTTTACCCTTTCACCCAGTCATACCACTACTTGGTCTATTTCCAAAGATGATTAAGAAAAAGAACCTCTATGTTTTAGAATATTTATTAGTAGCTCTCTTTGTTGTGGCAAAAAACTGGAAATTGCAGAGATCCCCATCAATTGGGGAATGACTGAACGAGCTGTGGTATACTATTGTGATAGAATATTACTATATGCTATAAGAATTGATGAGCTCAATGATTTTAAAAAAATGGGAAGACTTGCATGAAATAATGAAGAGCAAAATGAACAGAATCAAGAGAACACTATATGCAATATTGTTTTAAGAATGACTTGGACCAAATAAGTTATTTTGTCTATTATAACTACCCAAATTAACTATAAAGGACACATGAAGAAAGACACTATCTGCATACAGAGAAAGAACTGACTACTATAAGTATGTATAGAACAATTTTACATACACGTGTGCACATGTATACATGTATGTGTGTATGAGTATATGTGTATATATGTACGTATATATGTGTGTATATAGATATCGATATAGATAAAGGTACAGATGTTTATATCTAATGGCAGCCATGGGGGAGAGGTTGAAGGAAGGAAAAAAAGGCATTTACATAATTATGTTGTATATTTAAAAGAAATATCGAATTGTAAATAGTAGGTTTGCAGTTTCATGTGCAATCATCTTTTTTTATTGTACTATGTTATGGAAATGGTTGTTTTATTCCATAAATCAAACTGTTTTAAAAAGAATGAGAAAAACAATTATTTCTCTTATATTAATAACCATTTAATACCAGGGAAATCCAGGGTTTTTTCCTTCCTATTTCCTCATTGAAAGCCCAATCTTTCAAGGGAGATTTCTGACCCTGAGCCAAAATTTATTTCAACTCATCTAGGTGGAATTCTTACCCCATTCAATTAAAAAACCTTACAAAGAAAATCTAATCTAGGTGAATTCAGGTCCACTGTGTTCTACAGTCTAGTGTGGGTAAGTCCCTTTGTCTAGATTTCCAGAGGTTAGGGTTGGTCTGGCTAGAGAGAACTAAGTATGATATAATTAAAGTGATGTCCCTCTAGCCCCTCATTAGAATAGGTCCACCTCTCATTATAATATTAATTCTCTTATTAACTGTTAACCAATCAGAGTTGATTTCCATCTATCAGGAACACCCACTCTTCCAAGAGTATTTATGTTAAGAGCCCTCCATGGTTCATCTTTGGTTTACAAGAAAAAGTCAAATGATCATTCTTTTATTAATTATTCACTAGTCACATTAATAAAATGATTAATTGCTTAGAAATTATGTCTCTTGGACTTTTCATATGTCACAATAATGTGCTCAATCCTCCCTCTTTTGGCAAAAATCTAAAAGGTTTTAGTCCACCTTTCCTCTGACCTCTCAAGGCCTGCCCCCTCTCCCGCCCCTCTAAGCTGAGAATCTTTTCTTATATTTCTGTGAATTAATCTAGGCTGTTTGCCAGTATATATCACTTATCCCTTCTTCCTCCGATCACATCACTCAGCTACCTTCCACAACCATCTCCTCCTTCACTCTTATTTTTTCCCCTTTACAGCTCAGCTCCTTGAGGCCATCCACCTTCTTACTTCTCACTGTGCTCTTAAATCATTAAAGTTTCCATCTTCATCATTCTGCTGAAACAGCTCTCTCTGAAATTAATTACGATCTCTTAACTGACAAGTCTAACAGCCTTTTCTCAATTCTCCTTCCTTCAACACTCTCAATCACTCTTGGCCCTTTAACACTCATTTCTCTAGGTTTCCTTGAAACTTCTCACTCCTGGTTCTCCTCCTACCTGTCTGACTGCTCCTTCTCGGTTTTCTTTATTGGATCATCATCCAAGACACGCCTATGTGGAAGAAGTAGACAAAGCCCCTCAGCCTCCTGATGAACCTTAGATACTGACTTTCAGTAAGGATCACGAGGTGTAGACAGTTTCTAGTGAGTAATCCCTCACTGCTTTTGCCTTAATATCCCTTACCAAAACCTCTTGGTATTGCACCATGCATTTCTCTTTCATGTATGTACAATACAAAGACTCTCCCCAATTCTCCTTATTAGAAACAGTTCTTTTTTAGGCAAATTGACTTCAGTTATTTTATTGTAAGTAAGCTTAAGGACACAGTGCTTTTTATCAGTGCCAAAGGTCTTAGCTGCTGAAGGCAGAGGATTCCAGAGTACTGAGAAAGTTCTTCTCCTGTCTGCCACAATGGGCATATATCTTTGATTTGTGAGACCAGATTTGTGAGGTTCAGATGACAAACTAATATCTTTTATTTGTCGTTCGGTTGTTTTCAGTTGTGTCCAACTCTTTATCACCCCATTTTCGGTTTGTTCTTTTTTTGACAAAGATACTAGTGGTTTGCCATTTCCTTCTCCAGTTCATTTTAGCAGATGAGGAAACTGAGGCAAGCAGGGTTAAGTGATTTGCCCAGGGTCACACAGCTAGTAAGTGTCTGAGGTCAGATTTGAACTCAGGAAGATGAATCTTCCTGACTCCAGGTCCAGCACTCTATCCACTGTGCTACCTAGCTGCCCTATCTTTTATATAGCTAAATATACATTGTTCTTCAACGAATATATTACTCTTTTTGTATAACCACCTATATTTTATAGTTACTGAATGGACACCTTCTTTTTCTTTGTTTCATACAATATTATTTTGAATAATATTTAAGTTGGGAATGCTGCCCTAAAAAAATCATATAAAAGGAGACTCATGTCAAGTTGCAAGTAGATTGCTATCTATTTTACAATTTGCCCCATCAGAATAAATAGCAACTTGCTGTACTCTTAATTGGCTCCTTACTGCTATTATCTGAGCCCAATCTCGAGACTGGTGAATGATGACTCTCTTGAGTGTCCCCCAAAATTCCACCAAACCTGCTAAACATGAGTGACTTCCTAGGTTCTATCTTGAGCTGTCTTTTCTCCATACACTATTTTGTTTGTTGATCTCACCATTTCCCATGGATTCAATTATCATCTCTATACAGATGATTCTCAGATCTATTTATCCAGCTCAAATCTCTCTCCTGACTTCCAATTCTATATGTCCAAAAATGAACTCATTATCTTTCTCAAATAAACTTCCCCTTTCTCTATTCCCGTGAAGGGTACTGACATCCTCCCTGTAATCTAGGCTCACAGACCAAATGTCATCCTGAACTCCTCACTTTCTCTCAATACCATCCCCCATCCCATATCCAATCTGAAGCCAAGCCCTCTCAATTTTATCCTCATTATGCTCTGATACTCCCACTACCCTGACTCAGGCCCTCATCACCTCATGTGTGAATTATTGCATAGCTTAATAATGGTCTGGCTCCCTGCCATAAACCTCTCCCCACTCTACTCCAGTCTTCGCTCAACTGTCAGATTGATCTCCCTAAAAAGCAGGTTTCAAAATGTTACCCTTGACTCAGTAAACTCCAGGGGTTCCCTATAACCTCTGGGATCAAATAAAAAGTTCTGTTTGGTATTCAAAAACATTTATGACCTGGCCGTTTCCAGTCCTCTCACAAATGATTCAAGTGCTCTGCAATCCAGGGTCCCTGGCCTCCTTTTTGTTTCTCAGACAAAACACTCCTTCTCTTGACCCTGGGCATTTTAACAGACTGTCTGGGAATGCCTGGAATTCTCTCCTTCCTCATCTTCATTTCCTGGCTTCCCTGACTTCCTTCATGTTTTAGCTAAGATTCCACCTTCAGCAGGAAGACTTTTAATGTTTTTTATGTTTTTTAATGTTAGGACCTTCCCACCAAGATTATTTCCCAATTATCTTTTACATACCTCATTTGCACCTAGTTGTTTGTCTCTCCCATTAGACTGTGAGCTCCTTGAGAGCAGGAATTGTTTCTTGCTTTTCTTTGTATCTCTAGTTCTTAGCACAAAGCCTGGCATATGGTGAACACTTCTTGTTGGCTTAGAAAAGGAGAAGCCTTACCGGGGTATAGACATCCTTGCCCTACTAGAAAATCAAAGGGAGAATGGGGGAGGATATAGGAGAGAGCAGACTGGGGGAGGGGGTACACAGTGGGATTGCTATTTTGCTATTTTGGGGTAGAGAAAAGACAGGGAGAAAATTTGTAACTCAAAATCTTGTGCAAATGAATGTTGAAAACTAAAAATAAACAAATTTATGAAATAAAAGAAAAGAAAAGAAAAGCAGAAGCCTTTGCAAACCCAGTTATCTGACTACAGGGGGAAATCTTTGATGGCTTTTCCTCTCATAAATAGGGTTTGGTCTATTGTCACAGTCTTAGCTAAAATGAAAGGTTCCCTTCAAGAGATTTCTTACCACAGGCACAAAGTTCTTTGGAACTCAGAATAACCCCTGGCTAGGTAGCACTTTCAGATTTAACTATTTTTAAACCTCAACTTTCTACTCTGTCAGAAACCTCACTCTGATTTAGAGTTAGAATTTCTTTGTGGTTCCCTCCTTAACGTGCTATTGCTCAAGTGAACCCAGTCAGGTCAGCTTAGAGGATGCCCTTTCTAACAAACCACCAAGAGCTCTCTGGGTCTAAGAGGCTTCCAATATTTCAAACCCCAAATTCTTTCTGTCTCCCTTACAAAAGAATGGTAAAGGAATAGTAAATGTTGTCTTCCAGTTCCACATATATCTCTGTGTCTGTGTGGTCAGCAACAGGCCATAGGCATACACAGAGGATTTTGACTCTGAGGCATTCTGTCAACAACTACCCTATTTACACAGAGATTTGCTTTCAGGAGGTAAAGAAAAGTTAATCTATTTTCCAAGAACTGCACCCCCTTTAATAACTAATCCTTTTCAAATGTAGGTCCCCTAGACCTTTGTTCAGTGTAAATATTGAAGGGCTCTACTTAGTGTAGCTGGCAATTGGGTACATTATCTCTTGTGTCCAGGTATCAGGGTGGGAATCTGTGAGAATGCTAGGGAACAGTTCCAAGTACAACAGTATGCATATCACTTCATGCTACAAGGCACTTAGTAACAATGAAGGCAAGTTTACCAGAGTAGTTATATTTTATTTCCGTTAAGGTCTGAGTTACTCTCCTGCACTTATCAGGAATCCTTGTCACAAATAGGAAAAAGAGAGAGAATAAGAGGAAATTATTCAGGACTATATGATTTTGGTATTGAATTCAATAGTTCTTTGCTCTTAAGATAGCACAACACACGAATTTAATGTATATTTCTCCAAACAGTTATTAATGCCAGATAGTCCATAGACTGGAAAACTTGATGTTAAACAAATGAATTATCAATGAAACAAAATCAAATAGGAAATATTGGGCAAAATTGAATGTGTAATGGACTTGAGGAAGAAGGAACTTCTGAAATTAAACACAGGTGAGTCAACCATAAATAGAAAACTCTGGACAGTCTAACAATTCTTTTGCATTCTCAAATAATTTACTTGAAAGTAAAACATTCAGAAGCAATAAATGACATTTAATTAAGAGAAAAGAAAAAAATAGAAAGGAAAGTAAAGCAGGAAGTCAAACATTCATTATTTCAGTGAAATCTGACATGGGTCAGGATATCAACACGTGGAAAATAGACAAAAGGAGACAGAGGCAGAAGACATAAAAGGAGAAGAAAAGAAAAAGAAAACCCAGATGGGAAAAAAATAATAGAGGCTTTGAAAAATAATAACTCATTTTGGTTCAATTTTACAAATCTTCCAGAGATACCTTTGTTATTCTTGTCTGGGATTTGTAATCTTATGCTAAATTTGGACATAGAGCCTATGAGAAGTGTGGGACAGAACAAAGCACTTTCAATGGAATGAAAAACAACCTTTTACTACTGAAATGTTGGTGTAAACATGAAAAATTAACATATATTACAAAGATTTCTAAAGGGTGCCATTGACTCAGGAGACAGTGTGGTCAATGAGAAGAATATTGGAGTGTGGGGTCACTATTTATACAACTTCTATATGAACTCTGCATTAGCCATCCTTTTGAGACTATTTACATTTTTCAATTCTAGGTTTTGCTCGTTATCAGTAATTAGAGGGTACCTCGTTGAGGGCTATCTAAGATTCAAAACATTGGACTTCGGGTTTTTGTACAGTTTCTATGAACCTTGACATAATTGCGTTTGCTGCATGCTTCTAATGTTGTCTTTGCTGTGTTGTCAAGGGCTATAGAATCAGTAAGTGGAAATAAATGAAGACAAGTGAACACAAAATCAGACAAGGGCAGCGCCAGCATACCAACCTTCCAAAACATAGCCTCTGCACTGGCAGCCTCTGCATTGCAGGAGAATCAACAAGAGAAAGGAATTCCTTTGCAGGGTGAGATGCTTGTGTTGAAGTTAACACAATTGTCAGAAATGTGTTCAGAAATGCTTTCCTCCTTAAAACCCTAATATAATAAAGTGTAGTGTGTTGCAGAGACTTTCAAGAATAAGGGAGAGAAGGAAACAAAATCCCACCTTAACTTCATCAAGGATTTTCTAAATTTAGGCTACAGTTATAGATGGTTAAATAAGCTGCACATATTTGAGTTCAACCCTTGTTGGAGATTTTCCAGATGAAATAAAGCATAGAGCATCCATCCAGAGCCTAGTGAAACAGCTAGAGGCACAGGGAATAATGCGTTGGATCTGGGGTCAGGAAAACCCAAGCTTACATCCAGTCTCAGACACTTATTAGTCATGGGATCCTGGTCAAGTCACTTAACCTATTCCAGCCTCAATTTTCTCATCTGTAAAATGGGGATATACTAATGACACCTACTTCAGGGGATTATTGTGAGGATTAAATGAGATAATCTATGTAAAGCACTTTTAAAATCTTAAGGTGCTTCATGGTTGCTAGCTATTAGTCATAGTAGCCCTACCTTTAACTAAACCATTGAAGGAGATACCATATCCCCATTCTACTCTCTCTTCTACACAGCTTCTCATTGATATTCCTAAAGCATAGGTTTGACCATGTCACTATTGTGCTCAAGAAGTCCAGTGGTTCACTATTGCCCTTAAGATTAAAATACCAACTCTTCTACTTGTCATTTAAAGCCTTTTGTGATCTGGCTCCAATTTAACTTTCTAAACTAATTATGCATTATTTCCTTTCATATGCTCTCTGTCCCAACTAAACTAGTCTATTTGTTCCCTTGTGTACAATTTTGCATCTCCTATTTCTGTATCTTTTTATATTTGACTCATTGCTCAATGAATCAGGGTTGCACAGACTAGATATGATTTTGGAGAGCTGACCCCAAGTGTTCTGGTTTCTCTCCTTTACTTTTTGTCTGCCCCTTGAATGCATCCAGGCAAATCTTCTAAAAATGCTTACTAAGTATATATATGCAAGTTGCTTCCAAAGTAGGCCAAAGAGTCCCTACATTCACCACAGTACACAATCTATAGATATGACATAGCCTTTATTTCACCCACTACAGAAAAGTCATAAATCTCAAAGGACCAACTTGTGACTATGTGCAGAAATATAAGGCAAAGTGACCCATTAGACAGCCCCCTACCTCCCAGGTAGGGTACTGATGAACAAATACTTTCCATTTGCCTCAGACCCACACTGTCTGAACAACTCTTGGCCACAGTGGACTGGAGGTAGCAAGATACAGATGTCCTTATTCCTCTATTTCTCTTGGCAGAGGGCATCTCCAGGCATCCTGATCTATATCTTGCCACTGAACCCAGATGACTCTGGAGGAAAAAGTGAGGCTGGTGACTTTGAACAGCCCTCTCTCATATAAATCCAATTTACTTCCAAGTCCATGACATCACCTTCCTGATATCAAGATTCCCTTTCCTTTATCCCTTCCCTTCCCTTCCCTTCCCTCCTTCTTCTCCCTCTGTCCACATAGGGCATCATACTCTTACCTGCAGGTGCTCTGCCCAAATGAAGGTAAATTTTGACTGCTGAAACTTCCCAAGATATTTTAGGGGGTTTAGACTAGTTTTCTTTCTTAAGGAGCATGCCTTAAACCCAAATCTTTCTGGCTCTCCTAGATTGACCAACAATAGGTCCCTGCCCAAGTTTATGGGATCTTGTTTGGGCCCTGATTGCTCAGAGGGAATATAAATAGCAATTGTTTCTGTTTTGGCCAAAAACCCTGAGGGTCTTTCCCTCCCTGATTGATTTTTTTTCCCCCCACTCCATAAAAAAACCATTCTTTGCTTCATTTCTTACCTAGCCTTAATGGGCATTAGCTCAGTCCAACTGAGACCTGGGAAAGACCTTAGCTTTATAAGGTCATGGTCTCCCACTGCATCTGAAACCATCTCTAGTCATCCTGATCTGTATCTTGCCTCTGGACCCAGAAGGGTGAGGCTGGTGCAAGCCATGGCATCACCTTCCTGATGTCATGATCCTCTTTCAGAACAAAGGACAAATAACAACAACCACATTTCTCTATGGCACCTACTGTGTGTCAGGCATTGCACTAGGTTCTGGGGATACAAGTACAAAGAATTAAACAATTCCTGCTCTTAATGAGCTTACATTCTAATGAGGAAGATAATAATAAAGAAACATATGTATTTCATAGACTCACAAACATATATATATGTAGCATAAACATAAAGTGAATAAATACAAATATATTCAAATTAGATAAACAGAGGAATTGTAATTGGGAAAGAGGGCACTGTTGATTGGAAGAGATCAAGAGAGGCTTCATACAAGAGACAGTGCTTGCATCCTCATCTATACGTTGCATGTTAAAATAAGAGAATGATTCTATGAGGTAGAAGCAATCAGTCAACAGCATTTATTAAATGCCTACTATGTGTCAGGCACTATACTAAGCATTGGGGATACAAAAAAAGGCAAAAAATAGTCTTTATTCTCAAGAAGCTCACCATCTAATGGGTGAGATAATATGCAAACAACCTTGTACAAAGAAGATGAGTAATTATACAGGATAAATTGAAGATAATCAATAGGGGGAAGGCACTAGAATTACAGGGAATTAAGAGGTTTAAGCTGGGACTTGAAAGAAATCAGGGGAGCCAGAACACAGAGATGGGGCAGGAGAGGATTCCATGCGTAAGGGCTGAGAGTAAAAAATGTCTTTAGTCAGAAGCTGGAGTATCTTATTTGAGGAACAGTAAGGAGGTCAAATTCACTAGATTGCAGAGTATGTGGGAGTGAGGTATAAGAAAGTTGGAAGATGAGATGGTTATAATATATAATTATATCACCATTACTATCCTTATCATCATCATCTCTCCTGATTCACCTTCATGCATGCCCCTATGTTTATAATACTGTCTTCTGCTCCTTGCCTCTTTGCACCCATTTTTTCCCCCTCCAAGACTCAGTTCAAGTACTTCTGGCATGAGACCTTTCCTGGTCACCTCACTGTTAGTGTTTTTCACAAACACTCAACTTCCTGTAGATTTACATTTATTTATCCATGCACGCTCTCACTGTGGGGATAACTAAGGTTTCACCCTGGACCCTCATCTCTCTATATACTGTTTCTGTAGTGATGTTATCAGCTTCTGCAGTTTTAATTATCATTTCTATGAAGATAATGCTCATAACTATATATGAGTCTCTCCTATGAACTCCAATCTTCTATTACCATTCCGCATTGCATATCCTACTAGCATCATGAAGTCAACTTGTCCAAACAGAAATCGTTAGCTCCCTATGCACACATACATACACACACACGCATATACACACAACCCTTTTCTTAATTCATCTATTTCTGTTGAAGATCTCACCATGCTTCCAGGTCCTCAGTCTAGTAATTTGGGAATGATCCTCAATATTTCATGCTTATTCACTACTTAAATATGATCATTTGCCAAGTCTTATTGATTCTAACTTCGCAACATATTTTTCATCTATCCCCCATATCTCTCCATTCATGTGATCACCATACTACTTCAGGGCTCAATCTCCTGTTACCTGGATTATAACAGTTACTTCCTACAGTAATTTTTCTTCCCACATCTTATCTGTCTCTTCTCCAATCTATTTCCCACACAGCTTACAAAGTAATATTCATAAAGCACAGTTCTGATAATGTCATTCACTAGATCAAAAATTCCTCTAACATAACTCCAATAATACAGCCCAGACATGGTGATGTTATTTTGGTTCTCTTTGAACATGAAGGACAGCCACCAATTCCTTGTCTAATATAACCTACACACTTTTCTAGTCTTCACCATATTGTGAAGGTAGGCATTAGTTTACCTTTCCAGACTATTACTCATCTGTACCCTTCACACACTCCATATTCCTATCAAATGGGCCTGTTTGCTATTCCCTTCTCCATCATCCATCTTTGCACAGGCTTTCCCCCCATGCCTAGAATGTACTCCTTTGTGACCTGTCCTCCATAAAAGCCCTATATTTTGTCAAAGCTCTGCTCAAATGCCAGCTCCTACATGAGCACTTTCCTGGTCCCCTCAACAACCAGTGCCTCCCAGAAGTTTCTATATATTTACCTACATCTGCACAGGGACTATTTCATTTTGTCTTTGTATCCCTAACACTAAATACAGTGTCTGGCCCAGAGAAGTGCTTAATAACTGCTTGATTAATTGATCTTTTTTCCCAGTAAAATGTAATCTCCTTATAAACAGGAATAACTTCATTTTTGCTGTGTATCCTCAGTGCCAAGCCTGTAAGCAGTTTCTTGGATCCAACTGAATTGACTGCCCAGATATAAAATTCATTACAACCCCAAATTATTGTTCATTTAAAACTTTTATTGAGCACCTACTATGTGTGTGCAAAGCACTGTGCTATGTGCTGAGGTTAGATAAGGGGCTTGGTTCACTGCTCTTGGGGAGTTTAATCATAGTCAAGTTAAATCCCTGGCAAATCAAAGCTGTGAGATACAACCACCATTTATCTTCCTTAGCCAATATAGCTAAAGTATTTCCCCTTGACAAATTACATTTTTGTGAGAATTCTAAGCCCATAAGTAGCAGTGATAGGAGAAATTGTAGCAATAGGATGACTGCTTCCAAAATATGGTGGAGAAGGGCAAAGGCATCAAAGTTTCAGAGGGTAGGGGGACATAGAAAAAATGGGTAGATTGGAAGAATGTACATTAAGTTCTCTAAAACTGAACTACAAGCCCAATAGGCTTTTTAAAATTGTTATAATATGGGTCAAGTAGGCTCGCCCATCAAGGAAAGGGAACAGGGAGTTTGGGCCTGATATTATAGGTCAAGGTTAGGGGACTGGTGGTAATTCATGCTGGGGTAAGAACCTGAGGAACTGGCAGCTACTCAGGGCTGTGTTGGTAAATGTTTAACAATCAGTTCATTCAACAATTGTCTAGTAGAAGCTGGCTTCAGCATAATTGACATTCAGATCTCCCAATAGGGGGAAAAGGGACTTTGAACAGTTACTTCAGGCCTTCAGGTGGGATGATTCAAGGTATCTGAACATCTCCAGCAGCTTCATTTAACAGGCAGGAAGTTACTGAAATCCTTGCAGCAGTCGTCCAGCATCAAGCGTGAAGACCTCCAATGACGCCGATCTCCCAACCTCCCAAAGCAAGCCATTCTACCATTGCATAGTGAGGCCACTGGCCATACGGGATAAAGTCAAGAAAACCTGGGCTTGAATCCCAGCTCAGATACCTACTGTGTACTAGTGAACTAACCCGAGTATAGCTTTGTTATTTGTAGAATGAAGGCATTGAACTTAAATCCAATGATCCTGATTACCTTTTTGTCATTACATTGAGCCAGATTTTGTCTTCATGTAACTTCTATTCCTCGATCCTAGTTTTGCTTTCTGGGTCAAGCAAAACTATTCAGATGCTTCTATAAGAAGAGTGCAACCTTCTAATATGTGAAGACAGATCATGATGTACACTCCCCAGTCTTTCTGTGGTGCTTAGAAACATATCAAGAATTAACTCAGGGGCAGCTAGGTGGCACAGTGAGTGCCACTCACCCTGAAGTCAGGAGGAACTGAGTTCAAATCTGGCCTCAGACACTTGACACGTACTAGCTGTGTGACCTTGGGCAAGTCACTTAACCCCAGTTGTCCTGCCTTCTACTCTCCAAAAAGGAAAAAAAAAAAGAATTAACTCAAATGCATAATTGCAATATCACAACCAAAATCTTGTTTGCTTTTCTTAGTAGTTGTTGTTTTGAGTTTTCTATGTATTACAGCCTGACAGACAAGCCACTCATTGTTCAGATTTGAAATAAGACTTGAAAGAAGTGAATACATGACAGATTAATAGAGAGTAAAGTGAGATTTGTTAGAAGAATACATAGGAACAAATGCCATTCAGGAGCCTCTTTCCCTTATGGAATTAGCCAGGGCAGATCCTGTGCATGCTGTTATTTAATGGAGCTTAATACACCAAATAGCAAATACAATGCATTAATCATGACAGTTTATTTGCATTTTAAAATAAAGTGGATCGTTCTGTATGTGTAATTGTAAACAAAAAAATAACGAAGTTAGACCAGCCAAACTCTAAACTCCAGACCAAACACCACTGTGCTTGCCCGCCTTTTCTATTTGGTTTCTTGGTAAACTACCTTCTATTGGTTATTTTTATCTAACTTTCTAAAATAAGTACGAAGAAATTTTCTACAGCATCTTCAACAATTCCCCCAAGACAAAAAAAGGATACTTATCTGACAATCTGCAGACTTCTGTTCTTGTAATTGATGCAACTTAGAATGATTGAAATTTTCTCTTTGAGAAATACATCTGGAATATAATTTAACCATTAACATCTTCAAGACCGTGCTAGCAACGGTATCAATAATATCATTCTGCACACGCTCGTTATGAAACGAGCCCTAGATAATGGCCATGGTAGGGCATGGAAAGCTAGAAGGTGGGAAACTGGGATTTGGGTGCTTTCATTTGGGTCAGAGCATTCCAGACAGGTATCAGGCCTTTCTGACTGGGGCCTACACGTAAAGGAATGAGAATGTATCTTCCTCTCCCTCACACAAATGGGAATACATCTGGAGTATATTCTTTCTCATAAATAAAGATTTTTTTTCCTTTTCCTTCCTCTCCACCCTTCTCCTCTCAACTTCCATTTTTCTTTTTAGTAGGGACAAGGGCACTTTATTAACAATATACCAACATTTTGAGAGAAAATTTCTCTCCTATATTAAAAGCTGATTATTGAATTAGGACTAAGGTTTTTCCCTTTCCTTTCCTCGTTTAGAAAACAACCCCTATAGGTTATTCAGGCAGCCATTGAAATGTAGGGCTCATAATGAGATGAAATCTTGGGTGAAACTGACCCAGTGGAAAACTTGGCTCTGATTAGAAAGTAAAGAAATTTTAGTTTAGATAAATTGAGGGCTTCCTGTCCATTGTGTTTTACTCAGACAGGTCTGGGTAAAAGTAGATTCCTCCTTCAGTTTAGATTACTCTAGATGAAGTAAAGATAAATAAGTAATTTAAATAAAGGAAATCAATAGAGATATGAGTAAAGATAAATAAGTCTCTTTGACAAGATCAGTCATATCCCTCAGATCCTCATGAGAATAAGCTCACCTCTAATTATAATATTTATTCTCTCATTACTTGTTAACCAATCAGAGCTGATTTCCAGGGCATATAAGCATTCACTGAGTTCCATGAGGAGTCTTTGACATTCAAGAGTGCCACTGACCCCTTTCATTAATTATCTGCTAGCATGATTAATAAATGATTAATTACCCAGAGATTATGTCTCTCAAATTTTTTGTATGTCACACTTTTCTACACATGCTGACTGGCCTTGATTGAAGTCATAATGTTTGTAACATCAAAACAAATTACCACAATTGATAGACATAGTCAAATAACCTGTTTACTCGGTGAAAAACACTCCAAGAAGCTGCTGAATAAATATTTTTAATATTTTACAACTGGCTATTTTGGCAGTATGTAGAAAAGTTATTTGTTACACACACACACACACACACACACACACACACACACACACACACACACACACACACACCCCTCTAAACATGCTCTAGTCAGAGCCATTGAGTTAGTCCTGTCATCACTGTATTCTTTTATATTACTCTGGACTCTCTGAGAGATTATATATTATCGATAACTATTCTGTTCTAAATTCACATTCTTCTTTAAAATATATTTGTATTTCTTTCGTTAAATATTTCCCAATTACACATCAATTTTTCTTAATATTCACTTATTATAATTTTGAGTTCCATATTCTCTGCCTCCTTTTTGACCTAGTCCTTCTCTCTCTCTTCCCTCCCTTTCGAGAAGGCAAGTAGTTCTACATTCACATTCTTAAGAAACTTTGCTTTTCCTGACAATTTCCAGGAAATGAAGGATAATGGAGCATTTTTTTTCCAAAGGGGGAAGGTATCATAAATAGCTTTATCTTAAAAGCAACTAGTTTGTTTGTTTTTCCTCATGCTTTTATCATGCTTCCCTTGTATTCAGTTTAAATGTCACACGACAGCATCTATAGGTGGGCATTTGTCAGTGACCTTTATTTTATGTCTAAAGAGTTCTAAGAACTTCCTTTTCCCTTCCCTATTAAAAAGTGGGGGGAGACTTAGGCCCCCACTCTTTCACTACTGGATGCCCCTGCCAGTCTTGCCTAATAACACCATTCCCTGGTGTGTGACATCACAGATGCAGTCAGTAAATATTGATAGCTGTGGCAAATAATACAGAATTCTGTCAGCCCTAAGCCAACATTCAAAGGAATGGCAAAATAACTCTCTTTTTAATATGCTTTCTATGAATAGCTACAGAAAATGGCAACCTTGACCCAGAGGCCAGTAGATTAATAAATAATACAAAAGAACCATTTTTGCCATAATATAAAAACGTGTCCTAAAGTGTTAATATATATATGTATACATATACATATACATATACATATATATATATATATATATATATATGAACGATTATACGTATTATAGATGAGCCACAGAAAACGTTAGATAATTAAATGCTAATGATTCAAACTGGGTGCTTACACTTTGGATTACTTGTTTAATTGTGTTAGGTATTTAAATGGTCAGCTTTGAAGTTAGCAAACAGCCCATTAAGATGCACCAGGGGAGTCTTCAGTGTGTGTGTGTGTGTGTGTGTGTGTGTGTGTGTGTGTGTGTGTGTGTGTGTGTGTGTGTGTGTGTGTGTGTTTCAGCCATTGTTTCATTCTAACTGACTGCAGACTCAATAAAATAAGAAAGAAGGAATTTGCTCATGGAAGGTTATTTTTATAACTAGGAGGGATGGACCTTCTAAAAGTAAATAAATAAATAGTCTAGGTCTTCAGAGCCTGGATGTGGGAAAGACTAAATTCATGATTTTTATTTCTTTCATCTTCTTTTATCCTTCAGACAGAGGTTTGTATTGTCCTGTTACGATAGCTTCAATGCAAATTTTCTGTTCCCAAGCAATTGCCTGGTGTGGTATTCCTACCATTTCAGCATCTGTCCCAGAGTCATTATGCCGGCCTTTCTGGAGTTAATGCCTAAATCCTCTCCTGTGGCAGTTTAAGGAAGAAGAAGAATGGAGGTGAAAAATACTCAAAAATTCCTGAAGACATTGTCTACAGAAAGGAGGGCAATAATTAGAAGGGAATGTGAATGGAACTTGTACATTCTCTCAAGATAATGGGCTCCTGCTGCTAAAAGAATGCCAAGTCCAAGCCAGGGCCCATTTATGGAAAATAAATGTTTCAGGGAGAGAGGCCAAGACATTTTCTTTCAAATCACCAAAGTCAATCCCATGCTTAAGTCCTGTTATTAAGTCACTTTATCTGGGAGATGTTCTGGCAGAAGAGGTTATAAGGAACCTACTTTTCTGAGTGTCTGCAGAAGAAATGTTTTATTAGCTGGTTTTGACCAGCTAACTTGACATAGTTTTTAACATGGTCCTACCTAGACTTGTATGCATAAAGTGGTGCTAATTGGTTAGTTTTAACTCATTACACCAACACAGTAGAGAACTATAACAATAGCTTTTGACTGATCTCCCTGCCTCCAATCTATTCATCTCTGCCGCGGTGCCAGAGCATAGTCATCTTCCTTTGAAAATGAGCATTTATTAAGCACTCTGTCCTGCTCATATCACTACCTTTCCTACCAAATTGTGGCAGAGGCTTATAATCTGGCACCACTTCACCTTTGCAGATACATGTCACAGAACTTTAGGAATTCTGTGTTTGAGCTAAACAAGACAACTGAAAGAGAAACTACTTCCCCCACTTCACCCCACCCCCAATATTGTCTTTATCTGGGACTACGGCTATCTGCATCTCCGTCAGTTCATTAGGGCATCTCAGGGCTTCCCTCTCTCATTAAGCCTTACTAGGCCATAAGTAGCGCAGCTAGGTTTCCCAAGAAAGCTCCAAATGGGGTCACAAAGAGTTGGCCACAACTGAAAAATGACTGACCAACAACTAAAAGGCCAGAAGCAATCCCTCTCTATAGATTTCTTATTTGTTTGCCTCTGTCCTGTGCCCTTCAAATTATAGGATCATAGGATCACGTATTTAGAGCTGAAACGGGCCCCCAAAATAGAGTCTATAAAAATAACATCTAATAAGAGCTGGCGTGTCTATTGTGTTTTAAGATTTGCAAAGCACTTTACAACTATGACCTCTTTTTATTCTACAACAACTATGGGAGGTAGACGCTTTTATTCTCCCCACTCAATATAAGAGGAAACTGTGGCAGACAGAGGTTAAATGAATTGCCTAGGGTCACACAGATACTTTCAGGGTTTGATTTTGAACTCAGGTATTCCTGACTTCAGGTCCACTGTTCTATCCATGCCTTTATTTTTCAGGTAAGGAAGGACTCAGAGGTCTTAAAAGGTTAAGTTCATTGCCCAAGATCACGCAGATATCATATACTAATTTGCATTATAGTTATTCATGTATTTGTTATTTCTCTTATAGGATGAGAGTTATTCATATTTGTATTCCCAGCAATTAGCCCAATGTCCAACAATGTGCTTAAGATATATAAACTGAATTGAACAGTAGATTTCTAGAGAAGATGATTTTCTTTTGTAATCTTGTTCCATTTTTGAAGAAGACAGATGATATTGATGAGTTCAGGATGTACCCCAAGAATGCTGGGGTATGCCAGAAATGATGAAGTATAGATTTGTGGGTTCTATTGTCCTGAAAGAAATTCACTTGGACAGTTCTCCAACTTAAAAAAAGGCATTTGTTGGGTTGATGCACCCAAGCAGGCCTTACTCCCATAGGAGGCAGAACATTTGGCCAGGTTAAAGGTTTAGTTTAAATACAATTTTACAGAATGGAGAAAGGGGGACAAGAGAATGAGGGCAGGGGTGAGAACAGCTCTGGAATGCCTGGGGTATCAGGTCTATAGAGGAGGGTATATGTGTGTATGTGTACAGGTGTACATAGACAGAGGGCACAGGATCAATTGAATAGGAAGGTATGATATTTAAAAGGTGAAATTGAGAGGTGAGAGAGGAATAAAATTAGAAGAGTTAGGGAGAGACAGAATGGGGTAAATTATATAGAAGAGGCAAGGGATAATTGTTACAATGGAGGGGAAGAACAGGAAGGCAAAAGGGAACGGGTCAAGCTTACTTACTCTCAGTGAATTTGGTTTAAGGAAGGAAAGACACACACACTAAATTGGGTATCTTGCCCTACAGGAGAGTAGGGGGGAAGGGGATGAGAGTGGAGATGAAGGAGGGGAGGACAGGTTGGGGGGAGGGTAGTTAGAAGCACACACTTTTGAAAAGGGATAGGGTCAAAGTAGAGAATAGAACAAGTGGGGGGCAGGATAGGATGGAGGGAAATATAGTCAGTCTTTCACAATATATCCACTATGGAAATGTTTTGTGTAACTACACATGCACAACCTATATTGAATTGCTTATCTTCCCAGTAAGGGTGGGTGATGAGGGAAAGAATTTGGAATTCAAAGTTGTAAAATCAAATGTTTAAAAAAATTATCATTATTATTTTTTACATGCAACTGGGAAATAAGATATACAGGCACCAGGGTGTGGAAATCCATCTTGCCTTACTGGAAAGTGGGAGGAGGGATGAGTGAGGGATATAGGAGAGAATATTAGGGGAGGGAGTATACAGGGGATTGCTGTTTTGGGGTGGTGGGTAGGGAAAAGACAGGGAGAAAATTTATAACTCAAAATCTTGTGGAAATGAATGGTGTAAACTAAAAATAAACATAAAATTTAATAAAATTAAAAAAAAAGAAATTCCTCTCATCCACACATTCTACTGGGGGAAATCTTCACATGCTTAGAGCAGACATGCTCTACTCACCAATTACTGTGAGACCTGTTGATTATCCTCAGTCTGGTTTAGTCCATCTGCTGTGTTTGGGTTTTGCCAGGATGTGGCCAGTGCCCACGCTACAGTTTCTCAGAGCCACAGATATGAGTTGGGTGAAAAGTGGATACCAAAAGTTGGATGAGCAGCTCTCATATCAACGGTGCTAGTCCCCCCTGAACACCCCATACAACTCATTGTCAGCACTATGGTTCAAGATAATGGAGTGCTATGTTGTTGCCTTTGCCTAGTTAATGAAACTAGCTTTGGACTTTTGTTTTTCTCCTTTGATAGTCCTGTGAAATGCCCTTACATTTATTTGCAATTTCGTAAAGAAGCTACTGTAATGCTGCAGTTTACAGCCCAGAGTAGAAGATTTTTTTGATTCGTTGGTTTTTATGCTTGTTTTGCCAGTCCCTTATGTCACCTTTCAAGCTATACTCCACTCATGCCCAAAAGGAAACATTTTGAACTTGATAATAATATGAATTGTAAAGGATGCATTAGAGTATATCTGGATGGCCAAAAACGAAAGTATGTCAGGGATTGATTCAAATTTTTTTTTTGACTATTTGAGACTAAAACAAATCAATGATTAAAATCAATTTTAAGAAAAAGTCAAATGATTAGAGTTCAATGTCATGTGCTAGAGGGCTTTTAAGGCAGCCATTCTGAATTTTAAAGTGAAATTCTATAATCTTATATAGCATTAACTCAAGCCTGGAAAGCAACATGGAAACTGAGGGTAAATGTTAGGAATTATATGAAGAAAAAGAAAAATGGTAAAATAAATAAAGTGATGAATATTTAGAAATAATTATTATTAATACTTTTGGACTCTAGTTAGTTTGTAAATATAAATATTAACAGTGAGGATAAATTTTCTACTTGTTTTACAAAGAATATACATTGCCAAGGCTTAGGAGACTTAATAACTCATTTTATTCTCTGAAGAAACCAAAAATAACTTATTCTTTGTTAATTTCCCAGTAGTCATCTTTAAAAGTTGCATTATAATGCTTTCTTCCACCTAAAGCCAGAACAATAGGCCTTGCTAAAGGGATAGAAATACCTGTACATTTGTAGTTATGCAAAACATTTCCATAGTAGTTATATTGTGAAAGACTAACTATATTTCCCTCCATCCTATCCTGCTCTGATTTATTCTATTTTTCTCCTTTGACCCTGTCCCTTTTCAAAAGCTTTTGCTTCTAACTACCTTCTCCCCCAATCTTCCCTCCCTTCTATCATCCCCTCTCTTATCCTCTTTCCCCCTACTTTCCTATAGGGCAAGATATACAGTAGAGCGTACGTTATTCCCTCCTTAAGCCAAATTCAATGAGAATAAGGTTGACACATTCCCTTTTACCTTCCTGCTCTTCCCCTCCGTTGTAGCAGTTTTCTTGCCTCTTTTACATGAGATAATTTACCCTATTCTATTTCTGCCTTTCTCCTTCCATTATATTCCTCTCTCACCTCATAATTTTATTTTTTAGATATCAACCCTTCTTATCCAACTGATCCTGTATCCTCTATGTATACATGTACACACATATACACATAGTGACATATGTCTTTATACATACTTAAACCCTCCTGTACATGCATATATGTGAATATATGCA
>CM053580.1:397371090-397387313 GCA_028627135.1 Pseudochirops cupreus | reverse complement strand
TGGGGGTGCTCTGGCTGCACTCTCCTCCTCCCTCTCTCTCCCATGATCTTTCTTTTCCCCAAAGAGGGAATCAAGGGTTTGGGAGCTGTTCTTACTTTGCTTCTTATGCTTATTCTTACTCATGGTTCTTCAGACCATTATTTTCCTTTTTAAATCTCTGTGGGGCTCTGCTTCCAGAAGGGAAAGCTCTGTCGCAAATCGCTGGGGTCCTCCCGGCTGCCATAGCTCTCAGGAAGATGCTGGGAGTCCTCCTAAACACCTCCAGCAGACTGGATAATAAAGACTCCAAGACCGAGGCCCAAGACGCCAATCCGGATCCAGGCTGCTCAAGGCTAGAGCACTGGCCTGAAAACAATCGCTAAGTCCCCCTGCTGTCTGCAGGCTGCGGGCGGGAATCTACAGAGCAGAGGCGGGTGCAAAACCTCTGCCTTTTGCTTTTCCCTCTGGAGGCCTTCTGGCCAGACTGCTTACCTCCCTCTTTCACAAATCCCACTCGCAGCTGCTGCTAATCCGCTCACCTGAGAGGCTCCTCCGCTCCTTCCGTCCAGTGGCCCCAGGGCACAGCCACAGCTTCAGGGCAGGCTGGTTTCGGTTCGCAGTGCTGATATGGTTCCTCGTAGCCGAGCTGACTTTAGTGGGAAGTATCTTTGTGTGCGTTTTGGAGTTCTAGGATTAGTTTAGAGTCCTGTTTTATGGGTATTTTGGGGTGGCTATGTGAGAGCTGCGATATGTTGCTGCTGCTACGCCGCCATCTTGGCTCCGCCCTCCTGCATCTGCTTTCTAAAGATGCCTATGGAGTTCTGACTTTCTTTTTTACTCACATGAGCTTGAAAATGATCCACAATGGTTTCTCCTTGGATTTTTTGATTATCTGTTCTTGTACTTTTCCTTGATATCTGCCAGAGTAATTGTGGAGGAGATTTGGGTTGTGTTGCTTTCTCCTTCTACCCTACTATCTTTATCAGTCTGTATTGATAAGTTTTCCTGAATTTTCTAATTTATTTTCCTCCTTTTATTTTTTAATATAAGGGATAAAATGAATCACAGGAAACATGATATTTAAGATGAGATATCAATAAAGCTATTTTTCTAAAAATACAAAGATTTCTATAAACAGGTTTAGAATTATTCACAAACAGAAAATGCAATTGCTTAGTATTACAATTTTAAGAGTTCTGAAGCCTTAATGAGTCACTCTCTCCTTTTCTTTTAACACCCACCCTTCCAAATCATCCTGAATCTTCTGGATTATGCTTGAAGTTATACCTCTAAAATATAATTTCTTTTAGCACTCATTTTTTATCAACCAGATCTATCTAAAAGTAAAATGGGCCACATTTAGGGTAGTGTAGGTTCCTTCCAGATGTGTGCTGATAAGTATTTAACAACCAGCTCTAGGAAAAAACCCAGGAACAGTTAAGTTTAATCTGTGATTTAACATTTTTCTCAATCAGTTTCTTAAATTTAATCAACAGAACAATAAATTAAGCACTGGTATGTAGTATTTACCAATTTCAAAGGTGTAAATGCTAACAGTGAGTATTTAGCAATCAGCTCCTGTAAGTTGATAAAAGCTGGCTCTAAGAGGCTCCTGGTTCTTTTCCACTAGAGGTCTTCTACCAAGGGCTAAAAGACTACATACTAATAATATTAAAGAGAGAAATCCAATTTGTGAACAAGTACTTGGTGGCTTCCAAAATCTCTTCTAGCCCTGGGACTCTGTAACTCTGATCTTGTTGTTGTTTGTCCTTCCTATTCAAAGAGGACCAATGACATCATGAGAGTGATGTTTTGACTTGCAAATGAAGGGGATTTAAGTGGGGCAAGGCTGTGCAAAATCTGTGGCTTCACTCTCTCTTCCAAAGTCATTAGAATCCAGGGGCCAGACATAAGTCAAGATGACTGGCGATGGTCCAGGATACAGTGGGAGACCTTTCTGTGGTCCATGTTAAGAAGTGAATACTTTTAGGAGGGGCAATACTTTATGTTGTTAATTAGATTACTAAGTTCCTGGCCAGTTCTTACATTGTGCGAAACTAAGATTCATCCTTTGGTAAATGAAGGATATCAGAATGTTTTAAAAAGGAGAAAAATGAGCACGAAAATAATGAGTGAGAGGGTTGAGGAGAGGGTATCACCACCAAGTGCAGAATATTGATACTATAGGTACCTTTCCTACCCAAACTGAGGAATTTCTTGTATTAATCCTATTCATTTAAGTCTTAGAGTAAAACTTTTATAGCTTTTATGACTGGGTTGGCAGGTAGCTGGATATAGGTTGTTTTTATAATGCAATCATTGTCTTGATGGTGTATTTATGAAATTCCTGATCTGTTTAGAGTCTTGGTAATTACCAGTTGAGGGCAAACTTAACTTGGATGCCCTTGTTATAGGCAGAGCATATAGTCAATCCCTCTAGAGTGTAGAGGAGGGCTTCTGTGGGAGAAAGAAAAGGTCTGAGATTCTTCAGGCTATAGGCTTAGAAAATCCCAGAGAAGTCAGTGTGCCCAGACAATCCCCCCTCTTGAACCAGAAATAAAATATGAAACTGATTTTTTGTTGCTGTGTTCTTTTCCCTTCTGCTCTTTCCCTCTTAACCTGTGCTCAATAGAGTAGCATGAAGACTCAATGGCCAGGGGCAGCCAAGCAGTGAGGAAGGCTGGGAGAAAAATTAAGAGGGAAACATTCTTGGACAGTCTTTCAAAATTTTACCTCAAAATGAATTGATCCCATTGTTTTTTTTTTTAAAAGGAAACATTTGCTCCGTCCACCAAACTGCAGCCCTTTTTAACTTGTTCTCTTCCCCTTAGTTTTTATCTGATCATTAAGCAGTCATCATTTTGTCAATACAACATTGGACTGGGACTTGGTTATGTGGAATTCTTCTTCTCCCCCTCCTTTTCTTTTTTTTTTGGATCCTTTCCTAACTCTGAGGTAGGCAGAGAGCTGAGAGCATATCTACATCCACTAATGAGGACGTCGAAGCAAAGAGACTATTAATGACCATCTGACTGACTCAGTTGTCAATGGCACATTTGGGGGTCGAGGCAGGTTACTCTACATGCAGAAAGATCTTAAATAATGGCATCCCAGAGTTTTGGCATAGATTAATTAGTTCAGGATGGGAAAAACATTACCATCTCTGTGGCTGGAGAGTCTGAATACTAATTACTGTGATTGTGATGGCTGTTACCTTTATTCTGATAAATTCATCTTCCATCTACCTTGAAAGACAGGTGCCCTCTTCTGAACCCTCTTCCTGTTTCTTCAGCATGAATTGAGGTTTGTTCTTACTTTAGTCAAATAGTCAAGTTTAGTCAAGAAGTTATAGTTGGTGGTCTGGAGGACTATTAACTCTACCATATCTCTATTATACTTTAAAAGTAGAATGGAAAATGCTGTAGAATAGTGACCCAGGCCTATTATAACATATAATAATTAGTGTTTGTATAGCAGTTTAAGGTTTGGAAAGAGCTTTACATGTTATCTTCTTTGATCTACACAACAACCTTATGAAGTAGGTAATAATATTATCCTCATTTTGTTGACAGTGAGAGAGGCTTAAGTGAATTTTCCAGTGTTACACAGCTAGTATCTGAGGCAGGATTTGAACTCAGGTCTTTCTGATTCCAATACTTTATGCACTACACCACTTAGTTGTGTATAAAACTGAGAGGATGTTGGTGGCCCACGCAGCTAATGTTACCCCAGTTTTATCTAGGGTTTTGTCACTCAGGGAACACAAGAGTGTACTCTCCCTTTTCTAGGGTCATGTTCTGGTGATTACTGGGACAGCTGCCTGAGGGTTCCCCACGAGTATCAGAAGGGTTGCAAGAGGATCACTGAGGCCCATGTAAGCCAAGTGACTTGCCCAAGGACATTAAAGTAAGCATCAGAAGTGGTGTTTTAAAGTAGGTCCTTTGACTCCAGAGCCACTGTTCTCACTGTACCATGATGAAACCTGTCATGTGACCAACTGCGTTGTTATGGCTTGAGCTTCCTGGACCACCTGTTCTAAGACTTGCACCATCTGGACCAGTCCAGCAAAACTGACTGCGGAAGCCCTATCCAAGCAGGAAACATCAAGAGGGTAGGATAGACTGTCCTTGATGTTTTCTCTTGAGAGAAGAAATAGGAGAAGACTCAGAGCAGCACCCATAGATAAGAAAGACTGATTAGCTTAGTCTGAGTCTAGTTTTTATCAGTAGTCATCATCTTTAGCAATCTGACAAGAGAGAGTTAGTTTCTCTTCCCTGTTAGCCTCAGAGAGGTGCCTAACAGCCATCTCTCTCCACATGCATCCTGGCTCTAATGTGCAAATACTAAATGGGCTGACCCTAAGAGAGATACCAAAATGAGAGAGAGAGAGAGAGAGAGAGAGAGAGAGAGAGAGAGAGAGAGAGAGAGAGAGAGAGAGAAAGAGAGAGAGAGAGAGAGAGAGATCTCAAGGGTCCTAGAAGGATTCCCTTGTTCCTTTGGCTATGGAATTGTTCAGGGTTGCTACTCTATAATAATTACTCTCAGCAGAGTGGAGCTCAGTAGCCAGCCCAATTCTCGGCAGCTCAGACTAATGCTGATCATAGTTGATGAAAACGCTATCTAGTGTATCCTTGCATGACTGTTCTTCCTCTTTTTTTCCCCCAAGCCTGCAACTATCCTGTTTCCTTCTTAGTCTCTCCATGGTGTCAGCCCACTCAACAGACTGTGATTACATAGAGGTATGGTTTTCACTGTGTGTGTATATGTATGTGTAGATTTATGCATGTATCTGTGTGTTCATTTTTACTTTCTATGATGTGCCCTACAGTATGAACTTCAGATTAATCCCCTACTTGTTTACCTAGACAAGTTCCCTGGGATGAGAGATCACCTAAGTATTAACTCAGACGACTATTTCCTTGTAGATTTGTCTGTATGTGGATATCCTCTCCAGCCACGAAAACCTGGAAAGTGCCCAACTCTGGGTTGGAAAGCCAAGTTTGCTATCATTGCTACTTAACCTTTAAGCTCATATGGCTAGTCATTAAGGAAGGCATTTCCCACCTTTATTCAGAGAGGTTTCTATAATATCTTGATACCACAGCATGAATATTACAGGGTTACAAATGTGCTGTCCTTCATCTGTAAAAATAATGAGACTGACTTTCCATTAGTAAAGCTGATGTTTTGCCAGCAGTGCTGAGGGGCTGAATTAGTAGCATTCTTTTGCCTGGTTCAAGGCAACCAACCACATTTTGGATATAAGTTGTTCTTTGTGAAGCCATTAGTCCCACTCAGGACTTGAGCCAGGACATTAGTTTAATGAATATTGTCATGCTTAGGTAACTGAGGTAAATAATCTCAAGAAGAATAGAATTCATATCCAATATTTATCTAGCAATGTGGGAAACTAAGAGTTGTTGGTTCTGTTCATTTCCAGTTACTTATCAACATTGTATAATGTAAAGAATCCTGCATTTGGAGCCACAGGGTCTGCTTTTGATCCTGGTTCTGCCTCTAATGAGCCATGTGACAATGGGTAGGTCACACAATCTTTTGGATACCTATTTCTTTATTTATAGAAATGAGAGGTTGGACTGAATGACCTCTAAGGTCTCTTTTGGTCTGATTTCTATATCCTGTGTTTATTTACACCATTCTGGGAATGCCAGTTGTTCTTTTCTTTCATTATATGAGAATGCCTAACCACCTTTCACTAGGTAAAATCCAGCACCTACTGAAAAGGCATAAAGTTTCTAGGAGCCTGCCTGGTGTTGTCAGGTGCTTAGAGAGGCAGATTAACTCTTTCAGACCCTACCTGCCTGATTTACAGCCAGGAACGAATTTAATCATTGCCTATGATCCATAAATTCTGTTAAAAAGAAATCATTCAGTTGAGCAGGGCGGGGAATCAATCAAATTGATTGGTTGATGAACAAAACAACCGGCTGATGAAATGTACACTTTTTTAGAAGGGGGCCGCTAGTTGTGGTATTGTTAGACGTAGCAACAGTCACTGGGGAGAAATCTGCCTCATCATCTATGGCTAATATGGTTTCCTGCCCTTCTTCAAATTCAAATTGAATTACACAGCTACTCAGGAGAATCTCATCACACATGCTGGCTCTGACTCAAAAGATAGGAATGTGGAGGAAAAAAATAGGAACATGTCCAGATGTTGAGCATATGATATTTTTAGGATAGTATCAGTCTAGAAGACAATGCTGGGATATCCATGCAATGTGATAGGAGCCAAGTGCTTAGGGTGCCCTAGAGTTATATCATTCTGTGCTACAGTCTCATTAGATTCATAAATTAAACACATTCAGACCTTGCCAGCACCTGGATGGCAGATGCCCAGACTCTCTTGGTGAGATGTAGTATAAGTACTTCTAGCAATTTGAGTAGGGCTTCTCCCTCTGATCTAATTATAAATCAGCAACTTAGTAGGGGATGAGAGAGTGCCCACAGCAGTGGAATTCTGTATTTTAATATGACTTCTCCCCATTTTTTGAAAAACAAAATCTGTAAACATTTTCTTTCTGCCTTTTCCCTTGGGAAAAGTTAAGAGGACAATAATTCCAAACCACGGACTAATTTCTTTTAAAGTGTATTTTATCTCCCAATATGGCCTACCTAAAATATTTTCAGGTTTTCTGAAAGAAATTGACTTTTTTCCTCCATTTCTTTTGAGTTGGGTGTTACACATATGATGGCTTCCCTGAGTTCACTCTAAAGATGGCAGCATTTCAAGGGTGACTGACTGAACCTTTCCTGCAAAGCTAGTAAAATGCTTTGGGATCACTGGGGATAGAAATGGCAATAAAAATGCAGGTGTTGTGGGGATGTCCAGTCTCGTTTTTATGGCTCTCTCTGGAGTTGTAATATTGGCTGAGTCCACCCTGGGGTAATGTAAATCCCCATTCACCTGTGACTCATGCTAGTCTTGAATGAATTCACCTGATTTGAATTTAGATGTTTTGACTTTCACTGGTTGCAAATGTGAACCACGTCACACATCTCAAGTTCAGGAAGGGCATTGTTTGACCAAACACTTGGAAGGCTGCTGCAGATTTAATAGCACGTTGTTCTATTTATATCTTCTATCACCAGTTTCTAATTTGTCTTTCTACTTAGTTAAAACACATTCTTCCACCCTCCCTGTCACATTTTTTTTTTCTCACATACAATTTCCTTCTCACTCCTGGGGGAAAAAAATCTGTTAGTTTGAAATTCCAACACTGACAATTTTCAAAGTTGTTGTTTAGAAAGAAAAAAAAGCAACACCTTCGAGAAGGATGACTGAAACTTCAATGTCAACATTGAAATTATGAAGCATTAATTAAGCAGGCTCAGTGAACAGGTGGATAGTTTGCAGTAGAGACAAGTAGGGATGCCCTTAACAGAGAAAGAACTGATGGCCTAGTGATATAGGGGAGAGAGAAATTAGAGCATGACTTTACTTTGACAGTGAAAGGAAGCATGCGATAGTAAGAAAGTTTTTCACTTTAGAGCCCTGACTGGGTAACAAACAGTTCATCTAACCTCTGAGACTCAAGCCTCAGTTGCCTCATCTGGAAATGGGTACTACCTCCCTCACAGGATTGTTGGAAAGGTTAATTGAGACAATAATGGAAAGCCCTGTTTAAAAAAGTTAATGCCATACAAATGTAAGCTATAATGGTGATTAAGTAGTACATATTCTTTGAACAGGCCTTTTAAACTCAAAATATAATTAACCCAACAGTCCTTTAAATGGAAATTCTCCTGTTCCATTTAAATTTTTGTTTATAGAGCTCGACTTGCCAAAGAAATTAGATTACAGGGAGACAGAAAATATTTTATTCAATTCAAAAAAAATTTTTAAGAACTCACTTTTCATGAGATATCTTGGTAAGAGTTAGAGATACAAAGATAATATCAAATTGAGGACCTTATGTTCTACCGAGGTGATACTAAGAGTCATTAATTGATTTAAGTTCAATAAGAAGTGAAGGCTGAGAAATCTCAGTGACTGATCACATAAATACTGAAGAGCTTTTGTTTTAACTTAAACATTTTGATTAATATGCAACTTTTCAGGAACACATACCAAGAGAAGTGATTTGCTTCTTGCTTGTACATTTCAAATGACTCGATATTTCTTCATGGGAGGTACTTGATCAGAGCACACCTCTTCTTTATGTTAGTAGAAATTTTAATGAGTTTTTGTGACCCAAAACATTCATTGCCTGATGGTCAATCCAATTATGATCCTCTTTGAACCTGATCTTTGGAGAATAGGAATAACCATTGGTGTTGTGACTAGCCAGAAAGGGTTGCTTTCTTTCTGCTTTTTGGAAGGTGAATTTCCTGGTCTTTCTCTATTTCTCAGGGTATTTAGTCTGGATAAGTCTTAAAAAGATTAGATAGCTCTCTTCAAGTACTTGAAGAGCTGGCATGTACAAGAGGGATTAGGCTTCTTCTGCATAGCGCCAGAAGGTGAGTTGAAGTATCGGGCAGGTTATTATAGTTCTATAGAAGGAAGTGGCTGACAATTAGAGCTAATCAGTAGTAACCTGGGAATTCAAGGAGGTAGTAGGTTTCTCTCAGTAGAGTTTAGGAAATGATGAATGACTGATTTTCAGGTATCCTCTTCAATGTATACTTCATGTATAGATTGGACTAGCTAGCACCTATGGTCCAATCCAGCTCAGAGACTCCATTTTGTGTGTAAAAATGTTTTGAATTTTCCACATTAGTTTTAAAATTTCCTATATAATCTTGTAGTTGTACATGTTTGTTCTTGAATTCAAATTTCCCTCAAGATTTAAGTATTAGTTTTAGTCAATTTATGATGCTAACAATGACAGTCATCATTAATAACAACAAATTTAAACAATCAGTTTAGCAAACATTTGTTAAAGTCTAATAAAAAGAATTATATCAGGTGCTGATAGGTCTCAAGAAGCTTGCTATCTAATTGGGGAAATAGTATTAATAATTAAGTATGATATAACACTAGCAATAGTGTCTTTTCCCGGTAGACTGTAAGATCCTTGAAGGCAGAAATGATTATATTTTTGCCTAGCTATCCCTGGAGCCTCACATACATTGGGACCTGATAATTTTTTTAAAATTAAAGTGAATTAGGTTTATCTTCTATTCTGCAACCTTGCTGTATTAATTAATTATTTTAATTAAATTTTTTGACCTTTGGATTTCTTAGATACTTTATCATGTAATATGCAAGCGATATTTTGAACTTTACAGAATCAGGAGGTGGCAGAGTGGATCTTAAACACTGGGCCTAGAGTAAAGAAGGCCCAAGTTCAAATTCTGCTTTAGATACTTACTAGCAAGGTGACCCTGGGCAAGTCACTGAACCTCTGCCTCAAATCTGTAAAATGGGGTCAATAAGGGTTCCAAGTTCGCAGTGAGATAATGAGATAATATGTACTTAGTGCAGTGCCCCAAACATAATAGATATGAAAAAAAAAACTTTTTCCTTTCCTTCACCTATTTCCAATGTTATGCTTTAATATTTAATGGATGTGTAATTTTATTAGTGAGATATAATTACAGAACAATACCTATCAATCCTATTAGGGGATTTAGGTATAGTATTTTCTTGGAGATTTTCCAATGCACATTAGTTTCCTTGTATTTCCCAGATTATTGTTCTTAATTCCATTGTCGCATTCTATTACTTTGGTATTCCACAGGTTATTCCCCCATTCCCCAAATAATTGAGTTGTTGGAACCCATTTTCCTCTCTCCTTCCCCCACTGAATGTCCCTTTTGTTTCCCAAATGAGTAGCCCTAGTGAAATGGAATGTCTCTTTCTCTTGTATCTCTGTCTCTGTGAAGGCAGTAGTAGCAAGAAGTTGTCAAAGGTACATGAAGCATGTTTTAAGTAGTCCAGGTGCTTTGGCATTTTGACTGCCCAGCAAAGAACTCTGTGAGGAATTAGTTATAAGACAGCTGAAATTTCACTGGACTTTTTATCCACTGGAGAGTATTGAGAAAGCAGAAAATAGAGATGATAAAATATTAGGAGAATTCTTGCTTATTTTCCTCATCAGGAAATCTGGGGAGAATCTTCTGGGCAAATTGGGATAACATACTTTGGAAAGAGAGTTAAATATATTATAGCATTTATGCTATATAGTTATATAGCTGCACATCTGTGTGTGTGTGTGTGTGTGTGTGTGTGTGTGTGTTCACACTTAGAAAAACAGTTCTACTTAGAAATTCACTTATACTCTACTCACTTCTCAGTTCAGGCTCCTCTTTGATTCCCCATGGGACTCAGGCTTATGCCCTGCATTACTAGAGACTCTAAAATGGTGCTTTCTTTAATTGCGTCTTATAAATCTCTCCTAACCCTTACCCTACTAACTCCAACCCCCACACTTTTCTGCTTCCCCAGCAAGGGCTCATCTAGACAGTATGTTTATTTTTAAACTAAGCATGTCATTTTATTTTGAGTAGATATCTTATAATCACTACCACATTACCTGATCACAGTGGTGTCAGCAAAAGGTATAATTGAATTTTTAAATAATCTACTTGAAAGCAAAAGAAGAAAGAGGTGTAGTTGGTTATGAATATAGTTTAATTTGCCAATGGGGACATCTGTGCATAGAATGTAAAAATATTTTGAAAAGCTTTGTGCTTCCTCATTTTATGTGAAAATTTACATTGTGAGGTTTAAGGAGTTTTTTTTTTTTTAAGATTTTTTAGAGGAGAAAAAATCCTATCTGGCACTAATTCTTAGTGGCAATTATCTGAATAAAAGTTCACTGGTGCCTCTGATAGGACTTAGGGAGTAGAGATAAAAATGCATGAGCAAATTTGGAAAGATGTTATAAGGGGTAATAGTCAACATTACCTCTAAGGTTGACATTTGTAGGATCATAGCTCTGTAGACAATAACAAGAGAGTTATTGCGGGGGCGGGGGAGGGGTGGTGTGTGTAAGGAACGTGGGATTATACAGATATGAAGGCAAAGCACTCTCTTTTTATAGAAATTAATTTCAGAGGAAGATTGGTTATTTGAGCATTGCAAGAAAAATACAGTTACTTACAAATAAAATTACAATTAAAAGGTTATTTAAAGCTCTTAATTATTTCATCTCACATATATATATCTCACACACATATATAGAAAAACATTTATTATATGGTATATATTATTATACAAATGCTTCAATATATACACATATGTGTACATATGTATTATTCCATGAATAACCTATTTAAAGGTTGTTATACACCTTCTGTGAAGAATAATCAAGTTCAAGTTGACTTCTGAAGAAGATGGAAGTTGCCTGGAATATTCTCTCACAGAATACCAAAAAACATTTGAGCAGAAGGTAGTTCTACAAAAAGTCAGGCATGAGATATAGCCAAGTCAGATTATCATAAGAAGGTTTACAGGAGAAACCGTTAGGGGGAAAGCAAATAGATATGAAAAGAAAGAGATAATTCCTACCTTCCAAAAAATTTTTTTTCATCTATTGTTCTGTGGCACATCTCAAAAGTCTTAGTGAGCTTTAAAATGAGCAGTTTTAATAACTTAAAAATGCACTAATACGTTTGACACACACCCTGTATGTCATGAAATAGCAATGTACTTTCAGATGGCGACATCAAGAAGCAATGACGTTAATGATAAGAATGATGTGGAAATGGAGTAGACAGTTTTACGTAGATTGATTATTTGTTAGACTCTAAGACTAATCCTCTGGGGAAGAAAATGGCAAGCCAATTCAGTATCTTTATCAAGAAAACCCCATGGACAGTATCGGTGTGCAAGGGTTGCAAAGAGGGGCCATAAAGAGTTGGCCATGATTAAAGTGCTGAACAAGGCTAGTCCTAACAGAAATGACTAATGATAAGTGGGAGGGATGGAGAGTAATTTAAAGATCACATGTACCAAAAGGAATATTCACATGTTTCTCATGACATATTTTATGAAGACAAGTAAACACTATAATCCATGCATTATTTAATACCATAAGATTTTGGGGAAGGGGGTTTCTTCAAACAATGATAAGTTTCAATCTTTAATATCAGTTTTCCTCCAAACTCTCATCAGAAGCAAAATGCATCTGTGTCAAATTTCCTTAGCCAAACATTTTGTCATTTTCCCCTTGTTGGAATAAACAATGCACAGAAGCCTTCTTAGATAAATAGTCAACTGGGACCTGTCAGTTTAGTTCTGATTTTACATATTTTTTTTAGCCACTGAGAGCTTGACGTGTGAACACTAGCATTCAGGGTGACTGTGGATTTGCAAGAAGCTTCTGAGTACTCCATAGTTGTTTCTTCTTTGCATCTGAGAGAGTAGTAAAAATATGTTTCATTACATGCCGGAGCAAAACAGATTAGTGCAATTTTCAGACAAGGTTTTCTATAATTATTCTTCATTTTCTAATATTTCAGAATGGTTTTTAATCATAAACTAACATTTATGTAGCACTTTAAAATTTTCAAAGCACTTTTACATTTATTATCTTATTTGAGCTTTATGACAGTTCTCTGAGGCAAATTCTATGGTTATTACTATTATTCAGATGAGGAAACTGAGGCTCAGGCATTAAATGACTTGCTGACTTGGTCATGTGCCTACTTAGTGTCAGAGATAAGGTATGAATCCAGTTCTTCCTAAACTCAGCTTTTTATTTACTAGCTCCTACTGCCTCTTTCAAAATCATAACATAGAGATAGTACATAATTAGATCAAGCATTGTGAGTTACACCCACATTGAAATTCCTTGGTATTATATTACAATGAAGCATGTTGCTTCTTTGGGGGGTGTGTGGGTGTGTGTGTGTGTGTGTGTGTGTGTGTGTGTGTGTGTGTGTGTGTGTGTGTGTGTGTGTGTGTGTGTGTGTGTGGTGGGGATGGGGTAGGTGAGAGACAAAGAATGAGAGCAGAAGATACCTGTGTAAACTGTACTTCAGTAAACTGAACTTAGTGGGACCCATGCAAAAGGAAACTTTTGAGAGGAAAATGAGAAAAAACATGAAATGATCCCTGACCTCAAATATGAACATGTTTTAAAAATAGCCCATTCTCCAAATGGCCAAACCAGTGTTTATATAAACCAAGTTGGATAACCCAGAGTATCTTCTGCGCAGTATGAAAATGTAGAAATAGACAGCCGCAGCTCTCAGAATGACCATTACTATGGCAAATTCTGGGAGACAGGCCAAATTGTGGAAAAGATAGCAAGTTGCCATTCAAACTCTATATTGTTGCTATATGCTTTCCCCTTAATTAAGAGGCATATTACACACTCCACAGAATAATGCAACAGTGAGTGGGAAATGTTGTTATAGTTCTGAAGTACTAACTCTGAGTTCTCATGTTTTATGAAATTCATGATTCAGTAGCCCCAGATAGGCCATAGGAGACCTTGGAAAATGACATACAATGACTTTCCAGCTCATACTGCATTTATAAGATTTTTTACTAAGTTGGTGGAAGTGTAGAAATTGAGATGAAAATTGCCTCTCTATTGCCTTATTATCTCATTCTCTCGTTATTCAGGCTAATGTCATATTGAGGCAAGCGACGGGTTTTTGAACTCATAGAGATCTTAGCTCTATATGAAGTTCAAATACATGGAGATTAAATCTAGGAAGTCCATTGGGTGTGGTTTCACTGGCCAAGAAATGTAAAGGTATGAAGTCAGAAGCTTTACCTCGTCTGAGTGGATTCTCATTTTACATTAAAATCCCTTCTTTTAATGGAAGTCTTTCCTGACCCCCTCAATTCCGATGCCTTCCCTCTCTTCATTGTTTCCTCACTTGTACCTGTTTGTTTGCTGTCCCCTCCCGTTAGATCATGAGCTCTTTGATGGCAGGGATTGTCTTTTGCCTCTTTTTCTACCCCTAGTGTTTAGCACAGTGCCCGGGGCATTTAACAAAGGTTTATAGTCTGACCTAATCTTCCCTCTCCAGAGTGTAAACTGGAGTTTAGGAGGCAGGAGCTGCCTTTGAATCTCAAACTCCCATCTCAGTACCTTGCATATGTTGCTGTTCTTCACTTGTGTCTGACTTTTTGTGAACACATTTGGGGTTTTCTTGGCAAAATTGGAATGGCTTGCCACTTCCTTCTCCAGCTTATTTTACAGGTAAAGAAACTGAGGCAAACAGAGTTAAGTGACTTGCTGAGGGTCACATAGCCAGTAATGTCTGGGACTAGATTTGAACTCAGATCTTCCTGACTTCAGGCCTGACATTCTACCCACTATGCTACCTAGCTTCCCCACATCTTGCACATGGAAGGCAGTTACTAGATGTTTATCCAAACAACTTTCTTAACAGAGGCTTTGGTAAATGTTACACTGGAGGTATATGGGTATAACCAGAAACACTGAGTAATTCTATTAGTCTATGCTTTTTATAGAAAACTAGAAAACAAAATGATTTAATTGAATTAGATAATTTAAAAAGTTCTTAATAAAGGGCAATTTCTTAAGAAGACTGCTCATTTTTGGTTAGGTAAAGAAAAGTGAAAGATTACCAGTATATTGTAAGCTCGATCACTAAAACTCCACATGCTACTATAACAGATAAAAAATTCAATCCGATAACTACTACCTGCCTACTATGTGTTAAGCGCTAGGAATATAATTAATAGAAAGAGAGCCCCTGCCCTCAAATAGCTTACAAACTAATGGGGGAGGAGGCGCACAGAGCACATAAAAGAAGGCAGGAAGGAAAGGGCTGGGGGCAGATCAAGGAGTATCCACTGTGGGGGCGTCTTATTCCATGGATTTGAAATCAGGTAGAGCACCAGATACACAATGTAGTGAGCTGAAAAGTTCAATTTCTGCCCTCCCTAAAGAAGGCATTAGTAGGAAGCCAGTACTCTTACCTCCAGCCCTGCAGACAGTGGGGAGAGGAGGTGTCCAGTCAAGGCCCGGTTTGGCAGCGTGGTGACGAGATTAGGAGTGATGAGCTTAACCTGGAAGGGGCATCTTGTTAGTGGAGTTGAAAAAAGCAGGCAGGTCAGCATAGGCAGAGGGAGGTAAGCCCAAAAGTCCACCATTAACTAGAATGAAAAATGATTTTATTTTTTTCTACCAACAAATACACATATCGTTGTTCATAGAAATATGTACAATAGCTGATGTCACAATGGCTTTTCTTCATATCCTGGGTGATTCAATTCGTATCAATAAATGTTGAATATCCACTATGTGTCCAACATCATGATAACTGGGTACTGGTCTGGGAGATCTAAGATATACAGAATATGTTCCTTGTAAGGGGACAGAAATTCCTAAGTACAAAATTCCCCGTTCTCATTGCAGAGTTATTGTAAGGGTTCCCTGAATCCACATGTGCACTCAGGATTGTCTTTTGATCTCTATTTAGTGCCAATAAAATATTCAGTGTGATTCAGTGTAGTAAATAAGCACTATACTGAATAATTAATATGTTTCAGATATATTCACGTTACAACTCTTTCAAGTATATGCAAATACTGCTTAATAAAACACATTCAGCTGACAGCATCACAGAACACACAGCAGCTTTTTGTCATCGTGTATTTTCTCAATTAATGAATATTAATAGTTCAGTCCTTACGTGGAAGCAATAAGCTTTTTGGTGTTTTCTGAAGTTCAGAGTGACTCCTGACATTTAAAAAGGCCTGGGACAATGGCGGCAGGAGATTTCAGGTGAGGTGGGGAGACAGGCTGAACAGCGAGCGGACTGCGGAGAGCAGCGCGCGTTCTCAGGGGCTCCGGCCTACCGAGCTGGAGCTGCGGAGCGCTCTTATTATTGCTTCTCTCTCTCCTTCCTGGACCACGTGTTCCCTCTCTTCGCGCGAGGCGTCGCGCCCTCGCGCGGGGGTGTGTGTTGTCCAAGGCGCTGAACTTTTGGTGGCTTATATCGTTCAAGATATCGCGGGGTTTGGAGCCTATTTTTCTTTAAATCTTCTATTTGTTATCGTGGGTGTTGTTTTTTTCCTTGAAAAGCTGGGACAATTTACTCTGCTATTTTTATTTATGCTTTCTTGAAGTACAGCTCAGATAAAACAGGCTTTTAAAAAGCCCATTATTGGGATGGCTGGGTGGTGCAGTGAATAGAGCACTGGCCCTAGAGTCAGGAGGACCTGAGTTCAAATGTGACCTCAGACCCTTAACACACAGACACAAAAACTAGCTGTGTGACCTTGAGCAAGTCACTTAACCCCAATTGCCCTCCAAAAAGCGGGGGGGGGGGGGGAACAATTAAAAAAC
>CM053580.1:397342810-397370590 GCA_028627135.1 Pseudochirops cupreus | reverse complement strand
AACTTTTCCCCCTGAACTAGTTAAATGATATGCTTGATTAAAGTAAGATTGTTAACCCATTTTGAGTTGCTTTCCTTTAGAAAAGCAGATCTAAGAACCTGTGCTAGTAGCCGCCCTAGGTATGCTAGGGTGCTTGCTGATACAAATGATGGCTAAGTGACTGCAGTAAAGTGAAGGGATTATATGAGAAGTGGAGAATTGACTGGTTATGGTTGGAGAAGGAAGAAAGGAAGGGAGAGGGTAGAACCAAAAATAACCTCAAACTTGTAAACCTAGTTGACTAGAAGAATGATGGTGCCCTGATAGGATTAGGGGAAGATGATTTTTGTTTAGGTTTGAGATGCCTATGAAACATCTAGATATCTTTGCTAAATGACTCTTAGTTCATGAACCACTACCTCTCTCTCTATTTAAAAGAAGTCTCTCCCTTCTCTGTTCTGTAATAGCATTTTGTACTTCTCTTACTAACCTCTTCATTCCACTTGCTTTAATAGTTATCTGTGAATCAGTTATTTGGTTCTGCCAAATTATAAGACCCTCAAGGCAAGATCTGTGCCTTATTTTTTAATGTTTTCCAGCAGGCTATTGAGAGTAATGTTCAACAGCAGATCATATCTTTACCATTTCATTGTTAACCAAAAGAAGTAGAGAATATAAACTCCTGTTGTGCTTAATGTTTGTTGATTATGGGGGGGCGAGGAATTGATATGGTGAAAACACTCCCATAGGATAGTGTTTTTCAACTATTTTCTCAGGATCTTTTTCAACAAGATTTCTCCCATCTAAACACTAAAATCATTCAAGATTCTTTGAAACATATAATAAGAACAACCCTTTTTTATGACATTCAGAACATCAGGTAAGGTATAAAACAGGAAGACACATACTCACAATAGGGGTTCATCAGTATGATGGAGGAGATCAAGAAGAAAGCCCAAGTTAATGAGGAATTCCTATAGATGTTGAGGTTTTCCAGGTGCTTCTGTTTGCAGATGACATTATGCTAATCAGTTAATGCTTTGGAATACTGGAGAGCCTCCCAGAAAAGATCTATAATAACTCAAAGCATATTGTCCTAATCACTTACATGGGAAAGATGAAAAGGATAAAGAATATCTATTGCAAAGATTATAATATGCATTTGGATGGACATTCTATGAATAGTCATCAGGAAGTATATCTGGGAGAGAAAGTACAAATAGACAAGTTGGTCCCAGAGTTGAACAGAGGGAGGAAACTGACCTGAACTGACTTTGAAAAGTTGCAAAGTTCTTTTACTGATCCCAAGTTTTCCACCAAAGTAAAACTTGTGTTGCTCTATGGCAGTGAGACATGGAATATAAATCTCTGAAGACTTAAAAATAAATCTCACACAGAAGGTAATAGAGAGATACCTGTAGGATGTGATCATGTTGCAACATATAACCAGTATGGAACTCCAAAGAAGAGGTGTAAAACATGTATAATAGGAAAAGAAGACACATTGGCTAGTTGATGAGGAAACAGAAGACAAACAGACAACCAGAGTGATGCATTGGTTTTCTTGAGGTGTCAGGAGAAAGTAAAGAAGGCCTTTTGCATGTTGTGTGCCTCACAATTATCTAGTGATTTTATGGGTTGATAAGGACAAGAATTATACTGGATGGGCAGCTGTGGAGGGATTGTGATCACTACCATTGGAGAAAACTTCCAGATTGATTACATCATAGATCCATTCGAATATTACACACACACACAGACACACACACATATTCAAGAGGAAAATAATCCACAGTTTCTTATTACTATTACAGTTCTTCTTGTTGTTCAGTCATGTCTGACTCTTTGAAACACTATTTGGGGATTTCCTGGCAAAGATACTGCAGTAGTTCTCCACTTTGCTTTCTAGGTTATTTCACAGACGAGAAAACTGAGGCAAACAGGGTTAAGTAACTTGCTGGGTCACAGAGCTAATAAGTGTTTAAGGCTAGCCTTAGTTAATTTGACTCCAGGTCTGACACTCTATCCACTGAGTCACCTTCTACCATAGGTCACTTGCTTAAAAAAACTTATAGTGAATTGCTAGTCCAATTTAGTAATATTTCTTCCAGGGCTGGGCAACTTCACTTAGAATGATGAGTGTTTGTGTCCTTAACTCTAGAGTATACTTACCATCATGTAGTTAAGTCAATGAGGATTTGTTAAGCACCTATTAAATGCCAGTCATTTGGCTAAGTTAAGAAAGTTGGTTTGGATTTGTTTTCATTCAAACTCTTCAATTTTTGAGTGCTGAGTATTGTTGAAAATTGTTGAAAGTTGGAAGTTGTAAAAGACTATAAAATTTTATTTTAATATTATGTATATTTCTATGTACAAATATTAATACCTAAATATCTTCCAGAATATATTAAAGGAAATTAAAAAGTTAGCAATTCCAGAATCTTAAGATGAAAATGAATGCTAAAAGTTCCTCTGGGGTCTATACACAGTAGTACTGGCTATATTCTCATTAAGAGAGCTGTTATTCCCTCTTGCTTCAGAAGAAAAAAAAACAACAAATAATAAAAAATGAAAAAGCTCCCTTTCCTTATTCCTTCTTTCCAATCTAAGGACATGTCTTGCTTTCCAGAAGCTTCTCTCCTTCCACATTGCAATCCAACTACTATGACTGATAATGTTGGTATGCAGAGCTACCTTTAAGTATCCTGGGATGATCTACAACATCCCCATCACAGTTAGGCATGATGTGTCTTATTTTAGGATCTGAATCTCAGGACTTTCAGAAGGCAAATGTTCCTTTTAACACTTGTGTTTTAATTGATTCACTTCTTTAAAAGACCTCTCACCAAATTAGAGACATAGTTGGTCACCTTAAGTGAGAGTTCCCCAAATGGAGCTCTAGGCATAAGAACAAGAAATGTTGTTGGTGATTAACTATCCATCTGTAAACATCTATGATTCCACTAACTGCAATGTTAATGGAATCTGAAGATCTTCCATGCCCCTTTGTATTGGCAATAAGCAGGTACTTAGCACCTTGTTTCAAGTTAACACCTTGTTAAAGCTATTTAATTAACACAGAAATAGTTAACACCTTGGGAGGAAGTTGCTGATGTAGCAGGAAGGGGCAGAATTAGGAGGAGCTATATTGTATATAAAGAAGAGAACGGCAGGACAGTCAGATTTTCTCTTGCTGAGCACGTGGAGGCTGCAACTTTTTCCAAGACCCTCCTTCTGCAACTTTTGCCATGAACTTCCAAGAACCAGTCTGAGGAGCTACCATGAGTGAGAGAAGGATCCCTGCTTGAAGGGGCCTGTTCTTCATGACTACTGTAACGACTTTGGCTTTCTGGATCTGGGACTCTGTTTTCTGGTATTTGAATAAAGGCCTTGGTTCTGCCCTCCATGTGAAGAGTTTGCTACATTTTGTGATTCACAACTATATCAGCATATTCATAACTACTATGAGTGTTGTGAATATTGCATTATTGTTACACTAACAAAATTTGGAATTTGTAGTAGATGCTTCCACTATCAGTAGTCTTCTCAGTAGCATTAACTGTATATCATTTGTAGCTGCTATAGTCACTAGAATAAGCATTTGATTCATATGCCACTTGTGCAAAGGGCTTTAAAGAAATGGAGCAGTAGGCCTCATGAGAATGAGTCAATGGATATATCATTTCCTAATTTGAAAAATAAGAACGACGGACTACACAATCTCTAAGGCTCCTTATAGCTATAAAACTTTATTAATCTGTGAAATAATATTTGAAGTATTCTATTTCCCTTTTCTATTGCATTTTCAGTTTAGGTTTGAATAGAATCTGCATTTTTGTGGGAACTGAGTGTTTTTTGCATCAAGTGAGAAGGAGAGAAGGGAATGGTTACTAGAGGAATATGTAGAGAGTGTCAAAAATGTAATCCTCAACGATATAAATTTGCAAGCCTCTTAAAAATGTTTACAAAGTATGTGTGTATGTACATATCATGGATATGGTTAAAATATTTTACCATTTTACTATATAGTACCATTTTACTATATTACCGTATGTTATCAGAGCAGTATATATGACTACTAAAAGGTAAAGTCTTCATTAGGGCCTTTTGTGACATCAAAAGTCGGTTTGAAAAGAAGAAAAAACAGGATGCTACAGAAATACAAATATACTTTATGACTTGGATGAGCTTAATAAACACCTTTTCTATTGGTGAGAGTCCCTACATTTGACAAAAGTTGCTGCTAAACAAGCAGTCCAATTAAGAACACAAACATGAACACAGCTCCAGCCTACTAACTTACTGATTCCTGATGGACGTTAACCAGTTTGTGGTCATATGGAGCAGATATATGGTAAACGCCACAAACATTTTTCATATGGGCTTAATCTTATTTCATCATGTTCTAACAGAACCTTAGCAATGAAAAAAAACCTCTCCCTTCTTAGTGTTCATGCAGAAAGCAGATGGCTTTCAGTTCCTATCTGAGTATGGGGCTAGGTCTCAGCTCCCAGCATGACATCACTCCTCCCAGGAAGCAGCAGACCAGGTGCATGCCATGTTCATGTCAGTTTCCACAGAGACCCCTGTTTGCTTTTTTTGCCGCAATTGAACAAAGGAGACCTTAACTCACTTTGCATCAGTGGAATCTGTTTTTCCTTCTTTCAGTTGCTTCTGTAGGAGAGCAGATACATATACAGGCAAGGAATAAAGTGGAACATGTAGTGTTTAGTGAGTGATGATGTCTCAACATGAGAACTAGCTCAGTCCTCTTTTATGTCTTGGTTTTGCAGCATTTGTTTCATCAGAATTTTTCTGAAAAGAAAATTGTATTTCTTATCTTTATCATCTTCTCTAGTTTAAGATAGACAAAGAATAGGCAGAAGATAAGGAGAGAAGGAAAAATACCTGGCACTAACAATGCAGAATGCCTTGGAAACATTTCTTTTATATAGACCTAGATCTAGTGTGTCCTTTTGTGCTTTGAATTTGTCTTCACTGAAATCCATGTCGATAATGATTCCTTCTCAACCTTGTTAGAACCATTTTGAGCCTTCAAATAACAAACCACTGAGTAGATGACAGCTAAAAACTTAGTTAATTTATATCCCTTCATTATTATTATTCAGAGAGGCAGCATGGCATAGTGGCTAAAACTGACCTCAGAGCCAGGAAGACCTTAGTTCAAGTCCACGTATTGGTCTAAGTGACTCTCTAAGACTCTGAGTTGCCAAGAACATGTTGACCAGCATTGTTAGAGGTAATTTCCTCAGATCGAAGTTCCTTATACTAATGAAGTAATAGGTACAGCCTCTATCTTGATCTATTTTTCAGTCATGATAATACTAAGCCATAGTAAAATCTGCATAGTTTCATAAAATTTAGTACTTCTCTCCCAAATGATGGAGTGGACTGCCTTTTAGTTGCCAATATGGGAGATAGATGTTTTGAGATTTTCAAAGTATGATGTGGGATAACTGTGGCTTTGTGTTTCTTATGTGAATCTTTGAGCTCTACTGTCTAGGAAGTAGATGTCAAAGATCCCCTTGATCTAGTTCAAGTATCATATCAAAAAATAGATTCACCAAGAGGTCTACACATGTTAAATGACCAAGTGCCTGCTTTTGTTTCTTATAAGCAACATGAATAATTAAACTTTGTTCTTTTCAATGACTCCACATCCTCTATCACAGTGGTTCTCAACCTTCCTAATGCCATGACTGTTTAGTACACATATGTGTGTGTATCTGCATGTGGGCAGACCCACCTGGAGACAGATAGAGGAATGGTGTCTCGGTTCCTAAGACCATCGGAAATATGTGTTTTCCACTGGTCTTAGGCGACCCCGTTCTACCCCCAAAGGGATCACAACCCACAGGTTGAGAACCACTGTTCTATCATGTGGGTATTCCTTCTAGTATATAGAGAACAGTTTCTCTCTACCAGAAGTCTTTTGGTTAATGTTTAACAATTGGATTTCTGGGAGAAAATGTATGTGTGACATAATTTTCAGATTATTCTGAATTATTAACATTTTCTGCATCATTTTCATAAATCTAGACAAGAAAATAATAAAAGTCCTGATTTATAGCATTTGTTGATTTCTGAAGTATAAAGACTCACACTGAAAATTAACCAATCACCCAGAGTTGATAGAAGCCTGCTCTAGCCTACCACTACTTCATAACTTCTCATTGTGGACAAATCTTTTTTACACTGTTCCAACAACACTCCATAGAAGATCCATGCAATGCACCAAAGACTATCCTATGGTCCTTTTTAACATTGTATGAGTACCAGTACTACACTCAGGCTGTCCATTTATTATTCTTCAGCTTTGCCCACTTTTTTTTTTCAGCAGAGCTACAACTAGTGTTAGGATCTTAGGTCTATTATCTAATGTGCTGAAATACAGAGGAGGTGTACAGCCTTACATTCCTTCATCAGCCTAGACAGAAGAGCTTAGCACCTAGGTAACAAGAATAATTAGTTAAAATCACAAGCAGATGGCTGTGTTTATACCTTCATCACCACACCCCAGGTGAATCTCTCCCTGACATGTTAGTTCTCTCCTGTCACAGTCCTCATACCACCAACATCATTTAAGGATACATGTTCTGTCCTGTGCCCTGGACACATTTTGTGCAACGTGTTCCATAAGTAAAAAGTTGCTAGTTAAGTATGTGCTTTGCAGACATTTATATCCCTAATGATGCCTTTTATGCCACTTCCTATGCACAAGTCATTATTGTTAGCATAGTGACACCCACCATGAATTTTAACATTATCTTTTGTGTTGTCTGCAATTTTGATTCTTCAGAGATCATAGTGCTTCCTGAATAGCAATCTAATAGCATAACTAGGAAAATATTCAATATTCAAATTGATCTATGATCTTATCTATGCAATTGTTCCCATCAAAGATACAGATTACATTCTACATGTGTGTGTTTTGCTACATAGTACACATATGTGTATATGTGCATGCATCTAGGCAGTACAGTACATAAAACACCAGACCTGGAATTAAGAAGACCTGAGTTCAAATTTGATCAAAGATACTTGCTAGCTGTAGGACCCTGGGCAAGTCATTTAACCTTTCCTTGACTCAGTTTCCTTATCTGTAAAGTAAGGATAATAGTAACACCTACACCTACCTCTAACAGTTGTCCTGAAGATAAAATGAGATATTTGCAGAGCACTTTGCAAATCTCAAAGTGTATATGTATGTTTGTGTTTTGTGTATATATGTGTGTATGTATATATACATACACACATATATGTAATTCTGTGTGTATGTATATATGTACCACAGTGAATTAATTTGCTTAAAAATTTATGTTCTTTAAGTAAATCTGCTTCTATCATTTTACCTAAAATTTCAATAAAAGTATCATGTGTCCTGTGGTCAGAATGGAAGTTAGTTTGAGATAAAGCAATTCAGACAATGTTCACAATTCTCAGTTTAGTATGACTTGACCTTCTGTGAAGCAAGCATCACTATGCCTTCTCTTATTGATTTTGTCCACTTCCCAGATTTCACCTGATCATCAAAAGGTCTGCACATTAGGAGCTATATGCACAATGCTTTACTTTATCAAGATCAAGCTCACAGCTCATACAGCTCCATGTTCTTGTTGAATTTGATAGTCTTTTTCTTCAGATAAATTAATTCCTTTCCTGTAAGGGTGTTTGACGCCATCAGCCACTGGGGGCGCACCACGACAGCCTGGGGACGGGGTAGAGGCCCGCGCATGTCTCAGTGAAGAAGGCATGATCACGCGAGATGTCTCCTTATCTTCGGGGCTGTACGTGAGTGGCTCACTGGGCTATGACGGCACTCTGAGGCGGGAATCAAAAGCTAGGGTATAAAAAGGGGAACCGCGTGCGTGTAGCTCTCTCTGTTCCTGTATATGCTGCGATAAATGTCCTTACCGTTTGCCCGAATCCTGAGTTGCTCTGTGGGGGGGTAGTTCTTCAAGCGGGTCTTGAAGCCGGTGATAACCGAAGCCAGAGAGGAGGAAAGCACCTGGAAGAGGTAAGTTATAGAGTAGGGTCCCCAGAGTCTGAGTTGGGGGACGTTTAGAGTAGGGTCCCCAGAGTCCGAGGTGAGGGACATTTTACACTTTCCTAATAACCATTCTTTCCAAATCAGGAAATAATAATAACTTCTAAATAATATTTAGAAAAGGAAAAAGATACAGCTGATTAGGTAAATGTGGTATTCTTTCTACCCAGATCCAATTGCTTTCTTAAACTTCAAAGATATTTATTTGGACATTTTATAAACAGTCAGATAATTGTCTTCTCATCCTCAGAAAGATGAAAACAAAATAGCAAATTTCGATTTTTAGCACTCTTACCATGTGCTTTCAGCATGTAGAGAGGCTATAGTAAACTAAGATGGATTCCATATTTTATAATCACATTTTAATTTAATATAAGCAGGAGAGTAGTTGTACATTTGCATTGGTAAAGGGAGTTTACCTCACATAGAATTCTCCACTCCTTTCCCCACTCCCCACCCCCAGTCCATTGTTTCACAGGAGACTACATAATTTCTAATTGCAGACCAGGGAGAGGTATCCTGGTAACATCTTTGCAAAACATGCTTCCTCCCCTACTTCCCTCTTCTCAAGGAAAAAAAAAAAGATGAACGAATAGACAGGTGCAGATAAGTTGGAATTGGTTTGTAGCTGACCTCTCTGAGCTAATGACAGAGACAGAGCAGAAGCTGTGGGTCTATTATGCAGTTTGGAATGTCAGTTAGAGCTGCACATTCTGAAGCCACTAAATAGTCTTTGGCTGGCCTGAGAATAGCTCAGGGGATACCTTCAAGTACCACCCCACAGATTGACAACTTCAGATTGGAAGCAGTCAGTAGCAGGAGTCCAAGTCAATAAAGCAGGCAACAAATAAATCCTGGATTTAAAAAGGCCAGGGCCAAGCAACTCAACTGAGAAATGTTTCCTCAGCTGTAAAATGGGGATAATAATACCTGTACTTTCTCCAAGGGATGTTGGAAGGATTAGGTAATGTTTGGAGAGCGGTTTAATCTTCTTATATTTAAAAAACAAGGTCCTATGGAAGCAAAAAGTATTTTTTGTTCTCGATAGACATCCAGGAGCAGAATTTTTTGTTGTTGTTTTGTTTTGTTTTGTTTTGAGAGAATGAGGTATTTAAAGGAATTTTATTTGCAAATCTTATGAGAAAAAATAAAATTAGGTCTGCATGATTATTTTTATCTAAAACTTGTTAACTTTTCTTCCACAGTTTATCTAAGTCACAGGATAGGAGGAAAAGATAACAGCTGGTATTGGCTAGGAATTACTGTGCTAATTAAAATTGAGATGTAGATACTGGCAGCTAGTGGTATATAAGAATACCTGTCCTATCCATTGAGAAGGATTTAAAAGCCACTTAGTACAATCAGCACATCAATACGCAGGTGTTTTATAATAAGGCAGCTATGTTGCAGGGAGAGTAACCCTTTTTTTCAAGTTGGAAGTAAATTAGACTAATAACTAGAGTATAGAATAATCTTCACACAATGGCTAGTCGGGGTGAGGGTGACACTTTGATGGAAGCCAATGTCAATTCCGAGGCCAAAATATATTACATGAAGGCTAGAAGCTAACTCATGGATTCATAGAATACCTATGTGTATGTGCAGTGTGTGTGTGTGTGTGCGCGCGTGTACGTGTGTGTGTTATGTGTGTGTGTATGTGCAGTGTGTGTGTGCATATGTGTGTGTGTGTATGGTATGTGTGTGTATGGTATGTGTGTGTGCATGTGTGTGTATGTATGTGTGTGTATGGTATGTGTGTGCGCGTGTGTGTATGTGCGTGTATGTGTGGTATGTGTGTGCGTGTGTGTGTGTATGTGTGTGTGTGTGCGTGCATGTGTGTGGTGTGGGTGGGTGGGTGTGTCCACGCGCGTGTGTGTATGTGTGTGTGTATGTGCAGTGTGTGTGTGTGTGTGTGTGTGTGTGTGTGTGTGTTTCATGGATATTATGGTTCCTGCTCTCATGATCACATAAATGAAGAACAGTTAAAACTTACTTGGCTCATGCCACCATGGCTACACAGAACTATGAAACAATTTTTTAAAGGAACTAATTAAGGAGAGTCCCTGAAGAGAAGCCAATTTTGATAGATTCCAACAGTCATGCATCTAAATAATGCATCATCACAGGGTGAGGAGGAGAGCAATACTTCTCACAATTGCATCTGATCTTTAAAAGCAATATGGTTTCTTTAAACAAACCAGCCAAAATGCCCTTTTATAGTCATATGTGCTCACAAAGTATTCAGTCTGGAAATTAAGCTTCCTTTCCTTCAATATAAGATTTCAATTGATTATTTAATTTCATAATTCCATTTTTCTAAGTTGTTTATCAATATTAGTACAGTATAGTTCTGTGGTTTATTAGCAGAGGGAACTCTGAGTGGAGTAACACACTTGAAAATGTAAATTGGCACCAACTCTACATATAACTTTGAGAGTTACCTGCAACAAAGAGGTTAAATGACTTGTTTAGGGTCACAACAGTCAGCAAATGTAGAATTAGGACTTAAACTCACGTCTTCCTGATTCTGAAGTTGAAGTTCTTTCCATTGCATCTCTCTCTCTCCCTCTCTCTCTCTCTCTCTCTCTCTCTCTCTCTCTCTCTCTCTCTCTCTTTTTCTTTCTCTCCCTCCCTCTCTCTCTCTCTCTCTATCTCTCTCCTCTCTCTTTCTCTCTCTCTCCCTCTCTCTCTTTCTCTCTCTCTCTCCTCCCCTCTGCATACATATGTGTATATATACACATATATGTAGGTATATACATATGCATGTGTACATATACACAATCTTATAAACAAAGACAGGGAGGATGTATAAGCATCAGAGATTTCTGACATTTCTCATTTCTACTACCAATTGTGTACATATAGTAGCCAAGTGACAATTTTAGATCATTATACATTCACAGTATCTTTAAGATAAAAATTGAAGTCATATTTATGATAAAACAGAAATACTGTATAAAACACATGTAAGCACATATGTTTTATCATGCATATTCTACAGGAATACATGGGCTGTATAAATGTATATAGGATAAACACATATACATATATGTGCATTTGTTCTATAGATATATCTATTATAATGATTTTTATCAAATATATGTTTAATTTTTATCTTAAAGATATTTGCAAATGTGACATAATGATCTAAAATTGTCCCTTGGCTACTGAATACACACAATTGATAATAGAAATGAGAAATGTCAGAAAATTTCTGACATTCATACATTCCTTCTATTTTCATTTATAAGACTGTGGAAACATATTGGGGTTAGCATTCATGGCTATGGACCAATTACTTTAAATTAGATATAATCTATACTCATCTCTCAGGAAGTGTTTGGCAAGGATAACATAGATGACTAAGTCAACAGATAATTCCAAATCTTATTTTAACCATTAGTTTTAATCCCTTTCCTCATTAAATTTTACCAGAACGGAAAACAAGGAGGAAATTTGGCAAATTTTATTTTTAGCTCTTTTCTCTTCCTTGACCCACTTTCCATTTGAAATAATTAATGAGTAGTGCTGCAAAATCGTTCAGTCAACAAAGTTTTATTAAATACCAACTGTATACCAGACACTGGGCTATGAGTTTAGAGATACAAATGCAAAAAAAAAAATGAAACAATCCCTACACTTTGCATTCTAACTGTATAAACAACAATTAATCAATAGTTAATCATACCAAGTAAACTATCAAAGAATTATTTTATAGGTGTAGAAAAAATACATCATCTCGAAGAACAAAAGGTCCAGAATTTCAATGGATTCAATAAAAAAATGTGAAGGCAGCCTAGCAGTACCACATTTCAAACTATATTACAAAGTGGTAATCAAGAAAGCAATCTGTTACGGGCTACGAAATATAGGAGGAATTCAGTGGAACACATTAGGTACATAACCACAGTGTTAAATGACCATAGTAACTAAGTATTTGATAACCCCCAGAGATTCAAGCTTTTGGGCAAAGAATTTATGATATGACAAAAATTGCTAGAAAAAATAGAAAGTAATTTGACAGAAACTAGGCATCATTCAATATCTCACACTGTATACCAAAATAAGATCAGAATGGGTATGTGATTTAGACATAAAAAAGGTTATCATAAGTACAATAGAGGAGCATGGAAAAAAATTACCTATTGGATGTATAGATAATGGAAGTTTATGACCCAACAAGAGAGAGGGGAAGTCACAACAAGTAAAACAAATAATTTGATTACATGAAATTAAGAAGATTTGCACAAGTAAAACCAATGCAGCCAAAATAAGAAGGAAAGTAGGAACCTACGAAAAAAAAATTTCTCTGATAAAGGCCTCATTTTTCAAATATGTAGGAAGTGAGGCTAAATTTATAAAAAATACGAGCCATTCTCCAGGTGATAAATGGTCAAATGACATGTACAATTTTCAGAAAAAGAAGTCAAAGCTATTAATAGTCATATAAAAATACTCTAAATCACTATTGATTAGAGAAATGCAAATTAAAACAATTCTGAGGTACCTCACATTCATCAGATTTGCTAATATAACAGAAAAGGAAAATGATGAATGCTGGAGGGGATGTGAGAATATAGGTACACTAATGCTCTTTTGGTGGAGTTGTGAACCGATCCAACCATTCTGAAGAACAATTTGGAACTGTGCCCAAAGGGCTACAAAATTGCACCCTAGCAATACCACTGTTAGGTCTGTAGCCCAAAGAGATCAAAGGAAAGGGAAAAGAATTATACGTAGAATGATATTTATAGCAGCTCTTTTTATGGTGTCAAAGAATTGGAAATTGAGGGGATACCCATCAATTGGGGAATGGTTGAACAAGTTGTGGTATATGATTATGATGTAATACTATTGTGCTATAGAAATGACAGCATGATTTCAGAAAAACGTGGGAAGTGTTAAGTGAGCAGAGAACCAGGAATATACAGTAAGAGCAATATGGTATGATGATCAACTGTGAAAGACTTAGCTACTCTGTTTAAGACAATGATCCGAGACAATTCCAAAGGATCTATGATTAAAAAAAAAATGCTATTGATATCCAGAGAGAAAACAGATGAACTCTCAGTGCAAATTGAAATAATTTTTCACTTCTTTTTCACGCCTTTTCTTGCAACATATGTAATATGGAAGTATATTTTACATGATTTCACATGTATACTTGATATATTACTTGCTTTCTTAATAGGTGTGGGAGGAGGAAGGAGAAAGGGAATTTGGAACTCCAAATTTTTAGAAAATTAATTTTTGTATAAATAAATAATTGAGGGGAAAATAGTCAATCAACAAACACTTATTGCTTGTTTATATATTTTATAGAAATATATATGTATGTATATTTATGCACACACACACACACATATGGAAAGAGAGAGAGATGTTGTTGTACACCTACTGTGTGGTGCAAAGCACTGTACTAAGTGACAGAGACACAAAGAAAGGTTAAAAAAACAGGCTTCTCTCTCATGAAAGAGACAACATGAAAACAAATATATACAGACAAGTTATATACAAGATAAATTGGGGAAAACTATCAAAGGGAAGCCACGAGTGTTTGGGGGATTGGAAAAATCTTACTGAAGAAGGTGGTATTTTAGCTGAGACTGAAAGATAGCCAAGGAAGTCAGGAGGTGGAGATTAAGAGAGGGATAATTCCAGGGATGTGGACAACAGCAAAAATACCTAAACTCGAGATGAAGTACCTAGTTCAAAGAACAGCGAAAAGGCCATTGGATTACTGAGTATGTGAGAAGGAAGAAGTAAAAAGCCTGGAAAGGTGTGAAAAGGCCAAGTTAGAGGGAGAGCTGGGTTAAAGGTCAAACAGATGATTTTATATTTGATCCGGGAGGCAATAGGGAGTCACTGGAGTTGATTGAATGGAAGCAAGGGTGGAGGTGAAAGGGTAACATAGTCAAACTTGTGCTTAAGGAAGATCAGTCTGACAATTGAGCAGAGGAAGAACTGGAGTGGGGAGAGAGTGGAAGCAGGGAGACCAACCAGAAGGCTATTGCAATAGTCTAGACAGGAAATTATGAAGGCTGAAATCAGAGTGGTGGCAGTCACTGTGCCAGGTACTGGAGATAGGAGTACAGCTAATGAAACAATTGCTACTCTCCATGAGTTTACATTCTAACAGGGGAGACAAGTACCTATAAAAATATACAGCATAAATGTAAAGTCAATAAGTACATACATGTACACATATACAAATAAAGTGAATAAATAAATAAGCAAACAAGTGAATGAATGGATGAATGAATACTAGATAAATTAGAGAAGAAACACCAGAATCTGAGAAAATCAGTAAAGGCCAGATGTAGAAAGTGGAGAGAAGTTGTTTCTTGAAGGAAGAGAGGAATTTTTAAAAAGTGGAAGTAAGGAGGGAGTACATTTTAGGCATAGGTAACAGCCAGTATAAAGGTATAGAGATGGGAGATACAGAGTCTTGTATAAAGAACAGAGAGAAGGGTAGTCTGGATGGATTATGGAGTACCCAGGAAAGGGAATGATCTATAATGAGACTAGAAAGATAGATTTGGGATGAACAATTCTTTAAAAGCCAAACAAAGGAGTTTATGTTCCATCCTCAAAACAACAGGGAGTCACTGGAAGTGACTGAGTAGAGGAGTGATATGGTTAGATTTGTGATTAAGGAAAATTGTTTCAACAGCAATATGTAGGATGGACAGGAGTGGCAAGAGACTTGAAGCAGGGAGAAGAATTAGGAAACTATTGCAGTAATCTAGGGTAGTGGTGATGAGGGCCCAAACTAAGGTGGTAGTTTTGTGAGTTGAGAGAGGGATCTGATATGAGATGTTGGGGAGGTAGAAACAGTAAGATTCGGGCAACTATGTGGAATGAGGGAAATAAGGAGTCAAAGATAACACTGAAATTACTGACTTGAGGGACTGGAAGAATGGTAATGCCTTGACAGAATTGGGAAAATAGGATGATTTGGAGTGAAAGATAGTGAGTTCAGTTTTGTACATGACGCGTTGAAAAATTTCCAGGAAATGCAGTTTGAAATGTCCAACAAGCTTTTGATGATGTGGGACTAAAGATTAAAGGAGAAACTGGGTTTGGACATGAATAAATGAATGAAATAAGAATTTATTAATTACTTATTATATGCAAAGCATTGTGCTAAATTAGGGACACAAATTGAAAAGTAAAGCAGCCTCTGCTATCAAGGAGCTCACATTTTAATGGAGTAGAAAATATAAATGGGAAGTTTCAGCTGCCAGTCAGAGGGAAAGGTCTCGTGGTCTTTAGCATGTAGAGGAATTATTTGATTTTGTGTTTTGTAATTTGAAACTTAAATACAAAATAGGAAAAGAAAAAAGAAACAAATACTAAAACTAAAATAATACAAGTGTGCACAGCCGAACGTGATCGAGGATTCAAAGCAAACAGCAGCACGTTTCCATTTCGAGGAAGCCCGTGTTCCCATGCATTGTGTTGAGAACTGTCCAGCTTTTCTTTATTTTCTCGTATGTTTTCTTCTGTTCTTTGCTGTGCACAGAATAGTGTTAATTTCATTTCTACTAAAAAAAGAACCTATTTCTGATGTTTAACCATGCCAAGGACTCTGGTGGCAAGAACTTTCTTTTCTGGGTCTTCAGGGCTATAGCACCTGTAGTAGCAATTAGGTTGCATTTCCACAAGGATGGCTTCTAAGAATGATGGCTGATGGAACTGGACTGAAAGTGTTGCTATTCCCAAAGATCTTTGGTTCAAGGTACTGGCTCTCCTATTAGGGCATAAAGGAAGATAATGGTCAAGGTAGTGTTTTGACTTGCCTGGAGCACGCTGCCCTCTGTCTTCCTGAGGTTTCCTTGCTGCTTCAGCTAGGATGGCTCGGCTGTCCAGTGTGTGGTAATTAGTTGGCAGTTGATAGGGATGAATGGTCTCTTCTCCAGAGGATTTGTTCCCCTAGATGATGGCTGAGGAGCCCAATTAGATGCAAGAATGATGGTCTGAAGGGTGTTGTCTCTCTTAGGGCATCTGTGCCCATCTGCTTATTGGTGGCAGTTGGTTAGAAGTTGTTTCTAATGCTGATGATGACTGATTGCTACCCTCCTCTTAATGATGGCTGTGTGGACTGAGATAGAAGCAGGTCTGATGGTTTGGAGGGCATTGCTATTCCTAGCTCTTAGGTTCAGAGCCAGTCTGTCTTATCATGGTTTAAAGAGAGATAATAGTCAAAGTAGTGATTTGCCCTACTTAGAACATACTGCCTCCTGTATTTTCCTCAGAGTGCCATGCTATTTCAACCAGGCTAGCTTGCCTTCTAAGTATGTGGAAGTTGGTTGGCAGTTGGTGAGGATGGCTGGCCCCTTCTCCACAGGAACTGCTTCCTCAGATGATTGCTGCAAAGGCTGTACTAGAGCAGTAATCCCTTGTGTCTGAATATACAGGTATATGAGTCATTTACATAGAAATAATAACAATACCCATGAAAGCTGATGAAGTCATCAAGAGAGTATAGAGAGAGAAGAAAAGGTAGCCTAGAACAAAGCTTTGGGCTACATCCTCAGTTGAGGCCCATCATATGGGTGATAAACTAGCTGAGGAGACTGAAAAGGTTTATGCAGATAGGAAGAGAATCAGAAGTATCATGAAAACTCACAGAAGTTTGAGTATCTGGGAGAGTGTGGTCAGCAGTGTCAAATGCAGTGAAAGGGAGAAAAAAGCGAAGCCAAAAAAGATTATCAGATTTGGCAATTAAGAGAGATTTTTGGCAACTTTGGAGAAAGAAGTTTCACATAATTGACAAGGTTAGAAGCCAAGCTGCATAGACTTGAGGAGTGAGTAAGAGGAGGGAACAGGAAGGAAATGAAGGTAAACAGTTTTTTCCTACTAGTTTGGCTGCTGGAAAAAGCAGGAAAGACATAGGATGAAAACCTATGGATGTGGTAGGCCCTAGTGAAGTATTTTAATGATGAGAGAGATTTGGGCATGTTTGAGGGCAACAGGGGAGGAACCTATAGATAGAGAAATATTGGAGAGTAGAGAGAAAGTGAATAACTGAAATTATAATATGCTGGAGAAGATGGAAGGGGATGAAGCAAGGTCACTAATACAAAGGCTGTTCTTGATAAGGAAGAGGGAAACCTCATTGTCAGAAACTGGGGCAAATAAGGGCGAGGGCTTAGGCAGGGGAAGAGAAGGAGGCCAGGAAGAACAGACCCGGTTTCTGTCTTTGTTTTTTAAAGAGGGAAACAGTGATAGTCTCAGCCGAAAGAGGGAGAAGAGCAGGAGGCTTGAGGAAAAGAGTTTTGAAGTTGCTTCTGAGTGGAGTAAGAGAGAATTAATTAATGAGGAATAAAAGAATTGCCTTGCCGCAATGAGGGCCTCATTGAATTTGAATAGCATGAATTTGTGAAGTATTAATCATCTTGGTTGCATGACTTTATTCAGTTTTGTTAAGTAGCACATGAGTAGGAGTAGGGGAGGCAGAAGGCAGGAATAATTCAGGGCTAAGGTACGGCATGAGATGAGTAACAAAACCGAAAATAAACAAAAAGCATTTTTAAAAAAAGTGTTAGGGATCCATTTGTAGAGAATAACGTATAACTGAATTGGCTCGCTATAAGGTAAAGTGTGGGAAGAGGAGACTGAAGTCGATACAGAAATAATGCCTAAGAAAATGCCAAGGGTGGAGAATTAGAAGGTGAGATGAGAACAAAGAATAGGTGTAGGAGATAAAAGGCACGGGGAAAGATGAGATGGTAGGAATTTATGGTCAGGAAGAGGAGTATTAGAGGTTTGTTTTTTCATGGAGAAAGTGAAATACTTATGGATATGGAAAGGAAGTCTAGAATGAGGGCATGGGGATTTAGGAATTGAAGGTAAGAGAATCTGGTGGAGCATCAATATGGATGTTGAAGTCTCCTAGAATAAGAAAATGAATTGTGGAGGACAGGATGGTAGTCAGGCACTGAACTCCTTGAGAAAAGATAGAGAAGAAAAGAACACAGACATAAGTGCAGTCACAAAAAGAGAGAAGATCACCAAGATCTGGACCAGGCAAAAATGCTTCAAAGGAGGAGATATTACTGAATGATGTGGTAAAGAGAGAATCCAGGAATGGCAGTGGGGATTGAGAAGTATTCCTGCTTTCCTTCCAGGACCACTGGGTCTGGGCATTTAAATGAAGGCAGAGGTAGTGCTAGAAAAGATGGTCAGGTAAAGAGAATTGTCAAGAAAACATCAAGTGTCATGGAGGACTAGAAGAAAGAAGTATGAGAGAAAGAGATCCAGAATGAAAGGAAGTTTGTTCACTACAGAATGGAAATTTCAAAGGGTACTATGGAAGGGGTAGGCAGAATCGAAGTGAAAAATTGGTGAGGTAAGGTTAAGAAGGGTGATGAAACAATCAGAAATGATGGCTAGAGACAGAAAATTCATTAATGCTGATAGAAAAATAAGTGGTAGAAGCATGTTCTATAAGGGTGATAGTGGGTAGCCAATGAATAATAGACTTCACAGTTTCCAAGAAGTATTCTTCAGAGAGAAGGAGTGCAGGACTTTAGTTACTTTCTTGTGCTCGTCCAGGGTTACTGGAAGAAGGATGTGAGGAGGCAGGGCTATATCCAGTTACCCCTGACCAGCAGAAAACCCTGGGCAGGACCTTGGAGGGAACAGGCTGGAAGCAGAAAAGAAAGAACTCTAAACAAGACTAAATTGTCTAGATAATAAAAAAAAATGAATAATATTGTAACTGAAAATTGTCTGGATAATATCCCCCAAAAAGTACAAATAGAGAGGAAAAGCATAAAAAAATATACTGGGAAGAACACAATATTTTGAGTCAGAGGACCTTACTGTGAAAAAGGAATAATAGTTCTTGTACTAGCTAACATATAGATTTGTTATGAGGAAATTACTTTTTAAAATTTAAAGAGCTACAGAAATTTGAATTTCAGCCTTTGTTACATCATCATCTGCCTTTTCTTGAACAAGAGATACAGCACAATAGAGTGGAAAAAAGAAGGAATTTGGAGTCAGATTATTGCCTGTGTGACCATGAGAAAGTTTCTTAACTTCTCTGTGCCTCAGTTTCTCATCTCTGAAAGGAGAAGTTTGAATTAGATTAATATTTCACAGTATTTTTTGTTCTGGGGAAATCCTTTCAACAACAACCAAAAATGGGTTGTAATTTACTTTACCTATAGTACTCATCTTATTCATAAGCAATTATGTGTAGCTTAAGGTACCATTAAAGAATTTCAGTGCAAATCCCTTGGACCATTTGGTTCAAGAATTACTAAATGGGAACCACTGGACTATGTTGTAGGTTCTTTAATATTTTTGTGTCATGGAATCCTGTGGCTATATGAAATCAATGAACTCCTCAGAATAATGCTTTGTTGTGTTTTGTTTTAGTTTATGATTGAAAGAAATGCTACATCTCAGTTAGAGGTTAGTGAAAATAAAAGATGAATGCTTTCCCATCCAAGTTCACAGTCTCCCTAAAATCTTTCTTTGGGACCTGTGGACTCACAGTTAAGAACTCTCAACTAGGTAGTTTTTAAGATGTCTTCCAGATCTAGATCTATCATCCTGAGAGGAATTATGACCACATTCCACATGGTCATTCAATAATCATTTATTCAGTCCTTACAATGTGGTTAGACACTCTGCTACCTGCCTGGGATACAAAAACCACAATTAAAATAAACCCTGGCTTCAAGGGATTTACATTTTCTAAGAGAAAATTGGCTAGAGCGAGTCAGACATGGAAAATGTTAGCTTTTCAATGTTATACAAATCGAAATTTTTATTAAATGAGATTTTCTTTACAGTTTTCTGTAGATTGACTTCTGGCTAGTTAATTTTGAGGTGACTAGGAGGGGGATATTAACTTGACTAAGGTTACCCCCCATCATTAAAGTAGAAAATTCAGAGAATATCATAATTAAATTCAATTGTCATGATTATATTTAACTATTAGAGGCAGTTGGTGGTGAAGTGGGTAGAACGCTGGACCTGGAATCATGGAGACCTGAGTTCAAATGTGACTTCAGACATTTACTAGCTGTTGAAGCCTGGACAAGTCACTTAACCTCTCTTTGTCACAGTTACCTCAACTATAAAATGAAGATAATAAATAGTACCTACTTCACAGGGTGTTGTGAGGATCAAATGGGATAATGGCATATAGTAGGTATTATAGAAACGTTTTTTCCTTTCCCACTCTTGCCCTGTAGGGTTCTCAATATATAATACAATGAGCTTTTTCCTAAACGCTTATTGACCCATTTATTTGGAATGATTGCTATTATAAAACAAAATCCATTCCAGCGGCAATCAAGTATTTATCGGAAAAGGGGAACTAGTCCTTTTCTTTGCAGTGCAGGTATCTCTAACTAGCTACAATTTGTAGTTTGCTCATCTTTTTTAATGACAGAGACTTCTGGGAACGAGTGACAGTAATTTGGGATCTATTGAGAGCAAAACCTGCTTGGCAGCATAGACCAATCCTGTTGTATTTACACAATCAAGTCACATGCCTTGCCTTTCTTCAGTCTCTCAGGAAAGAAGCAAAATAGGTGTGGTTAGCCAGGAAATTTCCTATGGATTTTTGTTCCTCAACTTTGCCTGGCACTAAGCATGAAAAAGATAAAAAAATGGTGTTATGGGAAGAATATATTTATTGCTTGAAATCTTTGGCATATGAAGAGTTGAACACATCAGAGGGAACACAGATATAAGTGACAGTCACAAAGGTATAATTTAAAAGATTTCTATCTCAAAAATCAGAAACTTTACATGTCAGTTTAGTTGGAAATCCCATTCTTTTTTAGAAATAAAATGCCAATGTCTCTTTTCTTCAGTGAAATAGAGAAACAACAGTCTCTTAAAAACAGATTCTCTATAATCATACCTATTTAAATGAGTATCCTTGAGTACAGTGGTGAAAACATGCTGTTTTGTAACGAGGCATAAAAATGTAATTTCTTATTAATGAATAATTTATGGCATTTAATTTCCTTACATTGACAGAAATCATTGTGGTTTTAAGAGTCATGACAGGAGAGACATTTGGCAATTCACAACTAAAATGTCCCAAATGGCTACTTGGGTCCCTTAAATTTCTACCCTCACTTACGGATCACGCCCTGAAAACCAAAATAGCTAAGGCTTGGAGATGTTTTTTGTTTTGTTTTGTTTACCCCCTTGGGAATGAGTAGCCTTTCTTTTCTGAATTGGACATGGAGAAAGTTCATGTAAGCAAGGAGAATTTGACTTATTTTTGCCCCATCTATTTTGCTTCGAAAATGTCACTGTAATGTCGGAAACACTCAGGGAAGATGGGGGAGGGGTAGGAAGAATCAGGGTTACTCTTAATGCCCTTGTCATTATACCATATAGGTGATGGACTACCCCATTGATACACAAGGCCAGTCCTAATTGTGAATGTGGAATGCAGTTGCAGAATGAAGACATCTGACTCAAATAAAATGCTGCACTAATATAAGCCCCTCTTCTTACCCACAAAATTATTGCTTAGCTTCAGATCCATATAATTAGCTCTCTTTAGGGATGCTGGGTCTACCCTCTCTACTATTTCCTCATCCAAACCACATTCACTGTAGGACAGAAGCCAAATACAGCATTTCAGTTCCAACTCTGCTATCATCCTGCTTTGGAGCCTCAGATATCCATTTAAACTGTCTGTATGTCTGGGAGGTGGTGGTAGAGTTTTGGTTGCACACAAAAATACAGAAATAAGCTTTAATGACTTCAGATGCCTTGTAAATAAAAAGCACTATGAAAATGGGGGAGGGGGTGTAATTTTTAAAAATAGTTTTTCTCTATAGTTTTGGGGTTTTTTTTTTGCCCATTTCATGGGTGATGATTGACAAAAAGCACCACCAAATAACCACTGTTCTGATAATAAGGGTAGACCACCAGATTTTTCACATTGTTCAAATCTGTGGACATGTGTACTCTACCAGCAAAGCCTTTAAAACCCCAAGTGTAAGAGAACTGGCAGAAAGAACATCATTAAATATGTGTCTCATCTGAAAAGGAGGTAGGCCAGTCATGGAGACAGAATAAATAAAGAGATGGGCCGCCTAGGTACTACATTATTACCCTAAGGATGTTAGAAGAACCAGAGGCAGGTTCTAGTACATTCCATAAATCATAGAATCATAGTTCAAGAGCTAGGAGCAAGCCCACAATCCATCCAGTCCAATTCTTTCATTTTACAGATGTAAAAACTGAGTTTAAGTTACTTGTTCAAGGTCACACAAGTAGTAAGTGGGTTTTGAATCCAGAACGCTGATTCCAAATCCATTATTCTCACTGCACCATGCTTCCAATCAAAGACCAGCTCTGCCAAAAGAGAAACTTGAACCTTAAATCCTCAGGTTAAAAAGCTTAATGTTTTACTGACTGAGCTATCTGAGCTTACAACTCTTCCAGAGTGTATCCAAAGGCATGCAGGAGAATTATACAGGATAATAAGACAGCTGGATAGAGTGTGTGACTTGGATTCAGGAAGATGGTAATTAATATCGATACTACCTCAGACACTTACTAGCTGTATGACCCTGGGCATGTCACTTAACATCCCTGAGCTTCCTCATCTGTAAAAGGGGCCAGCTAGGTGGCATAGAGGATAGAGCACTGGGCTTGGAATTAGGAAGACCCACAAGTGCAAATCTGGCCTCCGACATTTACCAGTTGTGTGAACAAATCATTTCACCTGATTTGTGTCAATTTCTCATTTGTAAAATGAGAAGGAAATGACAAACCACCATAGTATTTTTGCTAAGAAAACCCCAAAGCATGATCATAAAAATTGAACATAACTTAAATGACTCAACAACAAGAGACCCTGGACAAGTTACCAAACCTCTCTCACACTCAGTTTTCTGATCTGTAAAACAGGAATAATAACAGTGTCTACTTCACAGCGTTTCAGGGGCAGCTAAGTGGCACGGTGAGAGAACAGTGGGCCTAGGCCCTAGAGTCACAAAGACTCTTCTGGAGTTCAAATCTGGCCTCTGACACTTATTATGCTGATTCACTTCACCCTGTTTGCCTCAATTTCCTCACCTATAAAATGAACTGGAGAAGGAAATGGCAAAGCATTCCAGCATCTTTGTCAAGAAAACCCCCAAATGGGACCACACAGAGTCAGACAGGGCTGAAACAACTGAATAGCAACAACAAAAAGGAGGTGTTAACAGCGCCTCCCTCCAAAGGTTGTTGTGAAGATCAAATGATATAATAGATGTAAAATGCTTTGACAATCTTAAATTGCTATATAAATGCAAGCTTTTAAGTCAATTTATCAATCTGGGCTCTAATTTCCTTATGCATAAATCAGTGGTGTTGGACTAGGTGATCTTTAATGTACTTCCAGATTTGAATCTATGATCCAAGTATATAACTGAGAGATATGTTGACTTCTTGTCATCAAAATGACCATGCTAATACTGAAGATTCAGTAACATATTGCTAGGTTTGGGGACTTTGGGTTTATTGTTGTTGGTTTTTTGTTTTGTTTTGTTTTGCCCAAAAAGGTTTCTTGATTAAAAACCTCAGCTAAAACATCCTGAGAATGGGAACCATACAACTTAGAGGCTCCAACCATCTTCTTATTTTAGAATTCTTACAATTACATCTTGTACCCTGTTATGTATGGGACAGATAGATTTTTTTAAATAAGTCTAAATATAGCACTTCAAAAGTATATCATCTCAAAAAGCCCAAATCTTGCTCAAGAAACAAGTGATTTGTAGCAATAAATTGTTGAGTAATTTCATGCTAATTCCTATCGAAAACACTACTTTTTCAATAGTTTTGTTTTAGCATGTGGGAGAAGATAATTCATTCATCCATTCAACAGATTTTTTAAGTAACTAATGTGTGCAGAGATTACTAAGCTAGTGCTAGTTGTGAAAAAAAAGTTCTAGTTAAGGCATAATTCAAATTCTTAACCTCACAAGGCTCTATGGTTCTGTACTTTTCCACAATTAAAAAGTTGGCATTTAGTCAAACACCTTGGTTTTTTTTTAATAACTCTTTATAGTTGACTGAATTCAGCTATTGTATTTCCCCAAACCACTTGGTGTATACAGACAGAGAATAAATTAGCCATGCCAAGATCTAAAAGAAACAATACCTATATTCATGCAGTTATTCATTAAATTAACCTCAAATGCCTAAAAGGTGGTCATCACTATACTAGACACTATAAGCAGGCATAATTCTACATTCAAGGCATTTATAGACTACTAGAATAAGACAAAATAAATTGCTAAAATGTTTAAATATTTACAAGGCTAAATATTAACATAAATATCTGCTTGTGAAAAGGAATTTTAAAAAAACTTAGTCCCACTAATCCCAGTACTTCTCTTGGAAAGAGACCCAGAATGGGACTTGGATTAAAAGGACAGTGGTGTAACTTGATCCCTGAATCGAAGTCAAGGAAAAATCATTCAAAGCACGGATCATTTTGTGAGAGAAAACAGATCTACAACAAGCATAGAGAGTTTGGGGACTTTGCCCCAGGTGCCTGGGTATGAGGAGATGTGGTTCTCTCTCTGAGGGACACCTTTCTTTCCAACCATCTGGTTAGGTTTGACCTCCACCTTCCCAGGTTTTCATATTGCCATGTCCTTCCCTCTAACCCCACCCAGCGTTCTTCACACTCCTTCACTGGTTCTAGCTGCACTGGGACAAATTGTCTGAGCCTCTCTGTCTGACCGCAGAATGCCCAGATCAGCAGTAACAGAGTATTGCTTTGGAGGCTACATCCCTATCGCCTCCCTCCAGGTCCCTTTCTACTCTGCCCTCCCTTTTTACTTTGTCCTCTGGAATGCAACTCTCTTATTCAACTCCCTTTCATGCTAAGTGACTTACCCTCATTTTCATTCTTTCCATCTTCTGTTGCTGTTGCTGCTGCTGTTGTTCAGTCGTTTCAATCATGTCTGACATTTCATGACCCCATTTGGGGTTATCTTGGCAAAGATACTGAAGTGGTTTGCCATTTCCTTTTTCAGCACATTTTATAGTTGAAGAAACTGAGGCAAACAAGGTTGAGTGACTTGCCCAGGGTCTCCTAAATTTGAACTCAGGAATATGAGTCTTCCTGACCCCATGCCCAGTGCTCTATCCACTGAGCCACTCAGCTGCCCACATCTTCCAGTGTTCACTAAAACATAGCTTTCTCAAGAAATCATCTCTTTTGGAACCTTTGTCAAGATTAACTGATCCTTCTGCCATTAATAACACAAAAGGTCAAGAGAAGGAGCTCCCACATTTCTTGCCACCTAATGCCATTTTCAGACCCTCCTTCTGCTATCATCACTCAATAAGCATCTCACTCTTAAAATTCACTGTAGCCTGTTCAGATCTTTGTTCCTCTCAGCTATGAACTTCTGGCTCGTTCTCCCTCCTGCCGGATAGGTTCAGAATCTGTCTCACAGTCTTCTTTAACACTCCAGACCTTGTGAATTTCAATATCATGGCCTTCTAGTTCCTCAACTTCTCTTACTCCCATAACTTTTGTTTTCAGTCTCCTTCAAACATGCATAAGGGTGACCATACCATAGTATCTCACCCTCCATTCCTCCACTTCAAATGACTTTGTCCCAAGTGATAGTATTTTCAGTCATGTCTTTGGTAGAGCTCTACAAGCTGCATTTTTTCCAATTCCAGTATTCTTTCCCACGTTTTTATGCTAACATGAATCAGTGTAGGGTTTTTAAAAATTGTTACGGTAGTTCAATGCTTCGTGCAGAATGGACACCTACTAAAGGATGGCAAATCAATCAATAAATGTTTATTAGCCACCTGCTATGTGTCAGGCATGATGCTAAGTTCTAGCAATGCAAAAAGAAGCAAAAGACACCACTCTCAGAGACCGTAGAAATCTAACGAAGGAAATAACATGAAAAAATGTATACAGAGCAAGCTCTATGCACAACAAGTAGGAAAGTATTAAGAGCAAAAGCACTGGAATTAAGAGAAGTTGGAGAAGGCATCCTATAGAAAGGAGAATTTTAATTGAGACTTAAAGGAAGCCAGATAGGTCAATAGTTAGAGCAGAGGATTGAAAGCATTCCAGGCATGGGACATAGCCAGATAAAATGCCTGGAGCCAAGAGAATGATTGTCTTGTTTGTGAAACAGCCAGGAGGCTTTCTGACCAAAGGATATGTGTTGGGGAGTAAGATGTAAAAAGACTGGAAAGGTAGAAGGGAACTAGGTTAGGAAGGACTTTGAATACCAAATGAAGCATTTTGCTTTGAAGCTGGAGGTAATAGGGAGCTACAGGAGTTTATTGGGGACAGGGAGGGACATGGTCAGACCTTTCCTATAGGAAAATCACTTTAGTGGCTAAATGGAGAATGGATTGGAGTGAGGAATGACTTGAAGCAGGCAGACTCACCAGTAGCAATAGTTCTTGTGTGAAATGATGAGGGCCTGCATGAGAGTGACTGCAGTGTCAAAAGAAAGAAAGGAGACATTCTCAAGAGATATTTCAAAAGTATGAGGGGTGAGAGATGGAGAGGAATCCAGATTGCAAGCCTGAAGAACTGGGAGGATGGTGTTGCCTTCTGTGGTACTAGGGAAGGTAGGAGGCAGGGAGGAGACATGGTCTGGAAAAGGATGAGACAAAGGAGACTGAGAGGAATTGATCAGATAGGGAGGAAGAGAACGAGGAGAGAATGGTGTCCTAAAAACCAAGAGAGAGTCAAAACCAAAGTCCAGTCAAAGATTGCAGAGAGGTCAAGGAGAATGAGGACTGAGGAAAGACCATTGGATTTGGCAACTAACAGATCACTTGTCACTTTGGAGAAAGAGGTTTTGGTAGAATGGTAAGGTAAAAATCCCTATTGTAAGGGGTTAAGAAGAGAGTAAGATGAGGGAAAGAGGAGATGAGATACCTATTGTAGATGGCTTTATAAGGAGTTTAGCTACAAAGGGCAGAAGAGATATAGGATGATAGTGAAGATGGAAGGATCAAGTGAGGATTTTTTCAGGAGATGAGGAGACATAGGCATGTCTTTATGCAGTAAGGAAAAAGCCACTGAAGAGGGAGAGATTGAAAATAAGTGAAAGAATAGGAATAACAGAGGGAACAATCTGTTGGAGGAGATGTAATAGAATAGGAAGAAGTAGATGGAATGGAAAAAGTAGAGGGGGAATGCTGGTAAGGAATAAGGCAACTTCATCATGTGAAACAACAGTGAAGGAAGAGAAAATGGTAGAAGGCACCTGAGTGATAGGAGATGAGGAAGAGGGAAAAGGAGAGTTCCTGGTAAATCGCTTATTTTTTCAATAACATATGAGGCAAGGGTCTCACTTGATAGAGATCTTACTTGCACTAGAGGTTTTTCACATCACAATTGGGATATTGGGCTGGTAGCAGGAGATAGAAGTTGCCTTTTGCTGGCTCAGTTGGAAGTGGTTGCTTTGGGACAGATGGAAGATGCCTGACCTGGCCTTCAGCAGCCTTTTCTCAAGTGATACCCTGTGCCCAGGAGAAGATGGAAGGCTCAAGGCACTACCAAAATATGAATAAATGGTAAACTATGGGTGCATTCTTTTTTTCTTTTTTTTTTCTTTTTTTTTTTAATATGAGATTCTTTATTAAATTTTTTGAGTTACATATTTTCTCCCCGTCTTTCCCCCGCCCACAACCCCAAAACATCCATCCCAGTATTTCCCCCCTCCCCCAGTCTATTCTCTCCTATGTCA
>CM053580.1:397308285-397342310 GCA_028627135.1 Pseudochirops cupreus | reverse complement strand
TTGTCCTTCCAGTGGGGGTGGGTGATGAGGGAGGAAGAGAAAGAATCTGGAATCTAAAGTTCTATAATCAAATGTTATAAATATCTATCTATTTATCTATCTGTATCTATATCTATCTATCTATCTATCTGTCTATCTATCTATCTATATGCAATTATTATTATTATTATTAACTTCATCCAACTGGAACTTGAAATACGCAGGCACTGTGGTTGGGAGATCCATCCTGCCCTACCGAAAAGTCAGAGGGGTGAGGGGGGAAGACATAGGGGAGAATAGACTGGGGGAGGGGAGATACACTGGGATGGCTGTTTTGTGGTGGTGGGTAGGGGAAAGATGGGGAGAAAATATGTAACTCAAAATCTTGTGGAAATGAATGATGCAAACTAAAATAAAATTTTAAAAAGAATTAAAAAAAAAACAATGATAGAGAGCTGGCTACATGTTAAGCCTCCGCTACACACGGTATGACTAAAAATGCTTGAACTCACAAAATTGTAAGAAAGCAGAGAATCAAAATGCTTTTTGTCATCTAAAGAAAGTACTACCTGGAGGTAAAACTGAATGATCTAATGAATCTTTTCCAATCTTAATAACTAAGACTGTGTTACTCCGCTGCTAACAGAACACTTGTTCTTTGAGTTTATGAAATACAGATCAGGAGGAATTTGTCTCAGAGAACAATGTGCTTTCTGGAATGTAACTCATTGGAGAATATACACAAATTAAAATCCTTCAGTCTCCTTGGCCTCAGTAAGGCTCTCACAGATGTCTGAACTATTGAATGTTGTATGTTTAGGGAGTTTTGTACTAAATCATCAAGCAACTCTGTTTCTAATCATGAGGGCACCAGGCACAGGCCCACGGGGCATCAACTTGGCTATTTAGGACTTAGGTACAATTCAGCTAGAATGCATGCCCATAACCTACCCATAACCTACCCAGAGGGGTTGTCATTAGCAAAACTGATCATATTTTTAACGATGAGAAAATATGTTACTTTAAAAAATTTGCTGAAGAAAAGTGGAGATGCATCCCTTGCAAGTATTCTTTTCATCAGCCACCTTGAGGTAAAAGGACAGAATCTCTTTTTTGGAAAAAAAAAGTCATAAAATAGTACTGAAGATAACTGACATATCATTCCCCTAGAAAAGACTGGCTGCATGCATTCATCCCTGTTAATCACTTTTATTTCCATGATAAAAGGCACATATGTACATTATCCTTATGAATATTTGATATGCAGGAACCTCTTTGTTTAATTACAAATGAAAACCTTTTCAACAATGGACTTTCAAGGGGTTATGGTAGCTAGAGGCTTTTTCAGTCAAAAACAGCTAAAGTAATGACCTGAAACATAAGAGAGAGAAAACTGTGGAGACATGGATTGAGGTGCAGAGAAGGTAATTCTGGTTTTTATGAGGAAAATCTGTTAAAAATTAGAGCCACCTGAAAATTGAAACATGCTGTCTCTGGGAGTAGTGGGTTACATCATCCTCGAAGTCTTCATACAAAGACTGGATTACCACTTGTTGGGAACGATATAGAGGGAATTTTTGTTCCAAAACAGATTAGAATAAAGATCTTTGAGGTCCTCTTAGACTTAGAGATTCTGTGTGTTCAGGAGTAACAAAGATATATTAGGGTTGTCCTGACACATGCTCTATGATTGACAGGGCACGTTTTCAAAAGATATTCAGAGAAAAGGATAGATCAGCCTTCTTGTATCATAGTTCCTCTAATGCATAGGTTCCCAAAGTGATCAATATTGAAGGGGTGGGTCACACTGGAATGATCTAGTAGTAGCCTCGGGTACAATTGGGGGGCATTGAATAAAAACAAGGGGGCAATTGAAGCATAAGGAAAGAAAAGAAGGAAATTTTGAAAAACTGTTCATACATGTTTCATTTGTTGTATAACAGAGTTAAAGTCATAGTGATTACATTATTTTCCATATAAACACACAAAATGCATGTTATAACTGATCAGTGGTCAAGTCCACTGACAGGTCTTAATAAGCAAGTGTTGGCAAGCAAGCTCGTTGCTCATTATTGGGAAGTCTAGCATGTATTGGCAGGAATATGTGTCCCTTTCCTTCAAATATCCTTCCACTTCTACTCATCCCTTCTTTTTTCTACTGTTTCCTGTCATTAGGTTAAAAAGGAAGAAAGCCTTTAACTAATAGCAAATACTCTAAAGTAGGAGAACACAGAGCCAGCATTGAAAATATGTTCAAATGTGTTCTGCTGGATTTGTGACACATTATCAATAGAGTAACTCACACCAGACCACTTTGTGTCTGGTGAAGTGACATTACTAAATGTGTTGGTCCTCATTCAACATGCCTCCACTGATATTTCTAATGTGCCCCATTTCTCCTGAGTTCCTCCACAAACATAGGTTTCCATAAAAGAGAATATATTCAAGAAATGCTTATTAAGTGTCTACTATGTTAGACATAAGGGGAGTATAGAATTTAGGTAAGACTCTGTGCACGCCTAATGAAAGTAAATTCCAGTCTAGTCAGGGTATCATGGACATGTAACCATAAAACACAATGTGATACATGCTATTTGAAGACTAGTGGAAAGTTATCAGTTTCTGGAGGGTGGGAAACAAAAGGAAACATTGAATTGAGGGGGTGGTATATAATATTACTTTTTAAACTCAAGTCAAGTTAATAAGCATTTATTAAACTTATTTTGTAGCAGGCACTGTGTTAAGCCTGGGTATATATAATTTTTTTTAAGCCAAACAAAATCCTTGTCCTCAAGAAGCTTACATTTTCTGTGGGTCATGAATTTTACTCTCATAATTCTCATTTCTCTTTTATACCACTCAGGGACAGCATATTGTATTCTCCTCAAATTTCAGAGGGTCCTCTGTCTCATCAAGTATTGAATAATGTTCCTTTGCTTTGCAATATACATGCCTGAACTTATTCCCTAGATCTGAAGACCATATTTCCTTCTACTGTTGAGTATTTTTCCTGTTGATTTATCTACTTATATTCAAGGCCTCTGAGTTTTAATCTTTCAGTAATTTTGGTCCTTATCCTCCCCCCCTTGTTTTCCCCTATTGTTCATTTTCTGACACCCTCCTCTCTAACTGCAATTTCTTTGGGGGCTAAATCCCAAAGAATCTTAGCCTCCTTCCATGATGGGTAACCCATAGTTCACTAACCTAGGGCTCTGTCCCACCCAATTGACTTTTGGATGGTCAGAACTGGGTCAGGCTAAATGCTATATTCTTTCCATGTTAATGAGAGCCACCACTCATACCCCTTACACCTCTGTCTCACACACACACACAGTATCCTCTCCTGGAATCCTGTCCCACTCCCTCTGTTCCTTATTTCTTTGGCCTAGCAAAGGCAGTTCAGAGCTTTGCTGCACTGGTGTTACAGGGTTATGGTACCTCAACAGGTTTTTTGTTCTTGAGAAGCTGTGGCCACCTGGCTGTTTACTGAGGACAGTGCAAATTCTGAATCCTGGAGGTGGGTTCTCCATGAAACCAGAAAAAGGGAGGGGTGACCAGAGTATAAGGGTGGGTTTTTTTGGTATGCCTATGTTGTGTCCTTATGTTTGTTAGTGCAGCCTTCCTTCAGGTAATGTGTGAAGTGGAGGATGAGTGAACTCAGGGTCAGCGAGTTCATAGTTTTTGGGCTTTTTAAAATCCTTTTGTATTCTAGGTATCCTAGATCATGGAGACAGCTGAAGTTGCTTTTATCTTTGGTGCGGTGGGCTTCCTCACGACCACCGCCTCTAACTGTGCTTGAGTTCCCCTGCCCTCTCACTTACCCATGGTAAGTCTTCGGTCGTCACCGGCCCCCGAAGGGGAAATACCAGACAGAGCGCCTGAGGTGTATCAGAGGTTGTTTATTCAGCCACAGCTACATCACGACTCCCCCCACTTCCGTGTGAGTAGCAATTTAAAACAATCATCAACCAATCACCACTACGTATAGCAAACATAACCTTATATGGTCATACATCAAACAAGCCTGCAGCAGCACAAGCCCAGCCCCTCGCCCAGCCCCTCACCCAGCCCCCAACACTTTGGCACATAATTTCTTTTTTGGAGAGGTTCTAGAGGTTGTGTGGGTAATGAGAGATAACGGCCAATCCTTCACTTTATTGTTCACAGGAGTCGGGAGTGGAGTTTACATTCTAATGGGGGAGACATCATGCAAACAACTGTAGTTAGTAAGCTCTGGTTCACTCTCCCAGATCCAAGCAAGTTATATTTCCTTCTTCAGGCTTCTGGCATTTTCTGAGAGGTTTGGCCATTGTCTCTCTTCTCTACCACTCTCAGGTTGAATCTAGAGGCCAGTGACTTAGTGTCTTAGTTCCAATTAACTATTTAACATTGGTAGCTTTTACAAAAGGATATTTATTTGAAGACATAGCAAGAACAAAGTACAAACATTTCCTCTAATAGTTTGGGGTAGACCCTTCCTGTACCACTTTCTCCTCCGGAGGGAGAATTTAGACTCAGTTCCTACATAACATTGGTCTCACAAAGTTCATGTTCAGAGTCAGCAGGGGAGTTCTTGTCTCTGCTACAGCTTAGCTGGGGACCAGAAGTTCACTCCTAAAGGTCATTTCTTGCTCCTTTAGGCATTAATGCTGTACTGTCTATTAATCTGGATGTTGTTCTTTGTGAAGGGCTTTAAAAATTAACAGAGGCTTTTATACTTGATCCTTGAGGTAACAGGGAGCCACTGGAGCTTATTGAGTGGGGGAGTGACATAATCAGATTTGACTTTAAAAAGATGACTTTGGCACCTGAGTGGAGGATAGACTGGAGTGAGGGAGAGACTTCTGGAAGGGAGACCAATCAGCAGGCCGTTGTAATGGTCCAAGCATAAGGTGATGAGGGCCAGTATTGTCATATACTCAAGAGATGTTGCAAATGTAGAATTGACAGGACTTGGCAACAGATTTTAATACATATATCTGACAGGAAGTGGGGAGGTGGTATGATAGAGAAAGGAGACAAGTATGAACACTTAAGTTGAAGTAACAGGAAAGTTAGGAAGGAAGAATTTGCAGGGGGAGGGGAGGGAAGATAATGAGTTCTCTTTTGGTCTACTGGGGTCTAACTAAACAGTCTAATTTCTATTGCAGCACTTAGCAAAGTGCCTGGCAAGCATAGGCCCTCAATAAATGTTTGTTGATTGATATGAACTCCAAGTGTGTATATAAAGTCATACATATGTGAAGTCAGAAGCAGCTAGATGGCACAATGCCAGGCCTGGAGCCAGGAAAACTCATCTTCCTGATTTCAAATCAGGCCTCAGACTCGTATTAGCTGCGTGACCCTGGGGAAGTCACTTGATCTCTGTCTCAGTTTCCTCAGCTGTAAAATAGGGAGAATAATAACATCCCTTTCTCAGGATTGTTGTGAGGATCAAATGAAATAAAGCATTCTGCAAACCTTAAGGTGCCATATAAACGCTAGATGTTATTCTTTAGAAACAGCAAGTTGGAAGAGACAGAGGCAGATGATCAGCTATAAGGAAGACAGCTCAAGAAGCAGCGGTCATTTATACCCTGAGGACACAGTCTATTTTTTCCCCACATAAAAAATACTATTTGAATCCCCCAAGGGAATTTTCAGTGTTCTTTTCCCCCATCATGCCTTCTGTATTTGTAAAACCCATTTTGTCTTTCTTGGATTTAAGACCTGTGCTGGACCTAATGGTGTTTTCATCTTCCTGCCTACTTCCTTTCCCTTTTTCTGCTGATGGTAAACTTGTACAAGCAAAACATTCCCCTGAAACCCTTCTGTGGTTGTAGCAATGAAGCTGGGCATATTCCCAGTAGGCAGTTAGAAGCAAGAAAGGGAGTCCTGCAGGATCAACCATTTGGAGAATGCCTGAGCACTGCACCCTGGGGAGGGATTTATCAAAACAGTTATCATCAGAATCAGTTTGCCCCTTTGCCTTTTTTGTCTGGATTGTGTAAAACAATTTCAATGAAATTATTTTATGCAATCTTTCTTGCATCATTTGCTTTGTTGCATGGCTGGAAATCTTATTAGGCCAGCACCCCAAATACCTTAGTGCTTTCATATCCAACCCACCTGAAATGATTTGCACAGAGTTTCACAAAGTAGCTGAATTGGGATTGAAATTCCTGACTCTTTAGTCTGTGTTCTCCTGAAGGCTCGTAATTTCTAGTTTTCAATAAAACTCTCCTGGTTAATTAGTAGATTAGAGGACACAAGACAGGATTGAAACCTGAAAGGCAATTAAAGATTAAAGGGGACGAGGTATGCTACCTATCTCTGAAGTCAAACGGTTGTTTTTTTTCCTTCCTTCCTTCCTTCCTTTATTCCTTATTTCTTCCTTCATTCCTTCTTTCTTTCTTTTGTCTTCCTTCCTTCCTTCGTTCCTTCCTTTCTTTGTTTCTTGTTTCCTTCCTTTCTTTTGTTCTTCCTTCCTTCTTTCCTTCCTTCCTTCCTTCCTTCTTTTCTTTTTCCAGAATGTGTTATTTGCTAACAATAGACCTTTACGATGAATCTCCACTGTTAGAGATAAAAAGACTCCCAGGAGTATACAAATAACAATAATCAGATCAGAAACTGTTAAATGTATCAAGCAGATAAACTCAATGAGAAATCTTCAGAGAGAACTAAATCAGCATTGCATCAGAGTGAAAATGTCAAAGGCATGGAAACAATTGTTCTGGAAGCCATTTCATTTTTTTCTCTCCTAATAGAGAAAACTAAAGCACTGATTAGAAACAGGAAAAACATGCAGATTTCAAACAGAACTCTGTCTCCCACTGAAGGAATATCTGTCTGATAGACTGTTTATCTCTGGGGGTTTTTGGCTTCCTTTGAGCCTTGAGTCTCTGGCCACTTGGGGGATCTGTCTCACTTTGTGGTATGGCAGCTATCCTTACACATTAGCCATGTAGGGACACTGGGACCTTTGAAAATATCATGCTGCATCAACTAAAAACCAAACTCAGAAGCTGATAGCAAAAATGTTGTTTAGAAGACAGTAAGTCACTTACCCCTGTTTGCCTCAGTTCCTCTTCTGTGAAATGAGCTGGAGAAGGAAATGACAAACCACAAACCACTCCAGTATCTTTGCCAAGAAAATCCATACAGGGTCATGAAGAGCCAGACATGACTAAAACAACTGAACAATAGCCACAAAAATATTCCCAAAATCCCACTCCTCTGGAATACTCTCAGGCTCCAAGGAGAGCTTTGGTGCGTGACTTTTCAAGTCCCAGTAATTACTCATATTTATAAGCATTTCCAGAATTAAAAAACTGCTAGGTAAGTGACCATAGGTAAAGTAATTAACCTTTCTAGCCCTAAAGTCCTTTCAAGTTCTAAATATGTAATGCTATGATGCTAAATACTTGTCTCACAACAACTCTTTAAGGTAGATAGGATAAATAACGTTGTTGTTCTATTACAGGATGAGGAAACTGAGGCTTAGAGAAACCCCTAACAAGTGTTAGAGCTACTGACTTGCTTGATTCCAAGGTTGGGCCTCTGTTCACTGAAACATGTTTTCCCCCCAAGAATTCACATGTACACATGTATTTGCAGTTAGACACCAAAATATGCATTGTCCATTGGTTAAGTGTGAAAAGTCCAGCACACTGGGGGATGCCTATTTCAGAAGCTGCCCTCTCCAGCCTACACCTTTTTGCTGTTAATGAGGTCCCTACAAGGTCCATTTCTACCTAGCAACAGCAATAATAACATGATTTCATGGTGCAGGTGAATGTTAGCCATTCATCTTGGCATTAAACTACCTGAGATCTTTGAATCCTTGCGTACCTAACTTACTCCCAGATGATTACCTCCTACTTCTAGTAAGCTTCCCTGTGACATTGCCATGTGGTTGGTTTTCCCTTTATAATGGTCAACATCATAAAAGCCCCCATTAAAGTAAATTGTGAGGGGTTCATTCATGCTCTGAAAGTCTGTTAGATATGCAAGCCAGTTTGCTTGATCAAATCTAGGGTTTCTGTAAAGGCTAAAGATTAGAGTATTGGCTGTGACTTTAATCAGCTTCATGATGGGACAAATGTTCACTGCTGGTTAAACCCCCAGCATGCTTCTTTGTGCCCTTAAGCTAATCAGAGCTTGAGTGATATCCCTGACACAAAGAATGAGGTTCTGACCAACCATAGAGAGCATTTCAATTTAAAACTAGTCTCATCTGAGGCGATGTAAAGACACATTGCATTAAAAAGGAATGATCTTAAATAGGCCTTCTGGTATTTCAGAGTACAGTATTAGGCTTGCTAACTCTTAGATCTCCATGACCATAATATCAATTGGCTTGCATTTTAGGATAACATACATTTGGCAGTAATGCGTTTTAGTACTGAACATGTTATCAATGGAGGAAAGAAACAGTTGGAAAATTTGCCTTTGGATACAATTTTTAGAACAGAAAACGGATGGAAGTGCTCATTGGCACATCCTGAGAATATTCCCCTGCAGTAAGTCTCAGGATACCCAATTAAGATAAACTTAAATCATGCAAATATTGATCTAGTTAAATTTGCCAGAGGTAAGTTTTATTATCAAAGTACTTTATATCAAATACCAATGAATTGTGGAAAATTTTATTTTTGTTAGGAAGACAGGAATAGAGAATGACATTTAATTTTCCATATAGGGTTTCCATTAATCATTGACTTGAAATTTAGCTCATTATTATTTAATAATTAATTTAGTGAATTGAACTTCTTTGAGAAAAATGACATTGTACTATCCTCAAGAAACTAATAATATAGTTTGAAAGAAAACCTATGTTCTTTATTTTATAGATGACCACAGGTGTTCACTCTGCCTTCAATCTACATCTTGGAATTCTTTTCTTCTTTTCTAGTCTTTGCTCAGATTTAACCTCCTCCAGGAAGTCTTCCCTGATATACTCTCTCTTCTCATTTGTAATGTTCTCTCCCTTTCCAAATTACTGCCTTTAAGAGCATTTTTGTTTTCCCATAACCACCAATACAGTGCTGTACACATAGTAGGCAAGAAGGATTTGTTGGTTTCATGTATGGCTTTCCCTACTCTGTTGTCCCTATAGTTGTATTGTTGCATTGTTCACCTCTTTTTGACTTTCTTTAGTGCTTCATTAGCTATTTTTCCTTCCATTGTATTCTTGATACTGTTCTTCAAATGCATCGATATCCACTTCTTTCCTCATTGTGTACATCTTTTATCCTTCCAGGGTCCCTCACTGTGAAGGTGATGCAAAATGGTATTGTTTCCCTGTAGACTGATGTATTATTTTTCAGCACAGTTGCTTCATTTTTTATCTGGGTAAAGAAAGCATATTGTCCACATTATAACAAATAATTATTAGAACAACCTATTTGTTTTGTCTATTAAAGCATTCATTCAGATACTCTTCAAAAGATAAATGAATTATACATAAAGAGGAAAGAAGACAGGATTGCTAATGAGGAATTACGAACCTCCTTTAATGTTCTCAGATTTCTAGTTGAAAGAATGGACCATCCTTTAAATATCATATTCTACTGTTATTGTTATGGCTACAAATCCTACAATGAGTTAGCATTTATTAAGTGCTTGTGATATGCCAGGCACAGTGCTAAGCTTTAAGGTTACAAAGAAAGGCAAAAACATGATTCCTGCTCTGAAGAAGTTCACATTCTAATGAGGGAGATAGCATACCCCCCAAAATTGAATGTACCTGATATATAGTGTAAATGGAAGGTTATCTCAGGGGAAAGGCATTAGCAGTGGGGATAGGGCATTAAGGGAAAGAATTGGGGAGAGGTGGTGGCCTCCTTGGCCTCTGTGACTGGAAAAGTCTTTGAAGAATTCAAATAAGTTTCCAAGAGCAAAGGATAGGTTCAAGATGAGCAAGAACAGTAACAACATGTAAAGTAAAGGAATTATGAAGAAGACACAGAGTAAAAGATGTCCTCAAAGAAATATATGATCACAAAAGGTAGGATGGGCATGTTATGGGAATGAATGATAACCATTGGATGACATGTGTGTTCCACTGATATACCTGTGATAACAATAAAAAGTGAGAAAGTCTCCCTATAGAAGGGGGCATGATGGGAGGATGTGGCAAATCTTATTTGATTGGAGGCATGAATAGGTTACAATGTAGATGACTAAAAAGAATAATCACATTAATAATAAAATAATAATAATAATAACTAGAGTTTACATAGAACTTTAAGGTTGACAAAGGGAGATATACGTGTATGTGTGTGTATCTAGATCTCTCTATATAATCTCATATAGTCCTCAAAACAACCAACAACTCTATAGTAGATCCAATTATACTCATTTTATAGATGAGAAAACTGAAACTGAGAAAGATTCCATAATTTGCCCAGGCTCACACAACTAGTAAGTGCCTGAGACTGGATCTGAAGTAAGGCAGATTTCAAAATCAGGTCTTCATCACTACAAAACTCATTATGTCACCAAACTACCTCAAGAAAGTGCATTACAGATCCATTTAAGTTTTAAAAACTGATAAAGGAGAAATATTTCCTCAAAAAAAGATTTCATACTAGAGGAATCAATTACTTCGATTTAAAGATCAAAGCAGACATATATTTACATATGTATATATGTAAATATATTTAAGTACTTACTGAACAACAATGAATTTCCTTTCCATTTCTTCCCTGTTTTCTATTTATTGTCAATTTAGGGTGTTATGATATATACCATGTAATAAATACATATATGAAACTAAATAAAAGTCCAACAATTAACTAACATGAACCACTATGCAATATTCAAGCTAAGGAAAGAGAAAAGAACAAATTACAATATTATTATAACTTCCTATTATCTTCCCAGTAAAGACACTGAGTCAGTCAACAAGAATTTATTCAATGTTTAACATGTACCAAACTCTGTGTAAAAGTCCATGTTTCCCAAACAGTGAAAGAAGTAATTTTGTTAGTCAATCAACTCTAGCACTTTACATATGCCCCATACATGCTCTAATGGTTCATGCTTATTTGTGGCTAAGAGATAAATAAGGATGACATTTTCCAATAGATCCTTAAAGACAAACATTCTACATAGACTTCGGTGGGAGGGAAATAATAAACTCAATTTATCCCTTCTAAAATTTCCAAAGGAACAAAATACAGCTTCAGGTAGGGCTCAAACACTATGTCCAATACAGTTGTTGGTGAGTAATACCATATGTGTGATTTATATACTTTAATCGTAGATACAGGTAATTTCCCCAAGAAAGACTTATTGCTGTTCTCTACATTGTTAACCTGTAATCTAAAAGCTGGTACTATAATAAAAAGACCACCCGGTATAGATGATGCTTTCTCAGTGAGTTATATCAAATGCAAGGTCTGATTCAAATTAAATCCTTTGCAGTCTTGTTTTATAGCATAATTTCCATTCCATTCTCTTTCTTTCTATTGCATTTTCTTAATTTTTTCCTCCTTTATTTTGTACATAAAAACTTATTTGTGGGATTATAAAGGGCCCTATTTTCTAGGACCTTCCTTTTGCTCCTTCTTTGCTTCTCTCCACCTCAGATTTGGTCCAAAGAGTGTTCTGCATATCCTAAATGGATTTTAATAGTGAAAAAATTTAGTAAGAGGGGAAAGTGAAATCTGTAAGTGAAGTAAGTGCCTTACTTCAAGGGATGGTTTGAAAATCTCATAAGTTAATGTAAGTGCCATATTATGTGCCAGCTGTTACTGTTGTTATTGCAAATTCCCTCAAATTCAGGTGTTCTGGGCCCAGACATAGGCAGAATTGGATAGGTGTAAGTTAACCAGATAGGCCCACAATATCCCCAAACAGAACTATCACAAGCAAGGAAATAGTGATATAGACCATGGGCAGTGGGGTTAACTTTGTCTCTCGGCAGGCTGATCTTGGAGCCAGCTATGGGGCTTCTGCACAAGGGAAATATAAAAGCAGTTTTTGAGACTTTAGCAGGAAGCTCCTAAGACACCACCCAGGAAACTGCCTGGCTGATTGCTTTTTAACCTTCTTACAGTCAACTTTTATTTGTTGTTATCCTCTGGACTGCTTTTAAACTGCATTGAGAATTGCTTCTACCTAAGGGTATTGGAATATGATTTTAGTAAAAGGACCGTTTGTTTAAACCCTCTGGCTTTGAGTGATCCATTGCACCAGATAGAGGGGGACTGACCCTGACGTTAGGCATCTATCCCTCTCTCTCTACCTCTGCAGATGGGTTTCTATTGAAGTGCCCTGATGACCATGGTTGTTCCATTGCTAACATAAATTTTGGCTTGAAGGAATGATCTTTTCCTGGAGTAGAAAGCAATTTAAGTCTCTACAGCATCAGTCCATGACTTGTCTTCATCTGGCTGTCAACTATGTTGAATTATGTATAATGATAAATTGTTGTGGACTGCTATCCATAAGGGAAAAAAAATTGACACTGTCAGTCTTATTTCATCTAGGTCCTGAGGTTGTAAAACCTTTTGAATGGAGGAGAAAGGACTTTTTTCTTTTTCTTTTTCCTTTTTTTTTTTGTCTTTTTGGGTCACTGGGTTTTAGAAACTTCTTTTCTTTTTGATAATAGGTATAGTAAAAAAACTACTTAGCAGGTCTTAAAGCACAGTTTTAAATACGGTTGTGAAAAGCAGCATTTTTCCCTATTTGAAAGGCAACAAATAATGATATCTCTTCAACACTTCCAACATCAGCCTTACTCTTTGCCCATTATTTAAATACTTGTAAATGGTTGCTGTTGGGTATCCCATGGGACTTGATACAGAGAGATTTGGTACAAATTTAAACCAGCATTTCTACTTCGAACTTCAAAGAGCTGGCACTTACCCAAGAACAGGGAAATGGAAGCCAATAAAAGGAGGGATTGCTCCTTTCTCCCCGATGCCTGTACGAGCAAGTGCTATTAACAATAATGGTAGTTACTCATTCACATTGAGAGGACAATATATGAGTAAGTGCTCTCCAATCACATGTAGGATTTGGCTGTTCCTAATGTCTTGATTTATGTAGTGCCTTATTCACTGTGTAACAATATCAATCTCTGAAGTGCATCCCATAATTACACCAGCAGTAACCATTTTATATTTGTTTATAAAAATAACAGCAATAGGGAGCTGAAATATAATTTCATACAGAAAAACTCTCCAGAAATGGTTGTGTGCTTCCCTTTATTGTGGCAGAAACTTAAGGTCCTAATAGCTCACATTCTTGCAATCACACAAAGTCAGGCAGAGGGTCACTAGTTGTCTTGATTTTCAAAATATATTGCTTATGAAACTATTGGAATTGTTCTGAAATTCAGCTCTACATGTAAATCCAGAGTACAACAGTAAAAGTACAACAGTTTATTTAACCAACAATGTCTGAGAATAAAGAATTCTGGCTAATTGAATTTTCTGGTGACCTTATTTATGAAATGGAACTTCCGGATTATGTGTAGATACCTGTCTTGGCCAGGAATCCATGTCTCCTTTATTTAGGATATTCTCTTTCAGGTGTATATCATTTGGGGAAAAAAAAGATGTTATAAACCACAAATGGTCAATTTAGTATTCAGCACATCAACCATAGCATGACACCTTTTGAAAGTGGCACTATGTTACACAATATAAAATGTGATTAGGGGTAAGTGGTCAAAGAGAGTAAATCTTTCCTTGACTCATCACACAGGCAGCAGGTTCGGAAGTCCGTGAGAAACGAGGAAAGGAATATCTGGGTCTCTTATTTCATTTGTCTAGGGAACACCCCATGAGGAAATTGCTTCTATTATTGCAAGTGTGGTGGCTACTCCACACATTTACATAGTCTTAGAGAACTGCCTAGAGGAGAGCACTGAGAAGTTGTTACTTCTCCAGAGTCACATAGTGTGTATCTGAAAGGGACTTAAACCCAGGTTGTCCTGATCCAAGGCCAACTCTATCTGCTATGCTATATGCCTCTCAAAAATAAAGTTTGACTAAAAATGCAAAAAGTCAAAAAGCATGTTTCTGAAAAAAATTGAACAATTTGAAAATATTTACTCAGTACTCTTTTTCAGAGGGCATTTCAAGATGCAGACCAATTTACCAGAATAGTCTTCTCCCACCCCTGTTTTTATGGTCCAGTGGAAAGAGTACTGGATTTCCTCTCAGAAGACTGGAATTCATCTCCTATCTGCCGCTCACTACCTTGATGATCTTGGGTAAGCAACGTAACCAGGCCTCAGTGTTCTCATCTATAAAAGGAAGGTATAGGACTAGATAATTCAAGTCAACAAGCCTTTGTAAAATGCCAGATACTGTACCTCATCCAGCTCTAAATCTCTTGTTCTCTTCTCTATAGTCTTCTAATCTGGGCTTCCTATTTTACCTCGGTGTTTCACATGGGCACCTGTAGGATCTTCAAAGAAGAGGAAGGTCTCTCTCACTTCTTTCTGAGACCTCCGAGTTCACTATAGTGTGTGGGAAGCTAAATCAGTAAATAGGTTTTAGGGCTATTTATTCCTTTTTCCTTACTTACCAAGGAATAGTCAGACTTTATTTAAATCAATATAATTCCTGCTCTGAAAGAATATTTGAATTGACAGTGATCCAAATCCATGACTACTCTATATTCATATTTATTATACATGGAAATTAAGAGTATTAGTCTATTTAGCATATTGGGTTACAGATATTGTAATGTATAAAATCCTTTTATTACAACAAAGTAGTAATTAAAGTGTATTACAGAAGATGAAACTATTAGAGATCATTCCAGTTATACTATTAAAATATTAAAAAATTATTCTTGCCAGGTGCCATATGAGTCATGTTCAGCTTCATGAGAAGTCTGGGCTGTTCAGCTTAGTTGCTGAGGTCATGGTGTCAATGAAGTCAAAGTTAAAATGAAGATTTATAGATCAATCAATTTTATCCATAGAAAAGCTTTCTAAAGATCATATATTGCGTTCCTAACCTTGTCTATTCCTCTTATGAATTCATTCCCTTACTTATGTTGGGGACTGTATGAAAGTATGTGGAGGGATGGGGACCAATTCAACATTGTCACTGGTAGAAAAAATATATGTATGCACTCCTTCCTTGATGGTAATTTAGTAGTATCATCCAAATTACATCCTGGTCAAATAATAACTGAATCTATATCAGGACACTGTCATTGTTTGGCACTGTAAGTATATTGAAAGAGCCTGTCTGTGGGCAAATATGGGAAACTGATAGTTTTCTAGTCATACAAGAAGAGTAGATGACTCAAATGACTTATGAAGCTACATCTTATTTCATTGCAGTGGCTATTATTTTGATAGAATCTATTTTTGAAGAACTAATTGCCTGTGTTGATTGGTTCATTTTAGTTCTTTACTAGTGTGCTATGGACACTAAAACAGATATTTTGAGAGGAAGAATGTGTTTTAAGGGTTAGCATTCATTTCACTATGGCTATATCAACTCTGAAGGCCTTACATATTATGGAATACTCAGGATCCCTAAAAATAAGCTTCAAACATATTAAATTAAATTATTATCAACTAGCAACAGACATTTTCTGGAAACAGAAATTTTGTTATTTTGATGTTAATTTGATAAGTATTATATATGATACATGTTATATGTGTATAATTATAAATTTATAGTTATTAACAAATTCAAAACTTTTTAAAGGAATTCAATCTTTCAAGACAGCTATTTTGTACCTTTAATAGTGGAATAAGATGTCAATAGCATGATTTCAGCATAGCTGCTATTTCTCTTGAAGATTTGTGTCAATTCTTAACTAATCCTTCATAAACTCCATTTGGTGTCACATACTTCTTTAGTTTTGTTTCCACCAGGTATTAGCAGGTACCTAGAAGGGTAGCTGTGACTGAGCTGCTTCAGGATTCAAGTGTCCCAGAATTACAGATAAATAGTGTAAGTTGAATACAGAACACTACCAGTTTATCAACATGAGTAAAATGGTTAATAATTTTTTTTTACAAATGTGGCAAAACCGAGTCCAGAAATAAGATTGCAAATGAATAATACCTATGGTAGTAATTAACAAAGTAATTAACTGAAGAAGAGTTCTCTAGGAATAAAATAAATAAATCACATTAAACATTCTCTTTATTAATGCTGTTGTCCTTTTCTTGTTTCAGTCATATTAAAATTATTTTAAACATACATTGTGAGGGACGTTTCAAGTTCAGTATTTTGTTCATTTAGTCATTTGTGCTACCACTCTTGGACCAGTTCATACTTCCACTGCTTCTTTGTCCACCTGATTAAGCTGGCAATGATGTCCGCTGACAATAATTCCCTCTCCCCTCCTCTGCCCTTGACAGGATTGTGACACCAATCACTATGTCACTCAGATTTTCCCTTTAACCCAGTACAGCTTCCATTAACCCACCTAGGCTAAATATCTCTGAAAATCAGTCTACAAGCCCAGAGCTCTCTATTCCTTGACATTGCTGAGCTTTTGCTTCATAGATCTTTTCTAACTGTCATCTTTCTCAGCAGCCTCGGCCAGAATTCTCCCTTCTGCCATAAAACACAATTCCCCCATAAAATGATACATCCTGCAAAAGGTCATACACCATTTCCCACTATATCTTTAACAAACAGCATATAGCTATGTGCCTAACAACTGATCAACACCTATCTATTTAGCACCCCCCATGTGGTGATACAAAGACAAACAATTTAGTAAGCAATCCTTGCTCTTCTTGAGTTTACATTCCATTGGGGAGAAATATTCCATTGGTGGCACAGTGGATGGAGCCCTGTGCCTAAAAACAGGAGGAATTGAGTTCAAATATGGCCTCAGGCCCTTACTAATTATATGACCTTGGGTAAGTCATTTAAGTTCCATTTGTCTGAGTTTCCTCATCTGTAAAATAGAGATAATGATAGCATCTACCTCCCAAGGATGTTGTGAGGAGCAAATGAGATAATAGTTATAAAGTGCTTAATACAGTTATACATGGTAAGGGCTATATAATACATGATACATGGTAAGGGCTATATAAATGCCAGCTATTTATATTCTATACATAAGCATATATGGAATAGGTACAAAATAGACACAAGGTCAGGAAAGACTTCATGTAGAGAGTGACCCTTGAATTGATTATTGAAGAAAGTCAAGGATCCTATGAGGCAGAGGTGAGGAAGGAGCCCATGCCAAGCATAGGAGGTGGCCAGTGTTAAGGCACAGAGATGAGAGATAGCTGGTGTGGAAAAAGGGAATAATGTATAATGAAAGATAGGCTTGTAAGATAGGTGGAGGTCAAATTTTCAAGGATTTTAAAAGCCCTTTCAAGGGCAGCTAGGTGGCACAGTGAATAGTGTACTGGGCCTGCAGTCAGGAAGACTCATATTCCTGTGTTAAAATCTGGCCTCAGTCACTTACTAGCTGTGTGACCCTGGGCAAGACACTTGACCCTATTTGCCTCAGTTTCTTCATCTGTAAAATGATCTAGAGAAGGAAATGACAAATCATTTCAGTATCTCTGCCAAGAAAACCCCGAATGGGGTCACAAAGAATCAAACAATTGAACACAACTGAACAAAAAGCCAAAAATAGCAAGTTTATATTTTACTCGAAAGGCTTTTGCCTCTAGGAGTAATCAGAGCTTTTAGAGAGAGGGAATGGCATGGTTATATCTGTACTTAAGGGAAAGCATCTTGGCAGATTAAACTGAATAAAGATTTTTAAATGACTACTATGGGCAAGGCATTGGTACTGTTTGTACAAAAACAAAATGAAAAGTAACCCCTACCCTCAAGGAACTTCCATCCTTCTGGGAATACTTCAGTCATATTAATTTATGCAAATAAAACAATCACAAAACTGAGATTTGTCTTAATTGGCCACAGAGATTTTAGGGGCATATAGGGTATGAGATGCAACTCTTAGAAAATAAATGAATCCAGCAGGCACATTTGCCCATTTGGAAGCTGGGAGGTGAATATTTCTCTACTGGAAATTCTGTCCTGCAGCACAGAATTCCAATTATTTAGAGGTCAAACCCCTAGCCCTCTTCTACTTATTGTGATAGACTCTAACCTAATTCCAAAGTCTGAGAAGCAAAGCTTTGCTATTCCACTAATAGGCTTCCAGCATTCTTCACAAGCATTTTTTTCCCCTGGAATCCATGAGCCCACTTTCAAAGATGCTGTGATGGCTACTGATTGTCGGGAATGGGGGCTGTGGTGGAGGAGCTATTTCCCCCTAGAGTCTATCCATAATGGCCTAGTATTACACAGTCTCAGTTTGTAAGTATCTTTAAGGCCATCTGGTCCAAATTACATCCCAAAAGGAATCCCCTTTCTTATATCCCAGACAAGTGATCAACAAGACTTTTGCAATGAAGACTTCTAGCATAGAAGAACCAAACTCCTCCCAACACAATCCGTTCTACTTTTCAATAGATTGAGATGTTAGAGTTTTCTTACATGAAGCCCATATTTGCTTCTCAGAGACTTCCAAAAAACTTCAATCATAGTACCACAGATTTTTAGACCTTGATGGGAGCTCAGGGGCCCTCAAATCCAACCACCTTAATTTATAGAAGAGGAAACTGCTCTAAGTAACTTGCTCAGTCACATTACTAGTTGAATAGTAACTGAGAGCCATTGGAATTGACAAGGACAATACAAAATTATTACATTTATTGACATACAACAAATTTTATAACTTTTTACTTCTTTTAAAAAAGAACCTTGTAATATGCAATATGTCCTTTTACTGAAATCATTTATTTGTTCCACACAATTTGGCACTGAGTTCACAAGATTTTGATACATTCTTTAATTCTTTATCATTAAATTATACTTTTATCACATTGACTACCAACCCTATCTTTGACAAATGGTCCATTTTTCTCAAGTGTTGACTGGATTATAGCCCATATGTTTTCAGTAAGGCTTAAATCAAGAATTCTTTGAGATCTAAATTATGGAAGATAGATCCATATCTTGGATAAATAGCCTAACTTTTTTTGAAGTAGGGCATGGGTCAGGGTCATTTGCAATGTTCCATGGGCATTCTGGAATTTCTTTAATACTGAAACAATTCTACTTCTCTGTATATCAATATAACCAGAGTTTATCATCCCCTTAATGGAGATAAGACTTCTAGACAAGACTTTTTGGAAGAAAGAAATCCTTAAAACATTTTGGGGTAGATGTCTTTTAGTTGGATAAAGATGTTCAGATCTTACAGGTTCCCCTGGATTTTTGATAATAGCTTAGTATAGCCTTGAGCTTTTAGTTTTGCTGCCATGGGAAGCTAAGTAGCAGAGTGGCTAGAGTACCACGCCTGGAGTCAGGAAGACCTGAGTTCAAATCTGGTTGTATGAACCAGTCACCCAAATTCTGTTTGCTTCCGTTTTCTCAACTGTAAAATGGAATAAAGATAGTAACTTACCTTCTAGAGTTGTTATGAGGATCAAATGAGATAATAATTGTAAAGCACCTAGAGCATAGTAAGCACCATAGACATTTTAGCTATCATTATTATTGAACAAAAAAGTGAGTTTATTAGTAAAAATTACCTTTATCCAAAAATTAGAACTCAATCTTTTTATTGTCTTACCCATGACAAACATTTTTTCTTTGTAACAATAAATCTGATTTTAACTAGTCTTCTTTATGTTCTATATTTAAGAAGCTTTTACTTTATAGGAGAATCAGACTCCCATGTTCCTTTAAAGATCTTTCCTTGTTTCTTGAAGATTAATTAGTGGCAATTGTTTGTTAGGTACTGGCATTTTGTTATTATCTTCCATCATATTTTCCTTTGTGCGTCATTGCAACTGATCCTATTTTGTTGTGGTCTTGAATGATTCTTAAAAGGCTTGAGTTTTTTATACTAATACAGCTACTAAAATATCTCTAAGAGTCATGATGTGCTCTTTAAGAACTATAAGGTTTGCATGTTTACTTGAAGTAATATCTATTCTTAAAAACCACAAACTTAAAAACACAACAAAAGAGCAATGGAACATACATATTATAAAAAGTCTAATTTTAAATGGTGGAAAACTAACTAAACATGAGGAAATCTGCTGTACTGAGTTTCATGTGGTCACAGTCAGATATTCTGAATCAGCCTAGTATCTGCAGAAGCACCCACATGACCACTGCTTTTGCAAAAAGAAATCATATTGAAATTATTTCTTCCCAAATAATTTCCACATCATCATAAGTATTTGAGGCAGAATTTGAACCCAGATCTTCATCTTCCTGACTCTGAGTATCATGACACATTCATGCCATCACACTGCCTCTCGGCTTTTACTACTATTTCTGCCCACCAGGGACAAGCGAATTAAGTCTAATTCTTATCAGAAATGAGAGTATCTAAACTACATGAAGGTGGCTATAATTTTTTCCCAGGTTAAATATTCCTCCTTTCTTCATTTGACGCTAAAATGGAATGATTAGTTTGGTCTGTCACCACCTTGATTGCTTTCCTTTCATAAGCTCTATAGCTTGTCAATGTCCTCCCTAATATAGGATGCTCAGAACTGATAACCTATGACCAGGGTAGAGAAAAGAGTGACTTTCAGTTCACTGGGCTTATGCACTATGTGACTCATGGTTAATGGACCCTAAGATTACATTAGATTTTTCAAATGAAATGGGTTTATAGTCACAACATTTTGATGATATCTTAATGTGATGTGTGTGCCTTTGGTTTAAAGATGGGGACAGAAGTAGAGATATATATCATTTATGCTCTGTAGTCTTGTTGCATAATTCCCATAGGATTTGGATCTTCAAGGTTGGTTTCATTTTTTAAGATCTTTGAATTAACTAAACCATTCTAACAGAAACTGTCAAAAACAGAACTAAAACCACGTCTTGGATTTATTCAAACAACAACAAAATCATTGTCAGCTGTGCTTAAAATCCCCAATGTCATTTTGATCACTATACCACAGATATATTTGGAAGATAGCTTATCTAGAGCAGTCCAGCCTTTACTTGTGGGTTCTGTGTTCTAATTTAACGGGATTGAAGCTATCAATGTCCTTTAGTCAATTAACCCATAATTTTCATTAGCATAGGTAGGGGCCAGATACGAATCTATAATACATAGTTAAAGTTAATTCCAACCTATTATTACTAGATGATCTAATTCGTACTTATTTTATAAAATGTGATAGGAGAGGCTAAAAGAATGCATACTATAATCATTTTCTTGAAAAAAAAGAGAATTCCCTTATTTCTAATAAGTTGTAGAAGTTCTGAGGTAGGAAATGGATGTATTATTGTGTTCTTTAAGCCAAGTAGCAAACACCAAACCAAACTTATAATCTTAAAGTTTACAAAAGTTTATTTCTTGTTACTGTTATTTGGTTATACACTAGATGAGTACTTGCGTTTATTCAAATGAGGAATACACAGTAAAGTAATATTCTCTGTCTCAAGAAGGTGGCTGTTTACATAGGAAGGAAGTATAAGAGATAAATGGTGGACAGTTTATATACTCCAAAGGTAACCATGCAAAGTTAAACATTTAGAGTAAGGCTCCCAGAACTGAGAGTGGATCCCTGATAGAGGATTTATGGAAGGACATGAGCAATAGTCACACAGGATGAGAGGGAATGGATAAGCTTCTGTCTGCATCACTGGCAAGAATACCAACAAGTATCCATTTTTCTGTTGAAATGATTTCACCATCAGACTGAAATTCCATGATCATTTTTTCAGACATTTTAAATGTTGGCTCTCCAGAGCAATTAATATGAGGCAATCTGTTGTCTTGGGTCATTGAAAATGTGTCTTTAAATATGTTAGAATAACCAAGGTGGTCACTTATATGAGAGGGACAAAAGCACTGTTCCAAGATTACCACAGAACATGCCATCCTCTCAATCATTATTTAAATATTCAAAAGGCTTCATAAAAGTGGTCATGGGCAGTTACACTTGAATACAAAGATGTATCCAACTTCTTGATGCTATATAGCACCATTCAACAAGCTTCAACAGGCTTTTAACACTCAGCACTGGGCTAAGTACCAGAGAGGAGACAAAGAAATGGGAGGTGCATTTTCCCCACAGCCTCAACTAGCAACTTGGTAACTTTCAGTTACCAAGAAAATGAGCATCTTCCTCTTAATCACAATTTATCAAAATCCTTCCGTGTCTCCCCATTGCCTGAGGAGGTCCAAATGGCTTAGCCTTGCACTCAAGGATCTTGACAATCTGCCTCCCATATACCTTTTCAGTCATGCCATTCTCCATTGTACAAGTTGTTCTAAGACTCTTGCTCTCTATGTTTCTGCTTATGGGCAGTTCCCTATACCTGGAATGCTTTCCCCCTCCCCCGACCCACGACTCTACTTGATGTACCCTATCAAATAAATATCAAATGAGATAATTGTGAAACACTTGTATAGTACCTGGTCCGTAGTAGTTGCTTAAATGCTTATTCCCTTCCCCAATTCTTCTGTGTTCTTCTTCCTTGATTCAGGCTGTTTCCCTGTGGAGCCCTCATGGAACTTTATAACTACCTAATGCACTTATAACAATCTATTATATATTATAGTCAATTGTGTAGGTTCTATATCTATTAGATTTTGTAAGTTCTTGAGGAAAGGGATCCTGTCTTATTTATCTTCTATTTCTCCCAGTACCTACATTACAATATTTCACATCATAAGTCATTTATCAATATTTGTCAATTTAATATGAAAACAAAATATTTATTTAAAAATTGTTTTGGTAGCTGTATAATGCTGTGGCTTGCCTGTTGCTGAGCTCGAGCTGGTGGTGGTGGCTGGTGTGTGCTGAGGCCAGGTCAGTTCTTTCTGCATTTCTCTGGAGTTACACTGAAGCTGGTGGGTTGAGGTGTGGGGGAGGGTTGGTCTGACCACTGGAGGTCTCCTCCCCTGGGGCAGTGCTAGAGCATGGGTAGGTTCAGCCTGGGGTGGTCACCCATCCACGGGGCAAGCGGTGGTTCTTTGCAATGGTGTCTGCCAGTTCCCCTGGTTGTGCCAAGGCACACCAGGGGTCCTGGTGTTGTTGCATGCCTGCTCAACCACCCTGGGGCTCAGGATCTCCTGCTGGTTTGCTGAGATGGTGCTTGCCTCTGACTTAACCTGGACACCTCCTGTCCTGTACTGGTTCCCTTCAATCACAGCAAGAGGGACCTTTCCTGTAAATCCCCCTAACCTCATGGCCTAAAAAACTGCTGCACCCCATCTTTCTGCTGGCTCCACTTTTCCAGGATTTTTCTAGGGGGGGTATTTTCTGAGTTTTTCAAGGTCAGTAAAGGAAAGTAAGAATGACTTACTGCTTATTCTGCCATCTTGGTTCCCGAAAACTCCTGATTTTTTTTTAAATTTTAGACTCAAACACCAGAACACAAACAGAGAATAGAGAAAAGAAACAAAAATATATCATAAACTTAAATATTGGAACTTAAATATAAAGTAAAAAAGGGAAAAAAGTATGTCATGTGCCTAATGGAACGTAAGAGGATTCAAAATATGTAACAATAAATTTTCATTTCAAGAAAGCCTATGGGATAAATAATACTCGTGTTGAGAATTGTCCATCTTTTCTTTGCTTCCTTGTAAGTCTTCTTTTGTTCTCTGCTGTGCACTTTTTTACTTAGTTCTTTTCCCCTCTCCAGAAAGCTACAATTAAGTGTGGATATATTTCTCTAAAGCTATAGATATGTACATACACATATACATATACATACATACATACATACATACATACATACATAGACATATACTTTCCCAAACAAATTTCACTCCTGATTTTTGTTTTTATGTTTGTGCATGTCTCATGTTTCTTATCCCTCCTGACTGCTCTACTTTACTTCTACCTGCTACCTTGTCCTCCTATTATAAATAATATATATTTATATATTAATATAATATTATATATTAATAATATATATATAATATATCCCCCCTCCAAGGATCCCTCTCTTATCCTCCCATTCCCATAAATCTAAACACTCTTCTATAGCCCCCTATAGTATATTCCATCACTGTAACCTCTACAGATCCCTCCCTTATCCTCCCATTCCTGTAAATCTAAACACCTGTCTATACATCCTTTTTACCTGTTCCTTCACCCTCCCCTCTAAAGATCCCTCCTTTGTCCTCTCCCCCTTCCTATTCTCCTCCCTTATTATTTTATTATGAATTTAGAAGACTTTTGTTTATATGTGTGTGTGTATATATATATATATATATATGTATGTATATGTATATGTGTTTGTCTGTATGTATGTATAGTACTTTTCCCTCTTAAACCCATTCCCAAAGAAAGGTTACCAGAACTACCAGCCCTCCTCCCCCATCTAATTCCTCTCTATTGATTCTTCCTCTTGCACCTCTTTTGTATAAAATAATTATTCTTTTTAGCTGTTGCTAAATGGTTTTACTTTTTAAAATTCATATCATACTAAAGTTTACCCCAATCTTTCTTGTGAGCTATCTAATTATTAATAAAACTCTTAGACATACATTTTACATATATAAAAAGTAACAATCTGTCCTTATTGAATCCCTTGTAATTAGTCTTTGGTGTATGTGCCTTATGTTTCTCTTGACTCTTGTATGTCAGATCTTCTATTAAGTACAAGTTTTTTTTTTAAACAAAGTCTTGAAAGTCTGACAGTTGATCAAATGTCCATTTTTTTTAAAATTCAGGATTATGCTTAACTTTTCAGGGTATGATATTTTCGACTGGGGCCCCAGTTCTTTTGCTTTTCGATATTCCAAAACCTGCAGTCCTTTAATGTTTCTGCTGCTAGGTCTTATGTGATTCTAATTGTGGCACCATCATATTTAAATTGCTTTATTCTTGTTGTTTCTAATAGTTTATCCTTGAGCTGGGGGTTTCAGAATTTGACTGTGTTATTCCTTTGAGTTTTTCTCATAGGATTTTTTTTAAGTCACGATTGATGGATTTTTTCTGTTTCTACTTTCCCTCCTTGTTCTAATGCTTCATGACAATGTTCTTAAATTATTTCTTGTATTATTGTATCAAGATTCTTTTTTGAACATAGCTTTCAGTTAGTACAATTATTTTTATGCTTTCTTGATCTATTCCCCAAATCTGTTGTTTTTCTTGTTTCACTTTCTCTTCTATTTTTCATTATTCATATTTTGTTTAATTATTTCTTGAGCTCTTATAATTTCACTGGCTTCATCTTGACCAATTCTAATTTTTAAGGTGTCATTTTCTTCCTTTAGATTTTGTATCTCCTTTTCTAATTGGCTGAATTTCCTTTCATAACCTTGTTTTTCTTGGATTATTCTTTTGGTTTTTTTTGTTTGTTTTTTTTTAGTTTTTCCTCCATCTCTGTCATTTGATTTTTAAAGTCTTTTTAAAGATCTTAAATGAATTCTTTTGGGGCAGGTGACCATTTGACATTACTCTTTGAGGGTTTCTTTACTTCAATATCCTCCTCTGAAGATGAACCCTAGTCATCTCTATTCCCATAATAGCTTTCTGTGGTTGGTTTCTTTCTCCTTTGCCTGTGCATTTTTTGTGGTAGCAGCTTAATTTTTGTAATCACCTCTAGCCCTGGGGTATAGGAAATGGTGCCTCTTGCCCTAGATTAGTGGTTCTCAATCTTCCTAATGCCGTGACCCTTTAATACAGTTCCTCATGTTGTGGTGACCTCCAACCATAAAATTATTTTTGTTGCTACTTCATAACTGTAATTTTGCTACTGTTATAAATCATAATGTAAATATCTGATGTGCAGGATGTATTTTCATTGTTACAAACTGAACATAACCCACAGGTTGAGAACTGCTGCCTTAGACAGAGGCAGCCTCTTAAACCAACTAACCACAGGGCTTGCCTCATGTTGTTTAGCGGAACCGTAGCCTGAGGTGTCTCCTCTTTAAAGGGACCAAACCTCTTCCTAGGATTTTTCCTCTGATCTTCTCAAATTGTTCCAGGAAGGCCCTTCTTGTGCCCCTATTCTTATTTATTTTTACCCCACTTTCTTCACCCTAAGGTGCTGTTTTATCTCTTTTGAAAGCTTGGAATTTTCTGACCTACTCTGCCATCTTCCCAGAATCCTCTAAAACAAAATATTTATTAAGGAATTTTAGACATTGTTTTACATTTTAAATAAACATTAATTAATCCTTTAATTAAGTATAAGTATATTAATACCTACTTATTTTCTTTATGGATATTTGCATTTTTGAACTCATAAGAAGAGAATCTGAGAAAGAAGTACATTACAGTTATTTAGACAGTGTGGACAAAGGCCTAGAGCTGGGAGATAAAATGACCTGTTTGAGGTTGTCAATTCAATAGCCAGTCAGTCAATAATAAGCATTTATTAAGCACCTACTCTATGCCAGGCATTGTGCTAAGTGCTGGGAACAGCAAAAAAGCCCTTGTCCTCAAGGAGTTTTCAGTCTAATGGAGATGACATACAAAGAACTCTGTATGAACAAGCTACATCCCAAATGAATTAATAAAGTGGAGATAATCTCTGAGGCAGGTGCTAGAATTAAGGATGATTATGTGAGAAAGAAAATTTTAGCTGAGATTTGAAGGAAACCAGGAAATCCAGAAGGCAGAAATGATAAGAGGGCATTCCAGACAAAGAGGAGAGCCAGAGAAAATGCACAGAGTCAGGAGGTAGAGGGTTCTGTGCAAGGAATACCCAGAAGGCCAGTGACACTGAAGGAGGGGAATGGGAAGTGTGTGCAGGGCAGTAAAGTTTAAGAGGATTGGCAAGGTAGGAGAAGGCCAAGTCATGAAGGGCTTTAAAAGTCAATGGATTTTCTATTTGATCCTGGAAGTAACGGGGGGGGGGGGGGGGGCCAGCACGGGAGGTTACTGAGTGGGATGGGACATGGTTTGTGACATGGTCAGACCTGTGCTTTAAGAAGATTACTTTGTGAGCAAAGGACTGAAGTGGGTTTGAGATCTGAGTCAAGTAAAGCAACGAGAAGGCTATTCAAGAATATCAAATTGACCAGTTTGGCTGGAATGTAGAATTGTGAAGGTGATTGATGTCTACCAAGCCTAGAGACAGAAATGGAGCTTATAAAGCTTTTTTTTTTTGAGCTAAGAAATGAAATGGTCAAACTTGTTCTTTAGAAATATCAATTTAGCTGTGATATGGAAGAAGAAGAAAAAAAAGAAGAAAAAGAAGCAGCAGCAGCAGCAGAAGAAGAAGAAGAAGAAGAAAAGAGTTAAGGAAGGGGGATCTGTTAGGGAGGGGGTTGGGGGAGCATGATAAGGGCTTGAACTATTGTGGTTCTGATGCGAGTGGGGAAAAGAGGACAGTTTCAAGAAATGATTGCATAGACAAGAGTAGATAGCTGATTTCTTGAATGACTGTTTTATTATGGTGAAGGGGCTTGCATAGCTCAATGAAACTATGAGCTATGTCAGGTAGGGTTACCAAAGATAGATCATAGTAGAGAGTTCTCACAAAAGATGATACATTGGAGAAGGAAATGGCAAACCACTCCAGTATCTTTGCCAAGAAAACATCATGGCCAGTATTAAAATGACAAAATATGATACTCTAAGATGAGCACCTCAGGTTGGAAGGTATTCAACACTTTTCTTGGAAGGAGCAGCGGACAACTTTGAGTAGCTCTAGTACTAATGAAATGACTAGGGCAAAGCAGAAAGGAAGCTCAGCTATGAATGCATCTGGTGATGAAAGGAAAGTCTAATGCTTTAAGGATCAATATTGCATATGAACATGGAATGCAAGCTCTATGAACCAAGGAAAGCTGGATGTGGTCAAATAGGAGATGGAAAGATTAAACATCAACATTTGAGTGTCAGTGAACTTCCATGGCCAGGAATGGGTGAATTTAATTTATGTATATACTATTAGAGCAAGAATCCCTTAGAACAGTGGTTCTCAACCTCTGGGTCGCGACCCCTTTGTGGGTCGAATGGGGTTACCTAAGACCATTAGAAAACACATATTTCTGATGGTCTTAGGAACCAAGACACTGCACCTCTATCTGTCTCCAGGCAGGTTCACCCACGTGCAGATACACCCACATACGAGTATTAAAGAGTTGTGGCATTAGGAAGGTTGAGAACCACTGCCTTGGAAGAAATGGAGTAGCTTCATAGTCAATAAAAGGGTGAGAAAAGAAGTTATATATCTCAAAAATGACATCTGTTCAAATCCAAGGCAAACCATTCAGTATGACAATAATACAAGTCTATGTTCTAACCATTGATGCTGAAAAGGGCAACATTGATCAGCTCTATAATTAATTACAACATCTTCTAGACATAATGCCCAAAAGATGTCATATTCATCATAGGGAACTGGAATGCTAAAGAAGGAAATAGAGAATCAAAAGACCTGGAGCTAACTGTGACCTTGATCTTGGGCTTTTTATTGCAAAATTCAGACTTAAATTGAAGAAAGTAGGGAAAACAACTAGACCATACAGGTATGAAGTAAATAATATCCCATAAGACTATGAAGTGGAAGTGATGAATAGATTTAAGGGATTATATCTGGTAGATAGAGTAGCTGAAGAATTATGGACAGAAGTTCACAGGAGGCAGCAACAAAAAAACATTCCAAAGAAAAAGAAGAGCAAGAAAGCAAAATGACTGTCTGATGAGGCTTTATAAATAGCTAAGGAAAGAAAGGGGAAAAAAGGAGAAAGGGAAAGATATAACTAACTGAATGCAGAATTCCAGAAAGTAACATAGAGAAGTAAGACAATTTTCTCAAATGAACAATGCAAAGAAATAGAAGAAAACACAAAATGTGAAAGACAAGAGATTTCTTTAAGAAAATTAGAGCTCTAAGGGCTTCTAGGTGGCGCAGTGAGTAGAGCACTGGCCCTGGAGTCAGGAGGACCTGAGTTCAAATGCGTCCTGAGACACTTGACACATTTACTAGCTGTGTGACTTTGGGCAAGTCACATTACCCCAACTGCCCTCCAAAAAGCAGAAAGAAAGAAAGAAAGAAGGCGAGGGATGGAGGGAGGAAGGAAGGAAGGAAGAAAGAAAGAAAGAAATAGAAAGAAAGAAAGAAATCAAGAAAGAAAGAAAGAAAAGAAAGAAAGGAAGGAAGGAAGAAAGAAAGATAAAGGAAGAAAGAAAATTAGAGCGATCAAGGGAATGTTTCATGCAAAAATGAGCATTATCAAAGACAAAAACAGGGATTTAACAGAAGCATAAGATATTAATAAGAATTCACAAGAATATACAGAAGAACTATACAAGAAAGGTCTTAACATCACTGATAACTATGACTATGGTGTGGTTAATGATCTAGAGCCAGACATTCTGGAGAATGAAGTCAAATGGGCCTTAGGAAGAATTAATAACAATAAGGAGGTGATGGAATTCCAGCAGAGCTATTTAAAATACTAAAAGTCAATGCTGCTCAGGTGCTGCACTCAATATGCCAGCAAATTTGGAAAACTCAACAGTGGCCACTGGATTGGAAAATATCAGTTTACATTGGAAGGACAATGCCAAAGAATGTTCAAATTACTGACCAATTGTGCTCATATCACATGCCAACAGGGTTATGCTTCAGATTCTGAAAGCTCAGCTTCAGCAATATGGGAATTGATAATTAGCAGAAGAGCAGGCTGGATTCTGAAGAGGCAAAGGAACTGGAGGCCACATTGCCAACATTTGCTGGATAACAGAGAAAAGAAAGGAATTCCATAAACAAACAAACAAACATCTACTTCTGCTTCATTGACTACACTAAAGTTTTTTTTGGCTGGATCACAACAAAATGTGTCAAGTCCTCAAAGACTTCAATGTACCAGATCATCTTACTTGTCTCCTGAGGAAACTGTACACCAACCACAAAGCAATAGTTAGAACCAACCATGGAACAACTGAATGGTTTAAGATTGGAAAAGGAGTATGACAAGGCTTTGTGGTGTCATCTTATTTATTTAACTTACCTGCAGAGTACATCATGTGAAATACCAAGCTGGATGAATCAAGATTGCTGGGTGAAATATCAACAATCTCAGATATGCACATGATACCACTATAATGACAAAAAAGAAGAGAAATGTAAAAGCCTCTTGATGAGGTTGAAAGAAGAGAGTGTTAAAGCTGGCTTGAAGCTTAACATAAAAAACAAAAAACCTACAATCTTGGCAACTGATCCCATCACTTCCTGGTAAATAGAGGGAGAAGAAATGGAAGCGGTGTCAAATTTTATATTCTTGGGCTCAAAGATCACTGCAGATGGTGCCTGCAGCACTGAAATTAAAGGAAGTTTTCTCCTTGGAAGAAAAACTATGGCAAATCTGGACAACATGCTAAAAAGCAGAGATATCACTTTGCCAACAAAGTTTTATATAGTCAAATCTATGGTTTTTTCCAGTAGCTATGAGCATTGGACTATATAAAGGAAATCTGAACATTGCAGCACTGATGTTTTTGAATTGTGGTGCTGGAGAAGACTTTTGAGAGTCCCTTGAACAGCAAGGAGATCAAAGCAGTCGATACTTAAAAGAAGTTAATTCAAACTATTCACTGGAAAGTCAAATACTGAAGCTGAAGCTTAAATACTTTAACCACATAATGAGAAGATAAGACTCCTTGGAAAAGACCCTGATGTTGGGAAAGATAGAAGACAAAAGGAGAAGGGAAGAGCAGAGGATGAGATGGATAGATAATGTCATGGAAACAACAAATATGAGCTTGGACAGACTTTGGAAGATAGTAAAGGATAGAAGGGCTTGATGTGCTATGTTCCAAGGGCTCACAAGGAGTCAAACACACGTGAAGGATCAAACAATAACAAAACACAAGGTAGCTGACTGGGTGTGAGGTAGGGCAGTTAGGGAGAGTAAAAAGTCAAGTATGCCTGAGTTCGCAATCCTGGTTGACTGGAAAGATGGCCTTATCTTTGACAGAAAGAAAATAGTTAGGAAGAGAGGGCTAAGAAGAATACAATTATTTGGACATGTATTAAAATGTCTCATGTTACTTTCTGATCTATGCTAAATATTTGTTGCATATGTGCTCAGAAATGAAATCCATCTCAGAATGTCTAGCTCTGACACTGAATTCCTTAAGGTGGTAAAAAAAATAAGGTAAAGGCAGTCTTCAAATCTCTGGGCTTAAAACTAGTCTTTTCCATTAAAACAAAACAAAACAAAAGGTTGATATCGTTTGTTTTTATATCACTTTCATTTCCAAATATAACCTTTTCCACTTACCTCCCTGGAGAATCATCTCTTCCAACAAAGAATAAAAAAGAAAGAAAAAACATGTCAACTCAGCAAAACTTACCAACACATCGACTGACTCTGACAGCGCATGTCATCTTCCACACTCAGAGGCTCCCATTTCTTCAAAGAGCAGGGGTTGTTTTCTCTTTATCTTCAGGATGTTTTCATTTGTTTCTTCTAATTCTGATTCCTCCTTCTCAGTCATTCCACATATTCCAACTGGTTGCCATATCTTATGTTTTTCACACGTACATCTCTTTTAATTGTCAGCTCTTCATTCACACAGCCATTATCCTTAGTTCAGGCTCTCATCATCTGTCATCTAGAACATTACCACAGCCTCCTCCTTGGTTTCCCTGTCTCAGATTTCTTGCTACTTCAGTTCATTCACCACACAGCTACCAAAATGATTTTTCTAAAAGCATAGATCACTCTTTTCCCTGCTCAATAAGCTCCAGTGTCTCCCTATTACCTCTAGGATCAAATACAAACATCTCTGCTTGACTTTTAAAGTTGTTCATTATTCTGTCTCCAAACTCTTGTGCATCATAATACACTACTCTTTTTTTATATATTCTTTGGTTCAATTGGACTAGTCATCTTGTCATTCTTCACGGAGAGTATTCAATCTCCCATGTTGGTGCCTTTGCACATGCAATCTGTATGGTACATATTATGTACATTCAGTGCCTGGAATGTACTCCCTTCTGACACGTGCCTTTTTTGAATCCCTTGTTTCCTTTGAAGCTATGTCTTATATAAGCCCTTTCCTGATGCTATATCTTATATAAGACCTTTCCTGATTTCCCCAGCTGCTGGTCCCTTCTCAACAACTTGCTTTTTATCTATTCTTCATTTCCTTGGCATATAATTTCATGTGGGCATGTTTTCTGCCTCTATAAAGAGCAAGGGCTGTATTCCAAGTGCCTGGGATGGCACAGTGGATAGAACACTGGGCTTGATATTAGAAAGACTCATCTTCATAACTTCAATTACAGTGTCAGACACTTGCTAGCTGGGTGACCCTGGGAAAGTATCCCTGTTTGTCTCAGTTTTCTCATCTGTTAAATGAGCTGGAGAAGAAAATGGCAAATCACTCTAGTATCTTTGCCAAGGAAACCCCAAAATGGGGTCATGGAGAATCAGATACAACTGAAACAGCAACAACCCCCAGTGCCCAGCACGTAGTAAACAACAAATGCTTGTTGATTAACTGATCAATAACCAATAACCATGACACACAATGAACCAAATTTCTCATACACTGGTAACATTCTCTAGTTGTGATGAGTGATAGAATAATGATATGATACTGGCTTCTTTTAAAGAATGTATTTTGGATTATTTAAAAATTAACACATTTGATTCCATATCATGCATAGCCATTTATTAAAGTTTAATGTTATATGATGATATTTTTAAAACCCTATATGAACATTCAAAATGAATAAAGATACTAAGCAGCAAAATACCAGAAAGGAAGTAGATAAGTAGATATATCTGGTGAGGAAGACCAAAATCGATGACAGTTTTAAAGTAGCTGTGGTATTAAATCTGCATTTATCAAGACCATAGGGCAAAATCTCAAATTAATGAAGCCTAACATTTTCTGGATTTGTCAGATGATAACCTTCTATGGGAAGCTATTTCCAGGGCATTTAATCATTTGCTTCATATTCCTCTGGCTGGTAGCCCTTGGATATTCTTGCTGAATTTATCAAATGGCATCTGGCTTCAAGAGTTAGGGTAAAATAGCCTAGACCTAAATATTTTCACAGCACAGTGCCAAGTAAAGAGGAGCGTGTATGTGTGTGTGTGTGTGTGTGTGTGTGTGTGTGTGTGTGTGTGTGTGTGTGTGTGTGTGTGTGTGTATACATACCTGTAGGACAAAATCAGTGCCCTATTCACTGGGATTTTAGGCATGTATTTTTGAAATATAATTGTCATCCCTGGTCCAGTACCCTTTAAGGACTCAGACTCCTGTGGATTTGTTTGATCAGTGAGGCCTAGATCTCTAGAGGTTAGTTTCTGTTTCTGGCTCTGCCCCTACCCTGGAGTAAAACTCCAAAAAAATCTCCACAACAAAGCTTAGATATGGTAGCCTACACTTAGAGTAATGGATACATGGATAATTGTGTTCCTTACCACAAAGGTACTCAACAGTTTTTATTTCCTCCACTATATAAAATGTGTAAGATGCAAGGGATTCACAAGCAAGCATAAATACAGAAAGCACAAAGTACTCAAACTTTCATACTGCCCCCTTCTCCTACTTGTCTCCCCAAATCTTAATAAACACTTGATGTGGGACTGCTGAACAGGTATTTCCCATACCCTTAGACATACCTTGTCTAAGCAATTCACGAAAATTATCATGGATGGTTGGCAAGGTCCTGATACCCTGGCATCTTGTGCTATGGCTTTAGTCTTCCAGCTACAGAATCATTTTATCCACTGAGAAACATGTTGTCAAAAAAAAAAACTTTACTCCTGAGAGGCAAGTGTTGATCAAGCTCAGACACTGAGCTTGATCCCACTAATTTGGAGATGTTCATTCTCAGAATCATTAGTCTCAAACCTATGCTCAAAAAATGAAATAAAAAGGCAAAGACAGCCAGGAATTGGAGGTCTATAAAGCTAGACGTAGGCTTGCCTGATCAAACACAAACCATTTGTCAATATCCCCACTGTGTAGGATGTAGTGTGGTCTTTCATTTGCTAAAGTATATAGAGCCTTTGGCCTTAGGGCCATAAGGAAAATGAATAAATAAGAGAACTGGCTCTAAGCTGTGATTAATGAGACTTGCTGTTTGAGGAGAGGAGAAAGGCATTTGGGACCATAA
>CM053580.1:397271470-397307785 GCA_028627135.1 Pseudochirops cupreus | reverse complement strand
AATAAGCCTGTCCAATTGAGCTGTAAAAGTCACACTTTCCTTCAGCCATAAAGGCATTAATTCTGCTTCTCCCCTGCCCTTAGCCTCAAAGTCTTTTCCCAAGCTAGCAGTAGGTCTGTTAGATAGTTTCCCATGAATCAATCACCCAAGTATTCTTAGAGAAATACATAGTTCCTTTGTTCTTAGTGGCCAGCTGCTTAGGAACCTTGAAAAGCACTAACAGAAGACGACTCACTCCCAAGATGGGACCTCTTGAACACCTAATCAGTCTAGCTTCCAGACTTGGCACATCAAGCCTATCCTCCCAACCACCATATTGGACTTATGTCATTCATCCTTGACCAAAAGTTACCTAGTGATGTGTCAAGGCAAAAAAACACACCTCTCTCTCCCCTCCTTTCTGATTCTTCCCAGTGAATTATGGGGAAAACGCCTGCGCAGCGAATATCCTTTTACTAAAAGGATTTGTTCTGTGAAGTGTGGATTCAGTCAAAGGGCAGCACTTGAGGACCTAGAAGGCAACATGTGACCACGAGGCCACAGATTCCCCACCCATGGACTAGGGAGTATGTCTTAATCCATGTAAGAAGTCCCATTTTAGGCCCTCAATTTCATTAAATTAATTGCGATAATCACAAAATTGACCACAGTTTCTCCTGATCAGCCTCCATTAGGTACATACATACAACACACATATATATGTATAAGTATATGTAATATTTATTATATAAATGACATAATCCTTTTTTATGGTAGCTGTAGATAAAAGGTAGAGCAAGAAATAAGGAAGCAATTATTTTACTAATATGAACAAAGGTTAAAAAAATACCTCATCAAGTCAAATGTATACATGAGTGAATAAAGAGAGCACGTATCCTATAATCTCAAGGTTCTTATGAATGTTTGGACTGAAACACTAGCAATAACACTTATAAAATAACAGACTAAATTGGAACCCAATGACGGGAAAATTAAAATGCCTCCCTCAAGAAAGAGAAAACTGGACATTTGTCAACTGTTAAGTCTCATTTCCACTTCCAGTAGAATCAGTTATAAAAAGAAAAATCTTCCAAGTACCTCGGGATAAGCAGCAGTGGCTTAATGAATTAGCAAAATGTCCCCAGGCACAAGTAAGCTGCACTATGCTGGCAATGTACCAGGGGGCCATTCTGTAAGCTGATATCACAATCTTATATTTTAGCGGGTTAAAGGAAATGAGTTACTGCTTCAGTGCTCCAAACAGGCCCCTTGTGGCATGGAAGTGTAACTGCACCTTCCAAGAGTGCTATACAACTGGAGAGCGATTTAGGTATTGGGGCAATTTGGCTCATTAAATCAAGAGAAAAAGGCATCTCTGTTCAAAAGATCGAATCAAACAACAAATGCATGTAAGTATTGCAGTAAATACATCCAAATACGCCAGATTATTCACTGATGGAATCTCAAAAAGTAATTTTAAATTGCATTAGATATGAAATAGTCCAGGGGCCTTCTAGGCACATGTTCACAAGATAGACTATTGAAATGAAACTGTTCAGAAGCCACACAGCCATGTGCTCTCTTACAAAAGGGGAGACAAGTTCATTTGCCAGACTTTCCTCTTGGGCTTTAGAAAGACAATTCTGTTTGAATCACTCCCTAGGACATCTGGCATTTGAATATTGAGGTATTGAAGCTAAAAGTCCATGAATAAACATGGGGCTGGGGGACAGGAGAAGGTTTTTTTCAGTTTATAGTTGGAATCATACCTGTATTGAATCTCGTGGTCAAGACAGCATGAAAGCTGTTAAGATTAAGGAAGGGAAAAACCTTTGAGTTTAAAACACATATAATTCTCCATATCTAATGAATAATGAAAACAAAATATTGCTATTTGACATAAAGTCCTAAGCACCTACATTACAAACAGTAAAACAATGATCCAGAAAAGTTAAAATAGCCATACGTATAAAATGTGGATTGACACATTTATCCTCTTTTACCATATAACATTTTAATATTAAAAAAGTTACTTAGTAAGTGGGAAATGATGCCTGTTGACTGACCTACTAACAACATAAACAAAAATAAAAGTATTAAACACATTCCAGGAATCAACATTCTCCAATATGACATTTTTCCTTTCATAGTAATTTATATTATGGTCTTTGTCACACTGGACAGAAGACGCTGTTTGGTATTTTTGTGAAAAAGCATCTAACAGAGGGACTGTAAAGCATAAGCAGACTGATGATCCTCAAACACGCTGATTCTGTTACTGCAGAGCAGACAGAGAAGGAAAAGGGAAGTTTGAGCTCATACAAGCTGACGAGCTGGAAAAACTGAGGCCCAGGGAGGCTGTGGCCTTGTCCAAAGTCATGAGACAGAAACAGGCCTTGAACATGTTCAGGTATCTCCTTCTCCAAATCCAATGCTCTTGTCAGTGGACCATATTTCTAAAAGGTTTAATTGAATGAAAAAGGTGGCTTTTTTTTTAATTAAAGGAATTGTAATTGAATTCAACTAGGATGTTTCAAATTGGTTTCTATAGGTAGTCTTTAATTGTTTCAACTCCCCACCTTCTATCAGGAGGAAAAAAAACAAATTGAAAGAAACTCTAGGGATCCAGCTAAGTCAAGTCACCTGAAGGGCACTGAGGGATGAAACTAGAAATACAATAAATAATGGTAAAGATTTGTAAGAACTTTAAAAATAAACGCCTTTCACCATCAAGGATGTTGAAACCGTCACATTTAAGCTCTAATACTACGGTCTTGGATTTGTTTCTCGAGGAAGTAGAAATGGCACTAAAAGAAATAAAAGTGGAAAAAGTAATTCAACAAATCCAAGTATAATCAGAGTAAGGCTATGTAAGAGGCAATACAGTTCTAAACATGGTAAAGGATTGATTTCTCCTGGAAGAGGAGAAGAAACCAAGGGCATGGAAATAATGTCAGACTTTTAAACCCCTTGAAATGACTGAACTAATATCAACAATCACTGACCAGTATGCCTTCTTGATTTATATAACGTTGTATCAGTGAACAATTTACACATGAATGAGGGGCATCTCTGATGATGGTATATAGTAAAAAGACCAGACTTTTGTCATTGACATTTTACAGTAAACTATACCTTTACATACAACTGACTAAAGGGTGTAGAAAATAGAAAGTCTCAATATAGACCATTTAAAAACAAAGTAACTTAATTCAATAGAGCAAAACAGCACCTTACAGGAAACTCCAAAAGCAAAAATGTCTCCCAAACATGAATCAAAATCATATGTGATCTTTTGAAAGATGCAAAATAAACACCTGCCCCACCCCAAACATGAAACTTTGCTTTATAATCCTCTAATCATTACAAGTGAACCATACAACAGAGCCATGTGCACTTGCCAAAGGTCTTAATCACTGTCATGGGGTGGGTCCAGAGTAGAGTCCAAGTGTACAAAGAAATCCCTACCTCCCTTTGAAATGAGATCCATATGAATATGCTCAGAACTTTCTAGACCATCTATGTTAGTAGTTATTCTAGGAATCATTCTTGAGTTGTCTATTATGTTCATCATTTCACTGAAGTAAGTTTCCCTCCACACATCTGTATGACACATATGTATTTACTGGGGATCTGTTTGCTTCAACAGGGGAATAAACTTTCATATTAGGCAATGAAATATTTTCTGACTATAAAGATGAATATTATTTCACTCTCATTTTAGAATTTGTAGAAAGTATAGGAGAAATATCCAGATGTGGGCTTCCTCCCCTCCACATCTATTGGAGAAAAAATAAGTTATCAAGATAAAATGTCTATTTCCAAATTTATTCAGCTCTAATTGACAATCCAAATTTACAAGCTCTTTATTATTCCTGGCAATGGAAAACCAAGAAAATATTTTAAAATCACAAAGTTTTCAAACTTTCTTCAACTATCTCAGTATCAATTTCTCAACTACCAAAATCCTTGCCAAGTTGGCCAACATGAAAAACAGGTGGGTTTTACTTTTTTTTCTAACACCCTTGGGATTAGAAATACTAATTAAGCAGTCAAAATACAGGTAGCCAGGATAATGGGATATTTGGTTTTCATAATAATTGACAAGTTGATTGCTATAAAGAAATTTTTTAAAAACTGACTTTTCTTAGATTAAAATTTTTACAAAGGTCTATGAATTATGATGTCCTTTTGAGAGCTCTTGTTATCTAAAGCTTGTGGTGGCTTGAGAGCATTCCTTCTCACTGGTCATACCAATTATAATCCATTAACCTGCATCTGATAAAATGAGATGTGGTATATAAGCCACTTTGCAAACTTTAAAGGGCCATATAAATGTCAGTTATTATCATCACTTGTTGGGAGCGGCTTTCTTTTTCTTTTTTTGAACTGGCTTAATTCCCTCCGAGTTTAGTATTTTAGATCAGACATATAGAACAGTTCCATGAAGGCAGAGAGTAAATAGAAATCACCCAACATATGAAAGTCATCATGCACACACATTGGAAGTCATGGAAAATTCTACCTCCTTTTTGGTGTGACTGCATCTGTCTTTTATACCGAGTAGGTAAATTTCCAACTGTTGCAACCCTGATATATTCTGTAGAATTGAAGTAATGAGCTGCTGTCTACTACACAAATACAGAAGCTCCAGTGTAAATACTGTCCCCAAGTGGAAGATGTAAGTAAGCATTTAGAGACTGCTTGGTGGCCAGCAGATTGGTGGAAATTTTTAAAAACCATTATCACGGTTATCAAGAGGCATTTTGCCATTTTTTTTGTTAAATTTTGTGCCTGCTTAGACATCTGAAATTATTGTGGGGTTCACAATGTCCTTTCATAAATGAGGGCAGTGACTTAGGAAGAAAACATAATATGATGAATATGATAGGGCTTCGTGTAAGTACAGCTGTAACACATCAGGAGTGCTCTAGGTCAGTATACTGCCAAAGACCTCCGATTTAATCAGTAAGAGTATATACTTTGTCAATGGGAGAGAAGTTCTTGTAGCTGTTGGTTTTGCAAGTTGTAGTGGTCAAAAAAATTCATCACCTGGTAGCCAACCATCTAGAAATAATGCGTCAAGTCTTATATTGCTTTTTGATGACAGACAGAATTTGTTGTTGGGCCCATACTGGAAATGTTTCCCACTGGACAGGACCTTCCAGGGTTGGCCATAGAAAATCCACATCATTTCCATGCAATGATTAGCCATCAGCATAGGACTTTACAAGAGGCTATCACATGGTCCAGAAACACAGCCATTTAGTTGTGGACATTTCTTAATACTCAGATTTTTGTAATTATACAGAATATAAACAAAGGACTTTAAACAGTAAACTATATTTAGTACGCACGTACACACATATCACAACAGTTCAGAAAAAAAAAGCCAGCTTCAAAATATGGATGCTTTATATATACCATGTCAATTAGATTCCATTCAGTAAACGCTTACAAAGAATCTACTGTGTGCTAAGGAGTTTGCTTAACATTTGGAGAGATGAAAGATAAATAAGATGATCCTTGCCCTCATGGAGCTTACAGTCTGGTAATTGGTTTAGGTAAGACACATACCAAAAAAACTTTTTCAACTGAGAATGAGAGAAGCATATAAAAGTAATAAATCAAGTATTATTTAAGGTCTAAGAAAGGAATGTCTTTGGTGGGATCAGAAAAGGTATCAAAGTATTCTATTGAATTTGTATAAGCATGGGTAGGGTAAACTAAAATGTGAATATAATAAAGGGGATGAGTAGCTTTTTGCAAGAAAACCTATGAAAGATCTGGTATAGGTAATCACAGTGGAGAAAATGTTAGTTTGCAAGTATTAGTTCATACAAAACCAGGCATGTTCATTTTCTTTTAAGAAACCTTCCCTGATGAATCAACTACCTATGGCTGCTTCTTTATTCTGCATTATTTTACCAATTTGTGCAAGAAATCTGTATTTATAAGGCACAAACTGTCATTAGATTGTGTTTTCTATTTGTCTGATGTATCTAAGTCCTATCTCCCCAACTAGACAGAAGATAGGGGTTTTTTTATATGTCTGTATTTCACCACTTCTCATCAATGTGTTATGCAAAATATACACTGAATAAATGATCACTGAATGAATAGATGAATAAAATAATGAATGGAATTTTAACAATAAAATTTAATTCAATTTCATCATGAGAATTCCCAAAAGGATATTGTGGAAGGTGATCATTAGGAAAAATTAAAAAGAAGAAAAATTAAAAACAAGTATTAACCATAGAGTAAATAGAAACCTCATCAGTTTCAGAGCCTTATCTATGGTCTATCTTATTTCAAATGAACTAAAAAGTTAGAGCTTAGGATGAACTAAATGTTAGAAACATAGAAGTTCCATTAAATTGCTTAACAACATTCTTTTGTGATTTGTAATGATGTACGTAAAAAATGCATCTCAAATCACAAAGATATCTAGTTAAATGATCCATTTATTATGAAATCACTTAACTAAGTTTACCATAATGACAAAGAGTAGTGACAAATTCAATTAAAAAAATCAGTTAAGACTGATCTTGTGATTTATACAGACAAAATAATTGGCCAAATAAATTTTTCAGAATTATCCCTGTTCTTTCCATTACTTCCAGTTGCCAGGAATTGCTTGTCCTGGATGCTACATCTTTGCTATTATTCTGATGTTATATGGACAGTGTTAATATCTCATTAGCATCAATACTGTAAACAACTTGGGTATACTTAAATGTAAGAGTCTTTAAACAACATTAAACTGAAGTCTACCATTCTTAAGCTAGTGCCTTTCTAGCACAGATTGTTACTCAGTGACTTTTCTTCCATACTGATAATATAATCCAAAGCTGTTTCTCCTTAGTCTGTATGTAGTCAAAAGAAGGTCTTGAGTTTCCATTTTTTTCAGTGCTAAAATGAGTAAACACTTTATCACTATTATTTGAAATTTCAGCATTAGGTATTTTTTGGGGTGGCATTCAAAGTTATTCAAGTAGAAAAGAAAAAATTCAAACCAGTCACCAGATCCAAAATTAGCATTTTATTCAGAACGCTGGGGTCAGAGGTGTATCATTTATATTCTGGTACACAATACAGAGGCAAAGCTGTTGTCAGAAGTCTCTCCAGTTTAAAAGCTTTTTTTTGTTTTTGTTTTTTTTTTTTAAACACACACTTAGTAGTGCCACCAGTGTCAGGCCACCTCTTTCTTTTTTTTGGTACAAATTATGTAAAACATTTGTGCTAAGAACTTTTCTCCCTCCCCAAACAAAAAAAAATTAAAATTAAAAATAAAATTAAAATTAAAAAAATTAAAAATTGAGTATTCTAACTACAGCTCAACAATTGAATCAAATGTCACTTGTTTTAAACCTGTTTTGTAAATATTTTATCCATAACGAAAGATATAAACATGCAAAAACCTGAATCCATAGTCCAAATAATACATACACATGTTCTGAAGTTTTGCACTTCTCCATAGACTATGCCAATAAAACATTATGTACACATACGATTTTTACAGTGAAGTGGAAAAAAATACAAGAAATTAAAAAAGTGTACATGGATTAAGACCAAAATGTGTCTAACATTCTAGCTTAGGAAAAAATTCAATTCTGCTACAAATTGGTGATATGAAAACTCCCTTTATTTGCAACCAGCTGCGTAAGTTTTAGAATTTTAGTGAAAAAAAAAAATCTAAAGTCTAAAACTAGAAGTAATGTACATTTCTCAAGCTCATGGTCTCCTCTCCCAAGGTAATAAAATCATTCCATGAGGTTTTTCTTTTTTTTTTTTAATTCTGTATTTTAATAAAAGCAAATGCAATGTAACAAAAGCATGTTGAAGCATATCATGGTTTAACTTACTGCTTCCACCCCAACACATTTGTTTCTTTTACTTATCATTTCAGAAATCAGTACCATTAAAGCCTTAAACATAAAACTAATTCCGATCTGAAAAAGGTACAAAAAGGCACATAAAATCCCAGTGCTTCTGTACTGTAAAATTCAAGTGTAACTGAGCTCAATATTTTTTTTCCAAACAGTATTGGATCACTGATATTCCCACTGAGCCCCAATGGGTTTGCAGCCTATGCCAAAGCCTTCAGCAAGCACTTGTGCTAGTAGACTACAAGGTTAAAGCCTAGCTTGTGTATGCTTTTTTTTTGTTTGTTTTTTGGGGAATATCAGTTGAAATGTTTGTACTTGTCCAAAAACCAAGTTCATTCTGTAGTTCAGTCATCACCGCCGCCATACATATCGGCAAGTTTCTTGAAGCGTGGGCCCCAGTCATTTAGGTAATCATAGTCCTGCTCACCACCACTACTTGAAGAGTTAAGGGAGCTCAAAGATCCGGCAGTGGAGCCACTGCCTTCATAGTCAAAGACTAGCAGGGAGTCATATGGTGGAGCTGTAGGGTCATTGTCAGCAGCTTTGAGTCCCTGAGGGAGAAAGGGAGAGAGGGGAAGAGAGAGAGAGAGACAGGGAAAGAGAGAGACAGAGAGACAGAGAGACAGAGAGACAGAGAGACAGAGAGAGACAGAGACAGAGACAGAGAGAGAGACAGAGACAGAGAGACAGGAGAGGGAGAGAAGGAGAAGGGCAGAGGGGGGAGAGAAGGAGAAGGGGAGAGAAGGGAGGAGGAGGAAAGAGAGAGAGAAAGAAGATAAATATGAGGTTACACATCTCCAAAATGCTTTAATATCAAGATAGAAATATCCATAACATAATCATATCCCTTTGATGTCAGTATCGATGCTGTCTTTTGACAATATCAATTCTTAAGTGACAATCGATAGTGTCAAAACACAATCTCGTCAAGACATTATCAATATCACATCCAATTCTTCATGTGAAATCTCTTTCAAGGTGTCAGGTTAACAACTACCACTTTTTCAAAATAATCACTTCATGTAAATGCTAAAAATTAAGTATCTTTGTTATTTCTTCAAAATACAGAGAGCAAGTACTTATTATTTCCCCCTCCTGGCTCAATTTGTCGTCCCCCCCTCCCCGAATCTAAATTATCTGCCTCAATTAGTAAACAGGATTTTTAGGTAGTGGTTGAAAGTTAACTAGGACAGCTGAATGACACAGACTAGTCTGCAATAGTAAACCAAAGAAACAAAAACATTATAAGGTATTATAGGAAAGAAAACAATTGCATAAATAGGGCATTTGTTTTAAATAGGCATTTAAATATGAATTTGAGTAGGATTAATTCTTACTAAAATATTTGTTCATTGAACTACTTTTTTCTTAATTTCTAAGTGGTCCAAAAGAAAATTGTGAAATGGACCCTCTAAAAAAAATGTCCACTGACTGACACTTTTAATATAATAGTACTGACTTTACTCTCCCTTGTTTCTGCTTAACCCAGAGCAATACTATTGTGCCCCTGAATTTTAGAGAAAATATGTATATTTAGTTCCCAAGAAAAATACAGAAGGAATAAAGAAGAAAAAACATATCATTTGCTCTACTTTGTACCGCTGCCAGGAGATGCCCTTTTTCCCTCTCATTTGGGTCTTGGCTGGCTGCAGATAATGTTTCTCATCTCTGTATCTTCTGTGGTAATGCATTATGTAATTGAGTTTCGTGATATTTTTCACAATTAAGAAGAAATCTAAATAATTTAGAGTTTATCATTTTAAATCCTTAAACAGTCTTACTTCTACAATTATTGTCTAAACAAGTGTATTTATCCTAACCTCATTTTTCCAAAATATAGCCTTGTCCAACATTTTAAGAAAATCATCAATCTATTCCTTTTTTTAAAATCATTTTTTTCCTGAGGATTCTCCAATTTGTTTATTCATGAGATCAACTGAGGAGGAAGAGTGAATGAGACAATTAATGGGAGAACTCCAACCCTGGGAGACTCATCTTGATCATATATAAAATTATCTCAATCTAAAAATTCACTATAATTTAAAATACAAATATTAGTAGATTTAAATATCTTTATATGAATACAGAAGTACGTTCATAAGTTTTATAATGATATACAAGCCATGAACTGGAAGAAGTTTATATATGTATACAAATATACATATAAACACATAAGAACTTTCCCTAAATAATGGTTGCTCATGCATCCATGTGCACGCGCCTGCACACATACACATGCAAGCACACACACACACACGCACACACACACAGACACTTTTATAGACAGAGATTTTTTAAAATTCTAATGATACTATTCCCGATGCTTTTACTGCATCTCCCATATATGTGTCTCTGTATCAGGATCACATCCCTCAAAATGACCACCCTCTGAACAAAGGCATTTGTAGATAATAAGCAGCAACAGCTGACCTCAGGTAAATGAGATAGAGGTAAGTATCCACTACTGAATTTTCAGTGGTCTCTAGATGTCTCTTTACAATTTCCTCAAACATCTAATTTAAGCACAACTTTTCTGTGGAGTAGATGACAACATCACTCATCATCCAACCTATCTGAGTAGCTGGTGGTACCATGGACAGAGAGCTAGGCCTAGAGCTGGGAAGACCGGAGTTCAAGTCCTGCCTCAGTTCTCAATGGACAAAGTCACTTAATTTCTTCCTCAGTTTCCTTATCTGTAAAATAGGGGTGATAATAATAGAACTTGCTTCCCAGGACTGTGAGGATCAAATGAGATAGTATTTGTAAAGTGCTTAGTTAGCATAGTGCCTGGAACATAGTAGATGCTTATTAAGTTCTTTCTTTTCTTTTCTTTCTTTCCTTCTTTCTCTCTTTCTTTCCTCCCTCCCTTCTTTCTATTCTTCCCTCCCTCCTTCTTCCCTCCTCTTCCTTCCTTCCTCCCTCCCTCCCTTCCTCCCTCCCTGTATAATAACAAGCTTATAGTGAATCACAAGTTTAGGGCTACCAAGTAAAAACTTAACTTTAGATAGGATTTTATTCATTAGGTAGAATTGTTATGTTACAAAGAACAGCCTAAGTGTACTGAGCAAAATATAATTTCTCAACTGCATACTGGATCCCCAGCACCTGGCAGAATACCTTTCACATAACAGGTATTTAATAAATGCTCATGGAATTGAATCCTTTGAGAAAAGAATGTTTATAAAATTGGAGATGACTATTTCTTTCTAAACAAGCAATCTACGTCTAATTACAAACTGACCATACATAGCTGTAAAAGCAGTCCTGAAGAAGAGGCAAAACAAATCTGGAAAATTCTTGATAATAAGGATGAGGCCTCTGATCACCAAAGGAAGCAATGATGTGTTTTGGTTCTAAGTGAAACCAATTGAACTGCAGGATTCTTCTGACTAAAAGGGAACTTTTTTGTCTTCTTCAAGCTCTTGACATCAGTGCTTCCCTCATACGTTTTTACACTTTTCTTTATATTATTGCTACGTAGCTAGTATTTTTCTTTGCCTACTAGAGCTCTCTGCTCCCCAATATTCTCTCTTTGCTCCAGGTAAAGCACATAATTTGCTAATTCCTGACTCCATGACATTCTACCATGTGGAATACTTCCCAGCTTTCTCCACTAAACCATATATGGCAACAGAACCATCTTCTCCTCCAAAAATGCCTCTTTCAATTAGTTTTACTCTAGAGCAGGCCTGCACAACCTATGGTCCACGGACCATTTGTGGCACACCAAAGAAATTTCAGGCAGTCTGTGAAAAAAGTATAGGAAATCTGGCATGCCGTAGGTTGTGCCTCAGTATGTAGTAGATGGTTTGAATGGTAATACTTGAGAGTAAATATAAAAACTAATATAAAATTACAACAAAGGATAATGATAGTATATAATGGTTCAAATATGGTAGAATGTTTGAAAACATGTTCACTAAAAAAAGGAACTGCTCATTTTTAAAAAAAATTTTATTAATGCCTTTCAATTTTATATTAGTCATTTCCAGATATATACCTATAATCACACCCTCTTGCCTGAACACACACACACACACACACACACACACACACACACACACACACACACACAAAAGAAAGAAGTCTTATTGGTAGCAAAGAAAAAAATGATAGCTATGAAAAACCAACCAACACATTAACTGTGTCTGACTGCATTTGCTATATTACATATTCACAGTTTCTCTCCTTTCCAACAAAAGGAGAAAGAAGCATGTTCTCTCTTCTCTTGGGTCAAACAAACCAGTCATAATTATCCTGTGATCAACTTCATTTGGTTATTCTCTTCATTCACACTAGTAGTATTTGTTTTCATTTCCTTCTTAATCCACTCTATCTCATTTCCTACAAATTTTCCATATTTCTCTTAATTCTTCACATTTGACATTTATTATGGTACAACGTTAAATTACATTTATGTAACAACATTTATTTTTTGCCATTCCCCAATTCATGAATATCTGTGTCTTTTGGGTATTTTTAAGTACTTGCTAAGACAGGAAGTACTTCTCTGAATATTTTTGGTTATATGGGATCTTTCAATGACTCCTTGGGGTATAAACTTGGCAGAGGGATCTTTGGGACATAGTATAAATGATTCAATTTTTTATTTTTTACCCCACACAATTCCAAATTGTTTGCCAGAATGGTTTGATCATGTTATGTCTATATTTAAGCGTATTAACATTTCTTTTTCCTGCAGCACTTTAAATACTGCACATTTAAATCTTTTTTAAATCTTAGTTACTTTGAGGGGTGTAAGGTGAGATGTAAGGCAGTGTCAAACTTGCTTGTTTATACTTTTGATTTTGATCTCTTGTCATTACTATGTTATTAGAGACTTGCAGCTCATTTTCTATGATTGCTAATGGCTTGCACATCTTCTTTTGAGAAAACTTTGTTCATATCTTGTAATCATTTACCTACTGATGAATGGCACTTTGTTATATATTTGTGTTAATTAGCCACAAAACTTGGAAATATCTCACGGATGGATTTTTACTCAAGTGAGAGTTATCTTTTTACTCTACTTGTACTGATTTTGTTTGTGTGAAAGTTTTTAAATTTCATGGAACTAAAGGTGTTTGTTTATTACAAGTTCTTCACCTAAGCATAATTGCCATTTATAGGGACCTAATCTTTTATATTTAGGACAAGTAGCCATTTGAAACTTTACCAAACCAAAATAATAACAATTTCTTTTTCTTCCTCCTTCCTTCTTCTTTTTTCCCCCTTCTTCTTTATCATTAAAATGTTTCCACTTTTTCCAGTAGTTTATGTCAAATGTTGTATCTTCCTCAAGTAGTTTATGTTTTCGGGTTTAATGAACACTAGATTATGCCTACCATACCTTCAAATAAAATGCAGTATCCTGGACTATATTTTGCCTTATACTGTAATTCTAATATTCTTCTTCTCAATGTTTCATTTTTATTCTTTACATGTCTTTAAATTTAAGTTCTCTCAGTTACAACATTTTTTTTTCTTATCCATTGTCATTTTCTCTAATCTAATTAAACTGTCAATTCATGTACATAAGGTTATGCTGATGTTTGGATTACATTTTCTACTATTAACCTCTTTTGTCATGATTTTTATTTTCTCTTTTAAGTCAGCACTTTGTCCCTAACTTGACACTAATTCATTCTCACAGACTCGGCTCTGCTCTCCATTCCTGTTGACTGACCCTATCACCTGACTCCTACCTCTTTTTGGCCCTTCCCTTTCTCTACCCAGTTAAGTGTGTGATTCAAAATCCCTCCTTCACTGTCTGACCTCATAATTTATGTAACATTCTTGTAGTGCCCTTTTCTAAGAAGCATTCCTTCTATATTGAACCCCTTTCCTTATCTCTACTTCTTTTTTAGCCTATTCTAAATGTGTTACACTTTTGTTCTCTTTTATTCTAGGTCTATCATGAAGGGCTGAGTTTCTGAAGTAACACATTTGAGCTTTCTCTATTATTACTCTATGTCCTATTATTCTATGCTAGTGTGTCCACAGTCCTTTCCCTATTCTTTTTTGTTTGCATGTTGTTGCTGTTGTTTTTATGGTGTGCTTCTTTCTTAGGAATATTAATTTGTGAAAGGAGCAGTAAAGTGTGTGCATGGGGATCACTTTTTAGCCTCAGTCATGAAGTTCAGACCTACTGTTTTAATGTGATCATTAGGCCAATATATCCTACTTTTGGACTTAAATTCACCCTACTGCTCTGGGAGCTGGCAACCCCTGGGGATCCATACATCCCTCCTTCTGGGGTGTTTGATGCAGTCCTGGAAAGCACAAATATTAACCAAGAGAAAATGTCCATTAATCAAGAGAAGATCCCCACCCCATCCACAGACAAAGCCCATTAACAGCCCCTCCTTCACTTCAATGGAAATATTCTTTAGCTGTACCCTTTCAATTGCCAGTCCCACCCATTATTCTTACCCTACAATATCCCAAGCCTTTCCCCAAGATTTTAGAGAAGATTACAACCTTACTGCTTTTTGTTCACCTTCAGGCATTGTGAGAGTATATAAACAGCCCCTCTATTTTTTTGTCACCCCTTTTTACATTCAAATGACTTCTATTATCATATTGTGAATTCCTTTAGAGCAGACACTTTTGCCTCTTTTTGTAACCCCAGCATTTAGCACAGCGCGTGGCACACAGGAAGCTCTTAATGAATGCTTATTGATTATTATTCAACCCCTTGATAAGTATCATCAGAATAATATTGACACATGTATAGAGGAACATGGGATTTTGTCCATTTAACATTATTTCAGTTCTTCCTTCTCTTCTGATTCTTTAAGAGTCACATCTAAATGTTTAGATCCTTCCACCTTTTTTGTCTCTGTTATTTCTTTTAACCTATGGTCCATTTTAATAAATCTCAGAAACCTGAGAAAATTGATTCCATTGCTCAGTCTTTTCTTGATAACTGTACATATATGCCTTCCATGTACTTTTCTTATTGAAAGTTTTCATATAGTGAATGTTCTACTAGCATTTATTTAGACTCAAATGCTTCACTTATTGAACAGTCATCTTTTTCAAAGATAAATAGGCTTAGCTTTGATGGATTTGCTCTATGAATTGAGGTGCTTTGTTTTTTTGGAATATCCTAACCCAATATTTTCTTTCATTTCTCATGGCTATGGTATAATCCTGGGCTAATCAAACTGATGTCCTTTCATGGCTGAAGGTTTTTTCCTCTGGCAGCTTACAAAATTTATCATATTGCATTTAAATTATATAATTAACCAACAGATACCATGGAGTTTTTAACCACAGCATTCGTATCTAGCAGCAATCCATGGATTTGATTAATTAGTACTTTATCTTCTGTAGTAGGAGTCATATTTTTCTATTTTATCTTGCAGTGAGGAAACATATGTCACAGTGGCTAAAGAGCTGGCTTTGAAACCAGACAGATGTGTTCAAGACCTATCTTTCACACATACTTTGTGACCCTGGTCAATTTACTTAACTTCTCAGAAATCTAGGCACCTCTCTCAGACTAAGAGTTGCCCAGAAGACATGGACCTACATTGAAAGAAGCCTTTCTCCTTCCCCCATCCCAGGTCCAGGCATTATTTATCTTGGTCCCTATTTCTTGTAGTAAGACTGCTTAAGTTTTAATAACATGGCCATATTTCTGGGAGACTAATGACCATCAACTCTGGGTGCTAGACTTTCAAAACCAGCAGCTTTGGCTTGCACTTTCAAAGTGACATGTTCCTTGTCTTTGATCATTCCCCCTCCCCCTCAACTTATGAATATCTGAGTTCCAAATTCACATCTTTTTTTGCCTCTGCTACTTCGGAGAGACTACTCATTATATTTTCTAAGTTGTTTACTCTTCCATTTATTTGTTACTAACTTTCTTACCAAATGTCTACTCCAGTATCTTTTCTTAAAAGAATTAGATTCTGAGGTTTCTGCTTTTTTGATCTATGATTTCATGGATATCAATAGAATTCTCTCTTGCATCAGGAACTTTGTTTACTTTTATTGAAAGTATGATTTTGACCATTTTGGGGGAATTCTTACTTGTCTGTTTCTCTGTGAGTTTCACTGGTGATTTATCTGCTTGGGAGCTATGCTTATATCCAGCATCTCTTTGAACTTAAAAAAAAAAATAACAAAAAAAATTTGCTTTATATTCCCAATGGCTTGACTCTCTCATCCTGTCACCTTGTTTGGCCATACATCTTTGCAATGCTGTGACAGAAATTTCTCTCCTTCAAAATTACCTTGGGTTTACATGGCTTCCTTAAGTTGAGGCAGCAAGGTGACACAATGGACAGAGTGCTAGCCTGGGGGCAGAAAGAAATGAGTTCCACTCTAGCCTCAGACATTGGCTGTGTGACCCTGGGCAAGTCACTTAACCCTGTTTGCTTCAGTTTCCTCATCTGTAAAATGAGACAGAGAAGGAAACAGCAAACCACTTCAGCATTTTTGCCAAGAAAACTTCCCCCAAAAAGAGGTCATAAAAAGTCAGACAGCACTGAAAATTGGCCTCACTGAGTTAGGATCGGCTGGAATTTGACTGGGCCTATTATCTCAGTAAATTTCATGAAAGCATTGACCAGAAGTACCTTCCTCCTCTCAGTGGCTCTGCACTGCTCAACCTGTCCCTGCCCTCTCCATTTTATCCCCTTTCCTTGGTGTGGCCAGACAAAACTTTATGTTTTCTACCTTTTACGAGGGATGGGTACGATAGGCTGAGTTACTGGGGCTGAGAGACAGCCCCAATGGTTTTATGCCTGAGGCACGGGAAGTGCACGGGGTGACATAGATTAGTAAAGGCTTTACAAATTTCACTTTTCCACTCTACTATGCTTTATATTGCATTGTTTTTCTGATCTTTTTTGGTTCAGTTTTAATTACTCTAGATTATTTCACGTATTTCTTTCGTTTGGGGATTATTAGTTTGGAAAAGTTATACTAACTAGGAGTCTAATTTCCTGTTGATTATGTGACTGATCACCAATTTTAAAAGTGCAACCAATGTAAAAACGATAGCCACAAAAAGGAGGCCAACAGTACCCGTAAATAACCAGCATTTATCTAGCACTTTAAGGCTTGCAAAGCACTTTACATATATTATTATTTCAACTCTGACAGGTAGGTACTGGTATCATCCCTACTTCACAGATAAGGAAACTGAATCTAAGACAGGTTAAGTGATTTCCCCAGAGTCAGACTGCTAGTAAGTGTCCGAGGCCATATCTGAATTTAGGTTTTCTTGACTGCAAGTCCAACATTATCCACTGGGCCACCTATCCAAGAAACTGCTTAAGCCAACCAAAAAGAATTCCTTGCAAAGGCAAAACATGACAGCCAAAGGAGCTAAACAAGGTAACTTGCATACAATTACACAGAAAGGTGATTGGTAATTAAAAGCAGTTATCACCCCCAACGAGCAAAATGAATAGTTTTTAAAAAATCTTGCATAGCTTGATATTGGATTGGTATAAACCAAATTATCCTGAAGGTGGTTCTAGAGGAAACTCTGAATAGGACAACAAACAGATGTGAAATGAAATTGATCTGCTATCATATCTTTAGTAGTCAATTCTTATCACTTAACGGCAAAGAAAGTATCACATATGGATTCTAATACTTCAGTACATGATGTGCTGCTATAAAAAGAAATGGAAATGGGACTCAAATAAATGAAGACAGTAAAAGTTTCTGAATGTGAATAAATTTATAAAAGAAGAAATTTCTGTAGGAAGAGAAACAATTTAAAAAGTATTCAGGGATCATTTTTCAAGGTAATTCTAAGAGGGAGTATATTAAAAACACCTTATAAAAGTTTGTAAAAGATGGCTGTTCCCCAAAAGCCATCTGAAAAGATGTAAGTATAGATTGACAAAAATGCCTACTTTCTCAACTCTATTAAATCTTTATGAGAGTGGTATATTCAGTACGTGCACTGAGGAAATCTTTGAAGGAAATAAGATGGGGAAAAAGTAGGCTTTCATAATTTATTTTCCACAGCAGTTCATTTTTTTACAGTAACTCAAATTTCTCAAAGGGATAGCATATACCAAACACTGCTGGGTTTATTTTTTTGGTGGTTGCAAAAATGTATTTAATTTCATTAGAGCAAAAGAAAAACATAAAGTAGCTCTCTTCCTCCCAGACTTTTCCCATTTGTTATATTAAGTTCATAAAAGATTCTATGATAGATGTGCTCTCATTTATTTCTAGTAGTCTCTTGCTGATCTTCTGATTACAATATCAAGTGAAAAATAAAACAGGGAGAAACAGACTGACCTAAAGGTATTTCCCTATATTTTACTGACTCTATACTACAGACCTCCTTCAAGAGCTCAAGGGCCACTCAAAAGAAACCTGCTTCACAGAACACAAAGGAAAAAAAAAACAAATAGGTGAATGGAGAATGTCTATTGCCTAGGTTATGCAGAAAATTTATAACCTATTGAGTTAGTTCTTCCCAGATACATTTGGAATTCTGTTTGTAGAATGAACCCAAAACTGAACAGGAAGAACAGAGGGCTGAAATGTATCTGAGATCTTGCAAAATGGTCTCATGTCATTTTCACCTCCAAAAGCAGACCTTTGAAACATTATTTTTATGATTTCATTTGTATATGATGCTCTTGGTGAAGGACCCCCTCTACTAATACAGACAAGAACCTGCTGGGCAACTTATAGTCCTAGTTGTCTGGGTCACTGGAAGGTTAAATGACTTGCCCAAGGTCACAGAGCCAATATGTATCAGAAATAGAACTTGAACCCAAGCCTTAATGACTCCAAGGCAATCTCAGTATCCTCTATATCACAGTGCCTCTCTCATTAATGTTAGCATTCTCCTGGTACTGCTATATGGTAATGAATTCTGAAACATTCATCTCAAGAAAATAAAAATTACTGTTTATGGAAAGACATATGCACACATGTATATGTATACATACATTATGTATACTAGTATATGCACACATATATGTATTCACACATGTATACATATACCTTTGTGTATATATGGATATCTATATGTATGTACATACACACACACACACACACACACACACAAAGAAAGAGGACAGGTTGGAAGGGGGGAGGCTCAGAGCTAGAAGGGATCATAGATTTAATGTTGGAAAGAACCTTAGAGTTCATTTGGACTGATGAACTATTTTTTTTTTTACAGATAAAGAAACTAGGATGTTGTGCATTGCCAAAGATGACCAGAGTAAAAGTTATATAAAAGGCATAACTGAGGCCATGCAAAACTAGAACATGAGGCAGACAGGTTAGGCACTGACAGCATAGGGTAACAGATGAAAAATCTGGGTTTTGCACTCATGAGCAAAATCTACCTCCTTTCAAAGGAAGGCCTCCAATATGTTGGGTAGATCCTTTATGGAGGATTATGGAAAGGCATGGGCAAAGAAAGTCCAGAATGAGAAGCTACATATGGGTTATTAGTTTTATCAGTGAGCAAATTCCATCCCACTGTGATCATGGTCCAAAAAACACCCTTAAAACAACTGTAATACTCAAGGGGAGCTTGGAATAGGAAATAGTTGGATTCCTTTGCTACAGAAGAGAAAATATGCAGTCTCTTTTGACCCTCTGATATGTATGGAAGCTTAGTCTGGCTACTAGTGTAGAGCTAAGAGCAAACCCAAATGATCAAGTTCAGAATGAGGCAGCCAGTGAGTCTGGCTGGGCTAAAATAGCCATAGATCAAATAAACCAAAGCTTTGAGTGGGCCAAAGTGGATTGGGACCTTGTGACCCCTGAGCTCACAGGGAAAGAGGCCTGGGTCATTGGGACATGAATCAATCTAAGAGTGGGCTAAAAGAAATTACATCATAGGAACAGCCAGAAGAGACAGATGGAGCAAGGGAAATAAAGTGATGGCTTGGAAGGGAGGAAAGGAAACAGAAAGAGAGAGAGAGAGAGAGAGAGAGAGAGAGAGAGAGAGAGAGAGAAAGAGAGAAAAAGAAGGAAGGGGGGGATAAGACAGACAGACAGACACACACACCCATATACATACAAAGACAGAGAGAAACAGAAGTTTCCAGGGATCAGAAGAAGAAAGTTCTGCATCAGGTTTCAGGGAAACAAATTCCTGAAACTTGGGAGGGGACAACTGTGGAATTAGTTCAAAAAAAAATCCTTTTTTACTGAGTCTGGGGGCTGAGTGGCAGAAGGAACTTTTTATAGACCATGGAGAGTAGGTCAAGGTACAGTAATCTATGAAGACTGAGGGGATAGGAAGGAGGAGGACAGATGGTGGGAAGGACTACCTTAAGCCTCAGACTAGGAGTACTAGGAAAACAGGAAAGTAAGTAATGGAGAATGAGAGCTTTGATAAGCCAAATAGGAGAAAAAAGTTCATATCAAGGCTATGGCTATGGGAAAGAAGCTGTGCAGGAGGGAGCTAATGTGTAGGCTGAGAAATATGCTATGTAGTAATTATAACTATAGTTAAAGTTCTAACTTAAAATGAGTAATTATAAGCATATCTGAAACCTGCAAATCTATAAACCTTTTATCTGTTACTGTAGCTTCCTCTCACTTCCCATTACAAACATCTTACAGGTTAGTATGCTATTAGTGAAGAGCTAAGAAAAAAAATGAGGGAAATTAGGTAATAGATTTTTTTTCCTCTTGCAGAGAAAGTTCCTGTGAATTAGGGAACCCTAGAAAGCCTGGGAGAGTCATGGGATTTTAAAGAAAGAACGATCTTTTTTAAATGAATGTAATTACATTGCTTTTGTAGAAGCGACAAAGTTAAATCTATGAGAATACTGGTATAACAAGAACGGAATTATAGGGTTCCGGGGCACTACTACACTGTGTGGCACCAAAAGAACAAAAAAGAATTTACCCTTGGGTCAGACAAGTCTGAAATTTAAAAAAGAAATGGTTTAATTTACTCTAGGAAAGGATTATGTGACTTTAGACGAACTGCTGCTACTGCTGAATTAGTACATTAGTCTGAATTAGTCTATGTACATTACTCTATGTACCTTAGTCTGAATATATGATGCCTTGTATGCCAAGACATGCTAATGCAAGGTCTGTAAAAATCACATACAACTGAATGTAAGAGACCAGTAAGATGTTTTGAAGAGGTGATACTACAATTCCTACTTATTACAAGTGACTTTTGTATTGTTGGTCTGAACACAAAAACTTTATTCTTATCTAGTGTATGTGCCATGATGTGGGTTAGAATCCAGGTCTAAAACAAAAAGTCACATTTCATATCACTGTGGAATTTTACTGGTGGTCACTAACTTAAGATGAGCTAAATTCTTCTCCTTTCCCACACATTCTGGAAACCATAAATTTCTACTTCTATTAAAGGAATCTGCATTTTAGAGCTAATGAGGATTCCTAGAGACCATTTAGTCTAATCACTTCATTTTACAAAAGCACCCGAGGTCCAAAATGACCAGGGGATATGTCCAAGATTTAGTGGTCAGCTACTGACTGAGAGGGCTTCGATGAGACCCAAACTTTTGATGTCAGGGTTCTGTGTAGTACATCAGAGGTGCTTCTCAATGTTATCATCTAAGGTGTATAACTAATTCTAAGTTGCTAACTGTAATGCTTTCCCTATAATTTGAAGTTAAGTTCAGTTATTTTCAAATATAACTATTAAAGTTTTACTAGTAGGAGGAAAAGATGAAATTGTCACATAGGGTTCAGTATGGAAAACTTTATCCCAGAAAGGTGTCTAAATGGGCAAAAGATGTATAAGGAATCAGATGAAAGTTTGTATTATAATAAATATACATAATTCACTTTCATTTTGACTTGAAAACAAAAGGCTTAGAAAATATACTCTTAGTAAGTTAACAAAAACTGTTGCACTAAGAGAAAACGAATTTGCATCAGCTTCCTACATTCTGAAGGTCATTCTCTAAAATTTCTAAGTAAAATGCATGACAACTGACAATACTGAAAAAGACACTTGTTTCACTTTATATATTTACTACATTGCAAACAATACATTACCTCAAGATTCGTGATTACATGTCCAATTAAGCACACTATTCAATACTTTTACAAACTTAACTTTGTCCTGTATCTACAAAATCACTATAATTACAATCATTATCATAATGTTCTTCCTTTCCTAGACAGTATTAGATTGTAGAGCAGCTAGGTGACATAGTAGATAAAGTGCCAGACCTAGAATCAGGAAGACCTGAGTTCAAATCCAGCCTCAGATACTTACTAGCTGTGTGACCCTGGGCAAGTCACTTTACCCTATTTACCACAGTTTCCTCATCTGTAAAATGAGCTGAAGAAGGAAATGGCAAACCACTTCAGCATCTTTGCTATGAAAATCTCAAATGGGGTCATGAAGAGCTGGACACGACTGAAACTACTAGTAACAAACTGGATTAAATCATTTAAGTTACATGCAGCCATTTTCAAATAACTCACTTCTATAGGTGCCTTTAACTAACAAATCTTTCTAATACTTATCTATTCATTTATGCAAGCAAGAAAAATCAACAAATGTGAAAGGCTTTTTCTAGAAGTAGCTAAAAGTACCTCAGAAGAATTCTGACTTCAAAAAAATGTGTTAAACAGATAGTCCCCTATTTATAATAGGTTTGTTAGTATTTCAAAAATCTATTGAGTAAAAAACAAGTCTATAAAAGCTAGCTGAATTTCAAGGTTAGACAATTTAACGGATAATGTATCTGAAGTACTAATAGTATTGTTCCAATTAGGACTAGCTGTAATGTGTTCCATTATGTTGAAGAGGAAATTAAATTCAACTTGAGACTGCATAGCTGACTGTAGGCATGGGTTGTACTATCAGGCCCTGCAACTTATGTCTATATACCTATGCATGAGAAAATGTACCTTTTATATTGTAAATTTTTAAAAATGCATTATTTTTCCCTTTAATCCATGGGAAACATTATTTCATAATAAGCCATAAAACATATTCAAGAGACCTAGGGAAAGAGCTCTCATGTCTTAGATAGATCTAGGCAAGTGGCACAGTGGATAGACCTCTGCCTGGAATCAGATGGACCTGAGTTCAAATGTGGCCTCAGACACTAGCTGTGTTTACTCTGGGCAAGTCACTTAACTTCTACCTGCTTTATAGTTCCCTCAGCTGCAAAATGGGGGTCACAACAGCACCTGTTTCCTAGGATTGTTGTGAAGATCAAATGACAGTTATCTGTAAAGCACTCAGCACAGTGCCTGGTACATTAGTTGTTCAGTCGTGTGAGGAAAACTAGGAGAAAACAGTATTGTGAAAACTAAGAGCTGAGAAAGTATTCAGGAAGAATGTGTAGTCAAGTATCAAATGTAGCAGACAGACGGAGAAAGACGAGGACCAGGTCTGGAAATTAAGACATCAGGGATGAGTTTGAAAGTTAGACTGTGAAGCGTTGAAGAATGACGGAGAAAAGAGACGTGGAGCAAATGAGTAACAATTGTAGCCCTTTCCCACCTCCCATCTCGGCTCCAGGAATTTGGCTGAGAAAGGAAAAGAAGATGTAGGATGATATCTTGAAAGGATGGTAGAGTCTAGAGAAGACGTTTTAAGGATGGGAACACTTGGGGGCGTGTTTGAAGACCATATACAACAGTAGTTCTCAACCTTCCTAATGCCGCGACCCTTTACTACTTGTATGTGGGCGTATCTACATGTGGGCAGATCCATCTGGAGATGGATAGAGGAGCGGTGTCTTGGTTCCTAAGACCATCCGAAATTTGTGTTTTCCCATGGTCTTAGGTGACCCCTGTGACAGGGTCGTTTGACCCACCAAAGGGGTCGCAACCCACAGGTTGAGAACCACTGATATAGAAGGAAATCATTAGACAGAGTGAGGTTGAATATTAGAATGAAAAATAGAACAACAGATACTACAACCTTGTAGAGAAGATAGATGCTATGGAGGGGTCAATTTTGACAAGGAGAAGGGCCACCTCAGCAGAGATGGAAGGAAAGTAAAGAAGAGTGGGAAGATAAAACCTAGGGGTTTTTGAGATGAGGAGAAAGAGAAACAAAGGAGCTCCTGGTGAAAGGTTTCAAATCCTCCTTCCCCCTAATAAAGCAAGAGTTAAGGCCCTCACTTGGAAGGGTGGGGCAAGGAATATATGTGGAAGATTTGAGAAAGTTCTAGAAGAGCTGATAGGAGGAACTGGATAAGGAATTAATTAGTGAGGAGTAAAAGGACTGTGGCAGTAAGCATGAGTCAGAACATGAATCTGTAATGCAACCAATCAGCTCAAATACATGACTTTCCCCTGGCTCTGGTCTGCTCAGCTGTACACATGAATAAGGGACAGAGAAGGCACGTGGTGGGAGGAATTCAGAACTGGAGTTTGACAAAGGAAGATCAGCAAAAGGACCTAAGAGCAAAAGATTCAAGAGTAGAGGATAGTATAGCATTGAACTAGTTAACCATATGGTTGAGATTTGGGCAAAGGAAAGTGAAGGCAGAGGAGAGGCAATGCTCTGAGAAAGCACTGAGAAGTGGGAAAACTGGAAGGTGTAATGAGGGCAAAGGAGAAGTTTAGGAGGGGTAAGGTATAAGAGACATATGCAGTGATAAGAGGGGATCAGAATGAGTAATGTCAGTTTTAGAAAATGGAGATAGAAAACATGTAATTGTGAGATCCCCATTTGTGGCTGTGGTGGAGGAAAGGAATAGGTCACGGATTTGAGGAGACTATGGAGCTAGGAGGTTAAGATGTTTGAGGCAGCATCAGCAAGACAATGATATCCTCTTGCAAAAGCAGAAAAAAATGGGAATTTGAGGAAGAAGTGAGCCAGATATAATAATATATCAGTGGGTATTTAATAATTATCTACTATGTGTCAGGTATTGTACTACCAAAATAATGATAACAATAATACTAAATATTGTTGTAACGTCTGTCCTTCATTTTCAAAGAGGACCACGCCATCAGGGAAATGATGACCTGACTTGCAATTGACTTTGATTTGAGTGAGGAGGGCTGTGCAAAGTCACCAGCCTCACTTTCTCCTCTAGAGCCACTTGAATTTAGTGACCTGATATTCATCAGGATGACTGGAGATGACCCAGGATGCAATGGGAGAACCTGGCCCTTTTCAGCTAAGACCTTTGCAGCTACTCACTGAGAGTGAGGCAATGCCCATTCAGTGAACAGGCCTCTAATACTAAATATAGGTAAAAGAGCAACACACATATACACACGTATGTATGTAAATGTATATATCACGATGAGATGGCTTAAACATTACTTGAGTAAGATTAAGTAGGATTCATAGAAGTGAATAGATGGTGAGATCATATTAACTCACCTGAGAAATTTCTTGTGTTATTAGAAATAATTGCCATCCTGTTACTCTCTCATTATTTGAAATACACATTTAATGAAAATAAATTTATTACCCAGTTAACAAAATTTAATATCCATTTTCAAGAATAATCACCATCTTAATAAATTAAAGATAACAGATAGCCACTTATGGAGCTCTTTCTTGCTATAAAACCTTTACTTTAAGACCTAGTACAGTCAAAAACTTATATAGGGAAATTGGTACTAGGGGTGGCTAGGTGGCACAGTGAATAGAGTTCCTGCCCTGGAGTCAGGAGGACCCAAATTCAAATCTGGCCTAAGGCACTTAACATTTATTAGTGGTCAGGCCCAACTGCCCTGCCTTGTCCCTTCTAAAAAGCAAAAAAAAAAAAATTGGTACTATAATGATTTTGTGTTTGGGAATGATAATAAAATGCTTTCTATTTCAGAAAAAACTCAAGAAATATCTGTCTTTTAATAAGCATATGATATATAATATTTTATTAAAGGCCACATAAAATGGATTCAGTTCTATTGTATACAAATTCTGTCTCTTCAATCCCTGAACCTAAATTATCTTTGGGCTTTTTTGGGGGCCTGCGGGGAAGGGGTAAGAAGTGGAATAGGATTAGGGTTGATGACTTTAGATAAGGACTGTTAAGTACAAGTGCTGCCTATTTTTAAGTTCCAATATAATGAAATCATGATAAATAGACATGTCCAGAGCACTCTTTGATTTTTAGCAATTCTTACCTTAAAATTTTTCACATTTCATCGGTAGTTCATCTAAATCATGCCATACTTCTCTATATTCATCATGTTCACTGTGTTTTACAGTATAATAATATTCCATTACACTCATGGAGCACCATTTATTTAGTCTTTTCTCAGTAAATGGGCATTTACTTTGTTTCTAGTTCTTTGCTAACTCATAATAAAGGGGTGCTATAAATACATTAGTAGGGTCTCTCTTTTTATTACTGATCTCCCTAGGGCACGTGCCTAGCAACAGAATCATTGAATTAAAGATTATGGACGTTTCAGTTACTTTCTTTGGACACTTCTAGACTGCTTTCAAGAATGGTTGTACTAATTCACAGTTCCATCAACAATGAATGACTAAGTCTGTCTTTTCACAAGGTCTCCAAAAGGGACTATTTTCTTTGTTATCTTCACTAATTTGCTAGATGTGAAGTGAAGCCTTAACACTGTTTTGATTTGCATTCTTGAATTATTAATGATTTGGAACATTCTTTCATAAGGCTGTTAATGACTTGCAATTTATCTCTTGAGAAATATCCTTTGACAACTTATCTATTGATAGAGAATGACTTCTTGCCCTGAAATTCTAACAGAAATAATTTAGAGTTGACTGCATTCACCTAAATTTAAGTTTTACTACACATCTTAAGTACAAAAATAGAAGAGCTCTTGATTAGTAGTGAAAGGAAAAAAAATAATTTTCATAGTGAAAATCAGATCTATTATACTCAACAAAGAACTGGTTTTCTCTCACCCAGGTTCTTAAAATCCTTAAGTAAACATTTAGGTATTTATGCACTTATGTAGCAGCTAATTTGCCTATTCTTTTCACTAATCTTATTTGATGGGACTTCTTTATTTTTGCAAGAGCAAATTTCTACTATCTTTAGAATTTGAAGGGTGATATGTAAGAAACTCAAGATAAATATCTCTTATTAAATCAATCTAATAGGTGCTAATAGGTGAATTTGTTAGTCCGTTGCTTGGAATCCAGGGAATTCTTGGAGATCCTGTAACTAGGACTGATATCATACTCTAACTGTAATCAACACAATGTATGAGAGTTAACTGATCTTTTCTTTGGGTATAACATATTTTTTTTATTAAATTAGATTGCTATTACTAAGATAATATGTTTTTCCTCTTTAAAAGATCTGATTTTTTTTTAATATAGGTAGCCCCAGACCAATGCAAATCACATCCTTTTATACCTTAGCAGACAGTTTCATGACTTGCTATGGCTTCTCAAAACGTCATCACATTGTTAGTGAGTCTCTGCAAATCCAGGTTGGATAATTTGGATAAAAGATACATAGGCTATTCCTAGGACTGTGGTCTAAAGCTTTTATAGTTCCTAATCTTACTATCATAGCCTATAAAAACTCAAAGTCCTTAAAGTTGAGCACTTTTGTGAAGGAAGTTCATGTTTGTTTCTCATAAGAGATAAACTTAAGAAATTAACAAACTATGAGATTGAATCCCTAACCTTCTGTAGACCAGACATCTTAGTTACAGCATAAAAAAAAGTTTCTAAGGGAATGTTACCTCATTAATGAAATCACCAATGTCCCCAGGATGAGGAGCCGCTGATCTGACTGGATACTGAGGTTCTGCATGAATAGGCCTCTCGTCTAGTCGTCTGATCCCAACAGGTTTGATTGCATCAGGTTCCACTGTATCAGGTTGCTGGAGCTGGCTTAAGTCATAGTCCTGAAAAATACAAAATCAAAAAGGTATGTCCAGTGGGATTTTAAGAAAAATACAGATAAAAAAAATCAAGAGATGGAAAATGGAAACCATTATTCTACATATACCAGCAACTCATAAAAATGACTGAAACTTAGCATAATGGAAAACCCGCCACTATGATTTCTCCATGTTATGATTAAATATTTCTTTCACACAGCTCCTTCTTCTGTGTTTTTCATTTCCACGGTCTGTGCCCCATCTGCTTTACAATGTTGCTCATCAATTTTCCACTAGGAAACAGCAGAGATATGAGGTAGCAAGCACTATGAAATGACTAAAACTGCCTAGAAAACACAGACGTAGAATTCAAGGCAAAGATACTAATGGAGACTGGTCAAGTTTTCCCTTACCCCCACTAACAAACAGGGCAAGTCCTCTCTAAGATAAAAACAGGTACAAAATACAATGTAATTTAAAGTCTTCCGAAAGTATTGTGAATTTATGTACATTATTTTGAAATTGTGGATAAATTAATCACAAAATTTGTTATTTGTATAGGAACCAATATGTTCACAAAATATTCTATTTCATCAGGGTATAACGAGGGTTTTTGCCACCTCTCACATCTGTTGTCATACCTTACACTTTCAGGGGAGAAATTCTCGATTTGTGTAAGACTAAAATTGACTGTGTTCAGTTTATAATTATGCCTCTTCTAGCTCAATGTCTTAGATTTTCTGTGGGCTGAGGGCTTTATATGAGGAAGTACCTAAATCTACCTTTTAGCCAACCACACTCAAATTTGTCAGAAAAAAACAGACTATTTTGTCTCTTATAAAATCTAAGCCAAGACCTGTGAAAAAAAAAAAAGAAGCATAGACAGGTATCTCAGTGTCCTCTTCAGTTTCCATTTCAGGAGCCAAATAAATGATATACAGGTAAACCAAATGCCAGCAACATAAAGCTCCACCAATATTTTAGCCTTAAGCAAATATTTTCAAACCAGAACTGTAATATTGCAAAACGGTATGCTACTCTTGACTTTGGCCATTCCCAGCATGTGTAGAAATTCAGTTGTATTCTATGCATTCCAACTGTCTATATCCAACCTAGCCTGAAATTTTTCACAAGGCTATTAAGATGAGAAAAAAAATTACAGGAGATACAATGATATTCTTTATACTTTCAACTCTAATATACACAAATTTCTGTCTCTCCGCATACATGCTCATACATATATCCTATTCTACCCCAGAGAATGAGATCACAGTTTCTGGACTCCTCCATATCTCAAAACCCTGTGACTTCTTTACTCTTATTCTCCTTCTCTGATCTAATCTCGATAGCTAAAAGACTTGCTTCCTAGCCAAGGTCAATCTTTCTACTCCTGCCCTTCATCAAGAAGTTATACTTTTGGAAACTTGATCCATCATCAAATTCTCTCTCATTTTCATTTTCTCACTTACATGCACACAGTCTGTCTGACACTCAAACTTTCTCTTTTGCTCTCTGCTTTACCCTTCTTCACACAGACACACACACTTACATGCTCTCTCTCCCTCCTTCATGCTATTTTCTCATCCAGTATCTTTTCTCCATTTCATTGTTAAACTTACAGAAGCTGTCTATATTCACTGCCTCTACTTTCTAACTGTTCATTTACTCCTCAACCCACTGCAATCTTGTAACATTACCACTCTAATGAAACTGCTTCCTCAGCTGTGAACTTAGTGTCTATATACTGCAGTTCCCTAAACACGGTTGCTGTTCAGACTGAACATTTCTGACCCTTCATGACCCCATCTGGGGTTTTCTTGGCAAAGATACTGGTTTGTCATTTCCTTCTCCAGCTCAAGGAAACTGAAGCTAACAGGGTTAAGTGACTTGCCCAGGGTCACAGAGATACAAAGTGTCTGAGGACTCATTTGAGTCTGGGTCTTCCTGACTCCAGGTCCAGTGTTGTGTCCACTGTGCCACCTAGCTGCCCCTGTAGAGCCTGAAAAATATTTGTTGAATTGAACCCATTAAATGCCAAATACGATCTTTTTTTCAGTTCTTATTCTCTTTCACCTTTATGTACTATCTGACACATTCAGTAGCCAGTGAGAAGGTTAAAAGGATAATTACTACTACAGTATGCTATCTTTTCCACATCATGAGGGTCAGGAGTGTGGCATCTCCATGATCTGCAAAATCTGTGTAAAATTTGTATAGAGCCTTAAGATTTTTTGTTTGTTTGTTTTTAATGAACTAGTCTATTTGGTTCTCACAATAACTCTGAGATAAATGGACATATCGATAATGTCAGAACCAAGACCTGAAACCAGGTCTTCTGATAACTACTCAAGGATATATTTCATTACACCAGGAATGCCTCTCCTTTCAACAATCCAGGATTTAGTCTAGAAACCTTTTTAATGCACACAATTGATTCAATCCCTTCCATTTTATTGTGTAACTATAAAGAATATTGTATATAACCGTCAAATGTATGCAACAATAAATGAAGATTTCCCTACAACCGGAAAATTTCCCCTAAAGCACCTGGAGAGCAGAGTCATTGTTTCTTGTGTTACCTGTAAGTGTGGCTAGCACTGTATAGAAAGTGCTCAAAAAACAATTATCAACAACTATTTGACTGTGCCAATAATGATTCACTGAGGCTTCTAAATATCACAATCTGTTCCGTTATTGATGCTTGATGCAAAAGTATGACTAATTTTAAAAGTTGACTTAATCAAACTGCACTATAGAAAGCTAGAAACCAGGACAGACTGTGTTCTTTACACTCCTTACGCTATAGTTTTCTTATATTGATCCCAAATATGAGATACAAAATTTTATTTCCAGAAAAGTACTACTCATGCCTTAGCAATATACATATGTATATAATTTTGATTCTACATACCACCATCCTCACCCTGTCCCCTGGTAAAGGCACCACCCTGTAGTCAAGTTTCTATCTCATGAAAGGTGGTGAACCTACTTGAACCTCTTAATTTACATAGCTTTAAAATAATATGATGTTAAATGTACACTATTCAAAGAAAACACACAAATTACAATATGCAGGGTAAGAATTATATACAGAATTACAGGGAAAACAAAGCCCTCAAGAGTTCATCAAGTCCATGGTTTCGCTCCCAAGGAAAATTGTCATAACAAAACTAACATTTCTTGCCTAGTTTATAAAAAAAAATCTCTGGAGATAGTGAATGTCTTAAAACATTCTTGGGCATATGTTGCAATGCCTTGCAACCTTTACAACTGGTTTAAATTCCTTAAAATCATTATTTTTGAATGGAAGCTTCAGTAAAAAATAAGTAGTCTAGATTAATAAAAAGAACACTAAATTTAGAACCAGAAATTCTGAGACCAAATCCTGGCATTACCATTTACATGATACATTGTTATTAAGTCATGTAACTTACTAAGCCTCAGCTTCTTCATCTATAAAATGAGTCTATGGATAATTGTATTATCTGTCTGCCAGGAAGAAAGCATTTTGTAAATTTGATAGTGCTAAAGGATTCATTTTACTACAAGAGGTAGTATTAACTAATGCTCGGAATGTAGGAATGAATGAAAAACACTTATTAAGACCTTAGAATGCCAAGCCCCTGGATAAATTCTAGGGATACAAACACAACAGGGAATTAGTCCCTCAGGCACAAAGAAATGACTTGACCAGGGTGACATAGCACATCTTTATTTTTCAAAAATTTTAAAAATTTTATTTTTCCCGATTACATGTAAAGGCAATTTTTAACATCTTTTTTTAAATTAAGTTCCAAATTTTCTCCTTTCCTTTTTCACCTCCCCTGTCCCTGAGACAGAGAGCAATTTGATATGGGATATACATGTTTAGTCATGCAAAACATATTTCTATATTCATCATATTGTGAAAGACATAGATCCAAAGAAGAAAAAAAATAAAGTGAAGGTAATATGCTTTGATCTTCATTCAGACTCCATCAGTTTTTCCCCTGGAGGTAGATAGCATTTTTCACCATTAACCATTTGGAATTATCTTGGATCACGGTATTGCTAAGCATAGCTAAATCATTCACAGTTAAATCATCGCATGTTACTGCTGCTACTGTGTACAATGTTTTGGTTTTGCTCACTTCGCTTTACATCATCGGTTCATGTAAGTCTTTCCAGGTTTTTCTGAAATCGTCCTGCTTGTCATTTCTTAAAGCACAACAGTATTCCATTATAATCTCATACCACAACCTGTTTGGTCATTCCCCATCTGATGGGCATCCCTTCAATTTCCAATTTTTTTGCCACCACAAAACAAATTGCTACAAATATTTTTGTACGTATAGGTAGGTCCTTTCCCTTTTATGTTGATCTCTTCGGGTTATAGACCTTTTTAAAATTTCTTTGGGATATCCTTATTTTGTAAGACAAAATGACCCTTGTTAAAAAAAAATAAGAATTGATGGGAAAAATGTTAAGGCAGTCTGGCCAAGTTTAGACAAATGTTTTAAATCAAATACCAACATGAGTTTAAATTAAGTATGTAATTTGAATATAAAAGGATCTTGCCATAATTAGAGATGAACTGGATGAAGTACCTTTTACAACTGTCATAACTATACTATGTCCTTCCCCTGATAATTTGATGAGATGAGAATCCATAGCCCTTGTTTGGATGTGGGGTACCTTCCATAGAGTTAAATATGTTGCCCTAGCCTTTGGATCAGAAGACGTAAGAAATTCTTAGTGATGCTCAGTAGGTCTGGCTGCTTCCTGATAACTGGTTCCTAATGAGATTCAGAAAGGTGGACTTCTTTTTCTTTATTTTTAACATTTTAAAAAATTTTGAGTTCCAAATTCTCTCCCTCTCTCCAGCCCCTCCCCGACCTGCTGAGAAGGCAAGCACCAGGATATCCATCATACGTGTGAACTTGTGCAAAACATCTCTCCACATTAGCCATGTTGCCTAAAAACAAAACATCCCCACACCAAAAGAAAAAACAAACCAAAAACCCCCAAGTGAAAAAAAAGTATGCTTCGTTCTGCACTCAGAGTTTCATCAGTTCTCTCTGTGGAAGTAGAGAGCACTTGTCATCACAGTCCTTCGGGACTGTCCTGGGTCACTGTAATGAGTGAAGTGTCTAAGTTTTTCACATCTGAACACCGTTAGAATGTCGTTGTTTCTATGTACAACGTTTCCCTGGTTTTAATCATTTAACTTCACATTAGTTCATGTAAGTCTTCTCATTTTTTTCTGAAACCAACCCCATCATCATTTCCTAGAGCACAGCTACCTCTCCTGTTAACTATATACATCTAGTGCGTGAAACAGTTAACCCTTTCAACCCCTTTTTCTCTTCAAATGGTTTACCTTAAGCTTCCAAACCAGAGGGTAGCAAAGAGGGTGTGTATGTGGGAGGGTGTTATCTTTCTTCTTCCACTCCATAAGCAAAAAACGGAAATTTTCAGGAGAAGCCTATGGGAAGTGAATTATGCTTGACCAGGATAGTTTGAGAAGGAAATTTCTGAACTTCTAGTTCCTAGCTGTCTTCCTCTTCTTTCGTTTCTTTTTTTGATCATAGGTTAGAAATGAGCAATCCTGATAAAGGCTATTTCCAGCCTTGTGGACTGTACCTTGTGGATAATTGTCATTTCTACCTCCATAATACCTTATATCCATTCACATGGTTCCTACTCCAGTTCAGAACCTTGCCATCTCTCAAATGGACTCAACTCTCAATAATATAATATTATAATAGTTTCCTCATTGGTCTCCCTGTCTCAAATCTCCTCTTTCAATTCCCACTTAGGCATCAAAGTAATGCTCCTAAAGCACATCTGATCATGATATTCCCTTGCTTAACAAGTATCAGTAGCTCCTCCGACGCCTAGGATAAAATACAAACCTCTCCATCTTGCATTTGAAGTCCTTCACAGATGATTCTAGATTAACTTTCCAGCTTTATTGTATAATACTGCCCTTTATGCAGTCTTCCATATAGCCAAATTTTACTTCTTGTAGTTCTTCACCCATGACACCACATTTTCTGTCACTATGATTTTGCACAGATTGTTCCCCATGCCTAGGATGGATTCCTCCTTACCTTTACATCTTAGAAATCCTAGTTCCTTTCACAGTTCAACTCAACTGTCACCTACTACATGAAGCCTGTCCATATCCTCAGCTACCAGTGCCTCCTCCTTAAATTATCTTGTATGTTTGTATGTACTTAATATCTGTCTGGGTTATATATCTTCTTATCACCTGCAGAATGTGAGATTCTTGAGGGCACAGACTGTGACAATTAAAAGATCTGAGAGACATAGTTTCTGGGTAATTTAATCATTTTATTATTAAGGTCAGAACATTATAAAGGATGGTCATTTGGCCATCTCTCTTAGACCAAACACAATCATGGTGGCAGACTTACAGTTTATATAACCTTCAAAGAGTAGGTGCTCAATGAGGGGTTGAAAGTGACACCATTATGTTGCCCTTGGACAGAGAATCTATCTCTATACTCAGATCACCCCCGGTTTCAGCTATCTAGACAAAAGGATCTGATTTTCACCCAAGCTTGAATAGAAAAGATAGACTTCCCCATTTTAGATTAAATTTCTTGTAAGGCTGGGTGGAGTCTGACCAAGATTGAGGAGAGTTAATGCAATCTCATTATCAGTTATGTTCTTCAAGAGACTGAACTGCGGAAGAAGGGGAGAGCTCTCCATCTCCACAAATTACTGTTTATTGACAATCATTGTTACCTTTATTTTTCCAATGACCAGAAGAGTGCCTGGCATAACTGAAGGTACTTCCACCAAGATTTAATTCTTTATGTAAAAATAAACAATGAGGACCATCTCATTAGTTTGTTAATTTGCTTTTGTCTTTAATAATTGCAAAATTATACGTATGCCAAAGAATTGATTTAAAATAATTGTTTGTTTTACTTGAGAATTTTTAACAAGAGTTCCTGAGTTTGAAAGTACAGCATTGGACTCTCAGAAGGTGATATCCCCATTAGCATACAATATGGAAAAAAGGGAAGATTGTTGAGAAACTGGAGGATCAAAGCCCTGCCATCACATGGCAAGATGTCATTGAGAACTGTTTGGACACTAGAGGTCCAAGGTGAATGGGAAGTATTTGTTTGCCATTCCCATAGAGCGTTTGCCATTCTTAAACGTGTTATTATTTCCTAGTAAATCCAATGGGCTATTAAGAGTGTTTTAGGTTCTAGTGTGCATCATGGGCTATGGTGAGCTCTTTTGAGTCATTTCTGCATTTTCTGTGCTGGAGGAAATCAAAAGTTACCCCCATACCCAAAACCCATGCTGCAGACTTAGTACGTTTGTAGGCAAGAACTCCTGCTACTCGTATTTTGAAAACCGTAGACATGAGCTATACCTACACTTTATTTTATATATTGTCCACATGGTTCTCATGGTGAAGGAACAAGTCAAAGAGAGTGTGTGGTTAATCCCCCATGACTGAACTAGGTCTGTGGGAACTTGGGTTCTTACGTAACCCCAGACCACACAAAACACTAATCTAAACAAAGGATAACGGAGATCATAAAAATTAAAATAAATCATCTAGGCTCCATAAAATTTAAAAGCTTTTGCATGAATAAAATCGATGAAGACAATTAGAGGAAAAATAATTTGGTAGGAAAAACCTTTAATAAAATATCATGAATAAAAGCCTGGTACAAAAAAAAAAAAATACAAGGACTTGACATAATTATGAGACCAGGAATCACTGACCAATACATTTTCAAAGGATATGGTTGACCCACTGCCCAACAGATAAAAATGGTTAAAGGAAATGATTAAAATTTCAAAACAAGAATTACAAACTACAAATGACCACATTAAAAACAATGTGCCAAATCACTAATAGTAAGAGAAAGAACAGGCACTGAATTTCATAGGAAATTCTATCAATGCGTGTCTCCAACTTCCTTATAACTTTTTGGGTTGCTTAGAGCAGCATTTCTTAAACTATGGGCTGCAACCCTAGATAGGGTCATGTAACTAAATGTGGGGTTGTGAAAAATTTGGCAACAGTAAAAGGTTTCTGAACGTGCAATGACCAAAAATTAATTGAATAGCAAATGCATAAAGAATCCAAGGTGTTTCTACTAACACTTGCCCATGTTGCATGATACAACTTCACTGCAGCTTTGATTCTGAACACAGCATTGCCAATTATAGAATCAAAATATCGATCAACTCTGAACAACACTGAAGATGCTCTACATCTTACAGCACCAAATATTCCAACAAGATTTAATTCTTTATGTAAAAATTAGCAATGACTACTATATCTCATTAGTACGCAAATTTGTTTTTGTCTTTAATAACTGGTAAAATTATATTTATGCCAAAGAATTGTTTTAAAATAAATTTATTTATGATTTATTATCAGCAAACGTTTGATTTGTATACCTATATACACAGAGTTATGTAAAAAATTCTCGGGAGAAAAGGGGTTGCAGGAAGAAAAAATTTAAGAAGCTCTGAGTTAGAACACTGAGAGGTTATGCCAGTGACATGCCCAGGCTGGTAGAATCATTACTGAAAACAGCTCTCTAGTTCACTATGCCATGCTACCTCTAGATCAGTGGTTCTCAACCTTCCCAATGCCGCGACCCTTTAATACAGTTCCTCATGTTGTGGTGACCCCAACCATAAAATTATTTTC
>CM053580.1:397224493-397270970 GCA_028627135.1 Pseudochirops cupreus | reverse complement strand
TTCTTACTTTGCTTCTTATGCTTATTCTTACTCATGGTTGGTCAGTCTGGGATTTTTTTAAAATCTCTGTTGGGCTCTGCTTCCAGAAGGGAAAGCTCTGTCCCAAATTGCTGGGGTCCTCCCGGCTGCTGTAGCTCTCAGGAAGGTGCTGGGACCCTTCCTACTTACTTCCGGCTGACTGGATAATAAAGAGTCCAAGACTAAGGCCCAAGACAGCGATCTGGATCCAGGCCGCTCAACGTGAGAGCACTGGCCTCAGAACAATCACTTAGTCCCCCTGCTGTCTGCAGGCCGCAGGCGGGAAGCTGCAACGCGGAGGCGGGTGCAAAACCTCTGCCTTTCGCTTTTCCGCTCTGGAGGCCTTTCGGCCGGACTGCTTTTCTCTCCAGATTTCGCAAGTCCCACTGACCTAGTTCTGAATGCAGCTCACAGCTGCCACTAATCCACTCACCAGAGAGGCTCCTCTGCTCCTCCCGTCCAGCTGCCCCTGGGGCACAGCCGCGGCTTCAGGCCAGGCTGGTTTAGGTTTGCAGTGCTGATATGGTTCCTCGTAGCCAAGCTGACTTTAGTGGGAAGTATCTTTGTGTGCGTTTTGGAGTTCTAGGATTAGTTTAGAGTCCTATTTTATGGGTATTTTGGGGTGGCTATGTGAGAGCTGTGATATGTTGCTGCTCCCATGCCACCATCTTGGCTCCGCCCCCCCAAAGCCTACTTTCAAATCTATCATAGCTTGGGCCTACTAGATTGGTTGCTTCTGTTGAGTCTGATGGACAAGTTTCAGAACCGGCAGTTGCAGGTTCAGGGTCAGCTAAGGTTGTGTTGGAGCCTGCCTTCATTCTCTTATAATCTAAGAAGCGATTAGAAAAGCAACAGTTTTAGTCCCTGTAGGCAAACCTAATGTTTCCACAAATAATGGCTCTTAAAGTTTACCCCATACTTAAATTAAAGAGACCTTTGTTGGAAAGGGAAACAAGATCAAATGGTGCTGGTGCTGCAGAGTTAGAGTTCAAAAGTTTAGAATGTACCAGACCAAGGTCCTGGCATTAAGAAGATATTGGGATAAGAGGCCATTGTCATTTAAAGTTTCAGTGGATCAAAAGAAACAAAGACAAGTTTTTCTATCTTAGGAGACATTGGGTATCTTTGGATGGTTTAAAAAGTACAGATGGGGAAAATTTCAAATGATCCAGAGGCATTAGAGGCGTTAGGGACAAAGACATTTACAGAAAGTTCCTGAGAATAATTCTGTTATAAAGTCTAATAAGTAAGTTCTCATGTGCCCTGAAACTGACCACTTAAATACATTAAAAATCTACTTTAGTGAGGTTACAATATAACATAAGGATTGCTATTCTACGACATCAACATCGAGAAAGGATCCCATTGTATTCGGAAAACTATTTGAGAAAGTTCACTTCAAAAGTAATTTATTAAATGATACCCAGTTAGACAGCAATAGTTAACGAACCTATGCGAGAATCAAAGTGCTCACAGAACCAAAGTGTCACATTGGCACCAAAGAGAATAAAGAATAATGTTTTCCATAACCTGACCTTTTTTTTAGCTTATTAAAGGAAATATAGACAGAAAATGGCAAGTCAGACCCCATTCAACGTCTCCTTAACTCTTTTACTTTGTAATGTATTAAAACATATTGTACTAAAATCTATTTCGCTTAATAATTCTAAGAGAAAGAAATATGAAGTCCATTTAGGGAAAGAGAGAAGAAAATGAGTTTAAATTCAGGTAGAAACTACTATTTCTTGATATATGCCCTGTTTCATTCAAGCACGAAAAAGGAAAAAGCAAATCCATAAAACGAAGAAAACCTGACAGACTGGAATAAAAACTACCAAGTGTAATTTAAAATGAATGAAACCACATATATTGAATCTGACAAAAAAGATACCTTACTAAGAATTTGAAACCTGAACAAGAAGAAAGGTAACTCTTCTCTACTTCAGTGATTAACCAAAAACATATCCTATATTACGTAAAAGAGTCAAAAATTTCATTTTATCAGGCAGAAACTTTTTCCCCCACTGGAGCTTAAAATTGTTTGTTGGCAGGCAAAAAAAAGACGACGTGTGTATCTTGGCATTCGTGATGCCTCATTTTAAATATGTGGCAACAGCTCAATGCGTGAGGTTCTGAAAACTGTAACTAAGAAATGACTCTGAGTTACAAAATAAGCTGGTGGTTTAAGTTCTGGCTAAGACGAAACCACTTCATTGGCTTGGACTGCTGAACTAAAAAACAAAACAAACACAAAGAAGTCAAAGGGTAACAGAGTAAGTTCACTCACTTTTGAGAGTCTCTTGTCCTGGTGATACCTTTTTTTCAGTTGACTTTTTAAAATGGTGTCAATGGCTTCCACAAGACTAAGGATAGTAAAGGAAGTTTGGGTTTTGGTGATTCAACAAACAAGAATTAAAAACATGGTTTTTTTCTCCAGCTGCAAATACCAGTTTCTAAATCTATTACCCTTGGAGGATATCTCACTTCTATTTTGTACTTTTTCAGTCTATTTACTAGGCTTCAAAAACTATACGGGGAAGTAAAGTCAGAAGACCTGTAGTCAAATCCTGCATCAACTTGTGCGGCCTTAGGCTAAGGCATTTTAAGCTTTACAGGTCATGGCTTCCTCATGGGGTAAAATGAGAGGGACTGATCTACTGGCCTCTTAGGCCCTTTCCAACTCTAGAACTATCATCCTTAGCCTATTTCCAACCCAATTCATACTTTTATTTGAAATATAAAGTCCCTCTAATCTAAACAATGCTACCAAAAAAAACTCCTCTAATTATGAACCTCTCATTATGGGAAGTCTGCTAGAATTCTATTTGAGTACTAAAAATAAGTTACAGAATTATTTCAGAATGTTATATAGACAAGTTACAGTGTAACTTCAGAATATAGTATAGACAAAAAGATCTTAAGATAAAATAAAATACAATAAAATAATGCCTAGTTTAGGGAAGGGAACTGAATGGAAGTGAGTCCTGAGTGAAGATATGCACTATAGGAGAAGTCACAGAAAAATGAATTATACCATAAAGAATTTTAGGAGAGCAAGAGCAAAAAGAAATAAGGGCAAAGGAGAGTATTTGTTTTCTGTACAAACAAAAAAGATCTCAAGCTTCTGTCTGAAGCTGAGGAAAATGTCAATGATCCAGAAGCATTAGGGACAAAGACATTTATACAAAGTTTCTGAGAATAATTCTATTATAAAGTCTAGTAAGTAGGTGCTCACATTGCCCTGAACTGACCACTTAAATACATTAAAAATCTACTTTAGTAAGGTTACAATATAACATAGGCATTGCTATTCTCTCTTTTTAATGCCAAGTTTCTTCCAGTAATGCTGCATGGGTATGATACAGAAACAGGAGGATATTAATTGCTAGAAGGGGAAAAATAAAGATAGAGTACAGACAAATTTACACACCCCGGGAAAATAAAAGGATATTCAACTGTCTAAAGATTTGAAAATAAGTTATCTTTTTTTTTTTAACAAAAGGACACTAACATATAGTTTGTCTCTTATAAGTATATAAAACAAAGATACATATATTAGCTAAATCACATCAGATTAAAACTGTTTTCTACGAAAGCTTGCAATCCAGACCTATGATTTTACTGCTATATGTAACTGCTAGCATGGACACACCTCCAGAAATTCAGATCAGTAGTTTTTCTTTAACATACCACATGAGAGTTGCTGGGGCCACTCAGAAGCGAAGCATGGTGTTTATGGCCACACAGCCAGTATGTGTCAGAGCCACGGCCTGAAGCCGTATCTTCTTAACTATCCAGTGCCACAGGGCTTCTCATACCCTAGCTAACGGTTTAAACAGGGAAGAAAACACTTCCTGTTCATGAAAATCTAATATATTTTACAACGTACATATAACCTATTCTCCCATATACAAATGCATGCAAGATAAAAATGTGTTTTAACAGACATATCTTCCACAAAGTCCTACTCCAGTAATTTTTAAAATGTTATTACTATCTTTTATTTTTATATCATATTCATTTTATACTACATTCCCCCTTCGCTTCCAGAGAGTCATTCCTTACAATAAAGAAAAAAACAGACAAACAAAAGAAAGGAAAACCCCACACTTTCAGCAAGTCTGGTAATTCTCTTAATCCAGCCCCAAGATCTCACTAGCTTTTTTGGCTTTCATCACTGTGCTGACTCATACTGAGATTGTAGTCCACTAAACTACTAGGTCAGTTTTGTTTTGTTTTTTTGGAGGGGGAAAGGCAAGGCAATTGGGGTTAAGTGACTGGCCCAAGGTCACACAGCTAGTCAGTGTTAAGTGTCTGAGGCCGGATTTGAACTCAGCTCCTCCTGACTCCAGGGCCAGTGCTCTACTCGCCGTGCCATGTAGCTGCCCTTACCAGGTCGTTTTTAGGCCAACTGCTACCTAGCTCTTGTGCCTATGATATATTATATAAGGAAGTTGATTTTTTTTTGTACCTTGGTATAAGACTTTACATCTACCCCCACAGAACTTCATGTGATTCAACCCAATTCTCAAACCTGTCAAGATACTTTTGGATCCTGACTTGTCATCCAATGAGTTACCTAACTGTACCAGCTTTATGTCACGCACAAATTTGATGAGCATACCATCCACGCCTTCATCCAAGTAAATGACACAAATGTTTACAAACACAGGGATAAGCACAGCTACCTGGGCTACAAACCAGGATGCCTCCTGCTATGCTGACTTTAAACCACTATCAGTTACACTCTCAGTCCAGCCAGTCCACCAGTTCCGGTTTTAATTGGATTATTGTCTAGTCCATATCTCTTCACATTCTCCCCAAGAACAGCATGAGATGCATTAGTAATAGTTTTGATAAAAGCCAGAGAAAATTAATCTACAGCACTTCCTTCATCTATTAATTTAGTAATCTTGTCAGAAAGGAAAACGGAATTAGTCTGGAATACACTATTCTTGAGGAAATCAGGTTGGATCATCTTTAATCACCATTTTCTTTTCTATATATTCACCAACCATCTCTTCAATGATCTTTTCTAGAATTCTCCCCATAAATGAAAGCTCTATTAGGACAGGGACTTCTTTGTCCACTCAAGAAGCACTTTCTAAAGGGCTACTATATGCCTGGCAGGGTGTTAAACCTGGGGATACAAAGTTCTGTAATTGTCTTTATACCCCTAGTGCTTAGCACAGGGTCTTTCACAAAATATATTCTTAATAAATGTTTACTGAATTAAACTGGACTGAAATAGTTAGAATATAATTATTCAAATTGGACTTGGCTAACGTATCAATTTCCTGTGCATTTGGGAACTGCCAATGCCTATGTATGGATAAGAACACCGAAGTGGGTCTCTGACGTGGCAATAATTTAAATGAAACATGTGATCATCCCAAAACAAAGACAAGTCACGCGTTTACATCACAGACTGACATAAAGGAAATTTCAGGATGCCCCTGAATTTTGTAATCATTTCCCACATCTCTAATGATATGCGATGACAACTATATGATGTCATCATATTTTAAATTATAATATGCTTCTCACCTGGTCTTCTTCTCCACCACCTTCCTCATCATACTTCAAAATATTGTCTCTTACATCATCTTCTGGGTCGATCAAAAGCTGTTTGGCTTGACGTTCCTTATCACGACGTTTCATCCATACAACAAACATTAATACCAGAACTAGTAGGAAAATGGAGGAAAAAATATAATAGCACTATCATTTCTAGATCTTAAAACATTTTATCTTATTTTTAAGACAAAAATGTTTCTAGTAATACCCATATGCATTAATTAATTTAATGTTTACAGCCAACTATGAGTCAAGCAGCTCTCATTTTATAGCTGAGGAAACAACAATTCAATGAAGATTAAGTGAGCTGCCCATGGCCACGTGTCTAAAGAAGCTAGAAGAACTTAGATCTTTCCTCTGTACCATACTGCCTTTCCTTTTCAAACCTAATTTAAGAATTTCGATTAGTGGACTTGAAAATAATTAGTGCATATGTTGGAATACCTTTAGGACTTTTCACAACTTATACTTCACATTATTTCATGCCAGGCCAAGGACCTGTAATTCTCCAAAGGGGTTGATGTTACATAAAATCAGCTCCAGTGTACTTTCCATTTCAGTTAGCTAAAATTATTGATTAAAATTCTCCCCTAAATTGATCTCACACTTCGTCACAATCCATCCTCTGTCTAGGCTTTCATTTCAAGCTAAAGCCTATGTGTTTACATTTCATTTGGGAAAAGAAATCTCTCCCTGACTCTACATCTAGGACTCTACATCTTTTAAAAAAACCTAAGAAGATCATTTTACATCCTGAAGGAAAAAAATTTAATGACCACCATTTTAGCACATTTTTACTATTGGTCATAAAAATAAATATCTTTCTTTTAAAGCCAGATACATGATTTCATTTGGCATTGTTCTGTTGGTAAATCTAATGTGAATGGATTATGACTATAGTACAGAGGTTTCAAATTATAACCAAAAGTATAGGACATACAAGTCCCTCCCCCCGTTTCCTCATATAGCACTTGCTTGGAATAAAGGGGTGAAACATAAAATTACCAGACCACTTGTAAAAAGAGAAAACATAAAGGAAATAGCTGACATTTTCAAAAAGTGATTGGTGCATAACATGTTCACACAATAAACCAAGTCCCACTACAACTCTACAATAAAACACAGAGATTAAGCAATTTATTTTTTTAAACCTTCACACTCAGAAGTGGCACCAAAAGTACCTTCCAATGACTAATTTCCGGCATTCCACTGAACTGATGACTGGAAAATGACTCTAAAAAAACACATTCTTTCAATCTAACTTTATTACAAAAGCAGGCATTTAGTTGGACCATGTAATATGTGTGTATGTGTGTGTATACATACACATATACACATATATGGATATATGGAAAAAATAACTTTTATGAAGCACTTCAGAAATACATTTTGGTCCTTATACAATTGGTTCAGGTTGTTTATTGATTTTATGTGAAGGAAAGCAAATGGAAGTCACACACTTATTTTCTTAAATTATAAAATAAATGCTATAATACAATAATGACCCATAATATAAGTGCTAAAAAGTTAAGGATGTTCAACACAGGATTGCATATGTGTATCGTGTGTATCGTGTGTGTGTGTGTGTGTGTGTGTGTGTGTGTGTGTGTGTGTGCATTCAAAGAAAAATTTCAGCACCTGGCACTTTGGTACAAAAAATTTCAGCAATCCCACAAATCTTAACATTCTTTTTCAAATTTAGATCTCACTCTTTCAGATATGACAGCAGAGAAAAGGTTCAGGGTGCTGAAACAGGTCTCTTTTAATGAAACATCAACCTTCTGCCAGATAGATGATTTTTGCTATTAAAAATCCTATTCTTACTTAGAGCTATGCACTTTAAGAGTTATATACTTACTGAGTAAGATGATGATACAAAGCAGAATCGCAATGATAGCACCTGTTCCAAGTCCAGCACCCACAATTCGATCAACATCAGTACAATCTCCATTGGAATCACACTGGCAAACTTTCACTCGAAGAACAGAAGTGTTGGATTTGGGAGGATTTCCTGAATCAGTAATTATTATTGGAACTTCATAGATACCAGCCTCAAGAAATTTTATTTTTAAATTGAGCTGAGCAAAATCACCTATTTTAAAAAGAAAAAAAATGCTATGATTTTAATGCATTATATGTGCAAAAAAAAAAAAAAGAAAAAGATCCCATGATCTATGTTAAGTATAGCTAAATTTATACAAAGATTGACTACAGCCTTGAAGGTAGTAGGATTATTTTTCTTTCCATTTTTGGTTTCCTAAAAATATACTAGTAGTCCTTTCTTTAAAGGTGTTTTGAAACATTATCTTATTTCACGGGTCGTCACTGGCAAAAACTTATTACCTAGTGCCCAGACTTCCAACTTTTAGCTTTTCCTTATTTATTCAGTCTAGTTCTCCCTAGAACTTTATTGGAAGCCTTTTCATTTTGTTAACACATAGTAGAGATTATATTCTATGGCTATAGTTTTTGAGATACCACAGTCTTTGAGAGTAGTCTTGACTTATTTTAAACCTGACATATTGGTTAAGGTATTTTTAATCACACAAGATTTAAGGATGAAATAAAGATTTTCTGTTCTAAAAACCTCTTATCCACATATATATTCAAGCAATTAACTAGCTTTTACCATTAAGCCGAGTGATGGTCCAATTCCTCTTGATACTTGGTGGAGACAAGGGAAGATCAAAAGCAAATGGTCCAGCATTTGGATCAATGTCATAATCAAGTGCTGTGATGTTAATTGAATTAGGGTCTGGAGTTTCACAGGTCTCTGCCTCTTGAGGTAACACTTGGGGAGCATTGTCATTAATGTCAAGTAAATAAATCTGCAGTGTGCCAGTTCCACTCATAGGAGGAATTCCTTGGAGGGGAAATAAAGATAAAACAATTTAATGACGATAATACTAATGATAAAAACCAAACTGCTTATAGATTTTGCAACTATTATGAAGCACTTAAAACTTTTAATTTCTTGTCCTTACATCTGTTCAACCTTTGGAAAACAACCATGCCTAGGTACCTGGGCTGAGTGTTATATGGCTCTTGGTCTCTTGCTTATCTCACTCAGAAGGAGGACTGAGCCCTCCCTGCTGTTCTAGAATGATAATGTGGCCATTGCTACCAACAATGCACTGTGGCTTCATTTAACCCCTGCATCCTAGTCCATTCTATTCAGTATCTAGCATGTTTCTAGCATTGTGTGAAGATGCAGTGAGAAACAGAAAAGGAGTTGAACAAATGACCCCCGCCAAGGCCAAGATACAGCCACATAAAATCAATGAGAGGTTATTTTTAAAAACAAAACGTAAAATTTTCCCCAATATCGCCTATGCCCCCTCACTTGAGGGTATTTCTTCACTCATTAATTTTTCCTAGAGCTCTTCTTTGCTCCTACCACACTCTACCATGTATTATACTTTATTTGTCTATCTTCTCTCCTAATCTCCCTAGAAGCTTACATTTGTGAGGGGAGGGACTGCTTTTCTTGTTTTGTTTTTTTCAGCTTAGTATCATCACCACCTAGAAGAATGAAGGTGGGGCTTAAGGATGACTGAATCAAAGTAGGACCTAGTTTAGAACAAATTAAAAAATCATGTATCTTAATATAGGAAAGTACCTCAAAAAACTTATCTGGTCCAGGGTCTTGCCTTCAGGTAGAATATACAACTCACCCATACCTGTAGAGTTGGTAAGGATGAAGTGCCATATATGTGGGTCAAATGAATGAGATGATTAGTGCTGGGTGGTGTTGATTTGAGAACACTTTCATGAGAGGATAAATTGCCCTGAGAAACCAAGTATCTGAACCAAGTATCAGAAGACAGCCACCGTGTATGATAACAACTGGCATGAATAGAAAAGGCAATGATCTCATGTGGGCAGCATATTTTAGGGACCTATCCAACTGAAGCAGAAATGGGATGATGATAAAGTATGAAAGAAATAGGTGAAGCCAGATGACAAATGAGTTTATCACAGAATCAATCTGAAGAGCTGGAAGGTATTTTAGCTGTCACCTAGTCCAGGTCATATGTGAATGGTATCACACACCTGACTAGTAGTCTACAGCCTCTATTCTAAGGACTCCAAGGAATGGGAAATCACCACCTCTAGAGGCAGACAGACTATTCTACTTAGAGGCAGCAACACCTGTTAGGAAGACTTTACTGACATCAAGCCTAAATACGCCTTGGCAATTTCCACCTATCGCTCCAGGTTCTGATCTCTGAGACCAAGACAAAAAACAAACAAAACAACAAAAAAACCAACCCAAAAAACAAACCTAGCCCCTCTTTCACCTAGCAGCCCTTCAAATATGGGAATGATGCAGTTATTATATTACCTCCCGAGTTTTTTTTTCTCCACGTTTAAGTGTCTCCGGTGCTTTCAGCTCAACTGATCCTCACAGATCATGGAGCCAAAGCATCTGCCTACGTATCCTTGTCACTTTCCTCTGGGCATTCTCCACTTTATCAGCGTCCTTCTTAAACTATGGCACCCAGAACTGAGCTCCAGATAAAGCCTGATGACGGTATTGCACTATGGGACCATCAACTGTTTAATTTCTAGAACTTGCTATGCTTCTCTTAATTTCTAGGTTGAAGAATTTTATTCTTCCCTAGTCTATCTTCCATATACTACACAGAGTGTTGGTTAGAACTAAGAGCTTGATGGATGAATACTTCATCTAGAATTTTTTTAAGTACACACAAATTTTTAAAGCATTTTAAATTTTATACACACAGGTAGACAGATACCCAATAAATAAAATTATCAAAAATAATGATTTAAATTTAAAATTTATTACATGTATGCAATATACACACATATATATACATATATATGTATATAAGAGAAGCCAGATGACAAATGAGTTTATTGCAGAATCAATCTGAAGAGATGGAAGGTACCTTATCTGCCATCTAGTCCAGATCATATGTGAATGGTATCCCAGCTATCACACACCTGATTAGTCTCATGCCTCTGTTCTAAGGACTCCAAGGAAAGGGAAATCACCACCTCTAGAGGCAATCACATTATTCTACTTCAGGGCAGCAATACCTGTATATCATATATACATATACATAGATAATAGATAAATAATATCCCCAAAGTCTAAGCGCATTTTTAGGTTTCAGAAGTTTAAAACTGCACTAAGACTTTTGGGATATTCTGTGTATATGTTTGTGTGTGTGTGTGTTTGTGTGTGTGTACATATATACACAAGTACACACACATATGTAATATAATCCCACATACACATATACATACACAACAAACACCAGAAAGTGAGTGAGGCATTGAGTCATCCTTTTTTCATTGAAACACATGACTTCTAGCATCCAGAGTTTATAATTCTAATGCATGGATACTGTGGTGGTAGGGTGAGGGGAGCGTATCCTAAGGGGTTTTGTGTCGAAACTCCAACATTTATAATATATATTTCTATAAATTCATTGAAAGTATTGTGTGTATGTATTTTAAATACATGTGTGTACATATGTGTGTATTATACCCCCTCCTGTGTGTGTAATGTGTGGATACACAAACACATCAAAAGAGTGAGAAAGAAATATGTAAAAGAGTCTTGAAATTAGAAAAAAATTAACATACCTTTGTGTCTGACCATCCTATTTCAATTAACCACATATAGCCATAAACTCATAAGAAAGAAAAGTAATGTCCCGAGCTGCCAAATTAAGGCACGTATGTCTGAACCTAAGCATACACCCCCACAACTCCTCTATACAAATACATCTTAACATCTATAGTTTTTAGTTCCAAGGAAGACAAAAAGCTATCTTTTACTTATGGACAATATAAAACAAGAATGGTACTTCCTTGGCTGACTGGCACAAAGACTCCCTCTTGACAGGCCATGGCAGAAACTGTTCCAATCGAAGTTGTCACTGAAACTTATTTTTGAACACCAACTTACACAGCAGCAGGGCCAAGAAATATCAGTTACACTGGATCTGTCATCAAGGAGATTTGCTATAAAAAGTAATCTATCTGAAATGTATTACACATTTCTTAGGAGAGTTCCTGGAAATGGTTCTTCCTGAAAGTTATGGTGAGACTGTTTTTTATAACTGCATATACTGATAGAGTCTAAGAGAAACAGATTTTTAAAATCATGGAATGCCAACCTTTACAATTTTTAAAACCTGAGGTTTACTGTTGTGGTTGTTGTTGTCCTTGTTTTCAAATGGCTCTGCAGAGTACAATTCTGCAATGGTTAAACTGTCAGGAACAAGTATATTATTAAATTCTGGATAACACTTATCCTGAAACCTTAACTATTCTGAACTTGGCCTTGATGCTCAAACACCAAAAAAAGCCGACTGCCAACCAAACTGGATATCCTCAATCATCTGCACTAAAGTCCTCATACTCAAACAAAAGAAGGAGACCATAGGGCCTCACTAAGGGTTTCTTATTGTTAGTCTGGGCAGCCAGGTGGCATGGTGGATAAAGTGCCAGGCCCGGAGTCAGGAAGACTCATCTTTTTGAGTTCAAATCTGATCTCACACACTTATCAGCTGCGTGACCCCGGAGTTTCCACATCAAAGAAATCACAAGCCCTGGAGGTATTAATATATTCTCATAAGCTTAAGAACACCCTGAAGACTGAACTGTCTTATTTATTTTTATATTCTTCCTCCGCTTCCTTTCCCTCCCTCCCTCCCCACCCAATAGCCAAGACAGAAACTTATACATAATAAGTAGGTCTTTACAAATGGTTGAAAGAATGATGCTTGGTCATGTAGTCAGAACAGATGCTGCAAAACAGAAAGCTGGGGCTGCTAGAGGCTGACATAGCAGCAAAAAAAGGACAGGTGATAAAGCAAGAGGGGAAAAAAAAGGAAAGCTACAAAATGCAAAAACATAAACTCCAAAAGCACCAACTTTGAGATAATTTAGCATAGAGACAAATAATACTAATTTTATTTTATAACTGCTCTTCATCTATGATGCAAACAGATTTCTTTCGAAGAGTTAAAAATAATTTTAAAAAAGGTCTCCGACCAATCCAAATAGTCAGAATTCTGATGAGGAGAGCCAAAGAAAGGACTAAGCCTCAGTTTGTTGGTCCCACAGGATAAAGTGAACATCTGTTCCTTTAAAATGTACCATTTCTTTAACATAGAGTATTTTGGTACCCCCTAACAAGTGTTGTTACCATGCTCTTGGCCTGTTTCTCAGATCCTTCGATGAGCCCTACTCAGAGCCCGTTTACTCTTATTTTATATGTAATTATAACCAACTCGGTAATCTGGTTTTCAAACTGATGTCAAATTAGAAACAGAAAATTAGAAGGAGAGACAACACACTGGTAGCAGTAAACCCACAATTTCATGAAAGCTGAGGAGGAGAGTGAAACACTATACAAACAGACACAATAATTAAAAAGTCATAGTAGTCTGAGATAATTTAATTTAGGGTCAAACAGCCCTACATATGTGAGCAGAACCTGTATTACAATAGAGTGCTACAGACTGATCTATATCTATATGTGTGTGTGGGGAGAAGGAGGCGTATCTTTATATTCTCAGCTCATTTTACAGATGAGGAAACAGAGGCAAACAGGGTTAAGTAACTTGCCTGGGATCACACAGCTAGCAGAATGCTGCAGACTGGATTTGAACTCAGGTCTTCCTAACTCTAGGCCCAGTGCTCTACCCACTGTGCTACCTACCTGCTCATCAATGTATACTGTTATACCTTCCACATTATGGGGGTTAGGGGCCTGGTGACCTCATGATGTAGAAAAGCCACATAAAACTTTTTGGCCCTTTCTTCATACTAGAGAAAAAATCCAATTTTTTTTTCTTTTATGAAGTTTTTATAGTATTAAAATATAAACTAAGTTTATATTATACAATACTATACATCTTTTTTCTAAACTTTTTCTGGCCTTTACACGCCATCTGTAGCTTCAGCAAAACTGCTCCAAAATTTCCATTTAACTTCTTATGCCAACTCATGATATAGCAAAATCATGATGGGAAAAGTTGTGATGTGGAAAGGATAACCATATATGTATGAATATGTGTGTGTATATATGGACATACATACACACACACACATACATACACATGCATATGTATGTGTATATATGTATGTATGTTACTGATGTTGAGTCATTCTAATTGTGTCTGACTCTTCATGACCCCGTTAGGGGTTTTCTTGGCAAAGATACTGGAGTGGTTTGCCATTTCCTTCTCCAGCTCATTTTATAGATGAGGAAACTGAGGCCAACAGGGTTAGATGACTTTCCTAGGGTCACATGGCTAGTAACCATCTGAAGTCGATATTTGAATTCAGGTCCTCTTGACTCCAGGGTCATCTATAATGCTTCATATTATAGTCTCAAGCACTAGAGATTCTCTATCTGTTACGCCACTTAGTTGCGCGTGTGTATCCATACAGACGTATTCATAATTATGACACCGAAAAATCAAGGTCACGTTGTGTTCGCGCTCGTATCGTAATTGAGAAGGCGCGTAATTCTGGAATACGCTTTAGGCAAGACAGAACACTCCATCGCACAGAGGGCTGACTCCCGTATCTCAGACACTCGTAAATCACGACTGCTTCACACCCTGGCGACGCCGGATAAATGTGGCACTACTGTGTGAACAAAGCGGGAACTTTAGAAGGCGCACGCTACAATATTTACCGTTGTCGGAAGCCAGAAAAGTAGCGTTGTACATATTGTTTTTCACACTGGGTGACTCTCTATCCAAAACAGCTATTGTGGTTATCTGCCCATTAACAGGATCTATTTTTAGCCAACTGGCAGGATCGAATAGTTTTGTATATCTGCAAAGTGAAAAATATATCAAGTTTAGATGCTTTATTATCATTTAAAAATGAAAAATAAAACATATTTTACTTTCACATATTAACTTCATTAATTTATATTCTTATGGCTCATGAACACAAGTGCAGGGTTGACCAAGAAAGATCTCCCAGGGTAATGACAAAGGGTGACAGATGACAGTAAATTCAGTTTGCCGAGTTCATTTTTTTATATGGTACAGGAGCAGCAAGACTGGTGCTATTAAGTTCCTCTTATACAATAGTCACAGGGATGCCTTATAATAAATTGGGCAGATCAGGTTTTATGATCTTTTTTACTCATTTTTATCAGGATGTAGAGACAAAATTCTAGAAGAAATCATGCAAATTACCATTAGATCAAAGGCCAATAAGAAGAAAATTATCACAAAAGATGGAACCCTTCTCTAAGACCAAGTGTTAAAGTCCCTGTTACTTACCACACCTTTTATCATTATTAAGACCACATCACACTAAAGCTTCAACGGTATGAATTTTCAGTCTTACTTCTACTCTTATAAGTCATTCACTGTACAACAGGCAATAAATACCTCAGAATCCTTCACGCTATTAGGGTCAGGTCAAGATCAATCAGTAAACATTTATTTAGTGTGATAGTAATATTTGGTGAATATCATGTCTGGGAAGAAATTTACAACTACCATATTAGGTAAAATGGTGGCTTGTGAGGTTTCAAAAAAATGTTTTTGGGATTGTCTATGGATCTCATTCATTAAAGGTACTCTTATCTTTACCAACCTTGTGTCTGCTCATTAGGACAGATAATTAGGGTTTTGTTGCAGCTGGACCTCTTTTGCGATAAGCCTTCTAAGTTCAATAACTATTTTCCCAAACACTTCAAAAATAATTAGTTCTTCCATGCTGGTTTTGACAGGATGAATTTGGTTTTTTTTTCTTTCTCATTGACATAAAGCTTCTTGAGTTTCCACTGTTCCCCAGCCCCCAGCCCCTGACATAAACTGCTCTTTTAATGTTATTTAACATTAAAGTCCAGACTAGGTCATTCAAATACATTAAAAAAGAGAGAATAAAAAGGTGAAAATATGTAATTGTGTAACAGAGGCTTAATTGGCTTATATGGACAATCCCAAGGAGCTGAGAATTTTGGAGGTAGAAGAAAACTGGTGCTTGTCCACCGCCACCCCCACCCTACCCCAAAGAGTCAACACAAGTGAAACCACACAGCTCTTATTCATAAGATGCCTTTCCTACTAAAAATTTCTTACTAAGTAAATTGTAATTAACCTTTATGTGCTAAGTTTTTACATATAAGAAGTGGAAAAGAAAAACCTAGATAAAATAAATATGAAGTAATTGAAAAAAAAAACAGTTCTAAGCTAAACCCTGTACCTAATATTTTGCTGCATGTATCGATCTGGATCCTGAGCTGTGAATGTTGTTAACATGGTACCAGCACGGAGTCCCTCCTCATGGCGCACGAGCTTGGGATTTGGGGTGAAATAAGGATTCTCATTTACATCAATCACTGTAACAGACACAGTGGCTGTTGACTGTGGTGGGTGCTGAATGCCCTTGGCTAACGGCACTTGGTTTTCTGCAGCTACAGTAAGTACAAACATCCTATTTGTCTCAAAGTCAATTGGCTGGCAAAAGAGAAAGGAAAGCACCATTAGTAAGCATATGCATGGAGAACAAATATTTTAATTTTGCAATTCATTTCTGCATAATACTCATCTGTAAAACGTGAGAGTATAATTATTTTATTTTTTATGTATAATTATTTTATCTTTTATATACCATTTACTGATGATACCTCAAACAATGAAAGATACAGAGATCAATTTCTCAGGCAGTTTTCTATTTGGAAAAAAACCCATCAACATCTGCCTCATTTATAAATCCTAAACCCTCTAACTATTCATGGATATAAATTTATAAATACAATTATTTAACACAACAATAGTAAACTTAAAAAAGCAGTGTGCATGTATATTAGCCTTTTAGAGGTACAAAGTATATTACACAAGCAGAGTACTTTACATATGAGACAGCTGAACGATACAGTGGAAATGTGCTTGGGAGTCAGGAATAACTGAATTCAAATCCAGCCTCAGACTCTTTCTAGCTCTTTAATCCTGGGCAAGGTAATTAATGTCTGTTTGCCTCAGTTTCTTCAACTGTAAAATGGGGATAATTATAGCATCTACTCCAAAGGATTGTTGTGAGGCTCAAATGTTATAACAATTATAAAAAGCCCTTAGCACAGAGCACAGCACATTCCCTTCCCTTTATATGATCCTCATAATAGCTCTATGAGGCAGGGAGTACAAGGAGTACATTTTTCAGATACAGGGTTAGTCAAGTACTTGACTACTTGTCAAGGTCATATCACTGATGGCAAAGCCAAAGCTCAAATTTAGATCTTCTGACTTTCAGTCTAGTACTCTTTTACTGCATGACTTCTCTAAGGAAGAAAATAAGGGAAAGCATTTGGTGGGATGAATGATCAGTTAATTTCTGGAGTCACAGCAAAAAATAAGAGTCTAGAGAAATCAAATCTGCAGATAATCTTAAGCCCTAATTTTAGCTATTCAATCAAATCTGTAAGGTTGACTATTAAACAAGCTGATAACAAGTAGTCAAATGAAATGATTCAAGTTTCAGCTCTTTTTATTTCCCTCGACTATCCTCTACTAAAGGTGCAAATGAGCAATATGATGGAATAATGAAAAGAAGCCTGGATAACCTAACCTAGATAATTTCCAGTCTAAAAATAATCAGAGAATGGCCAACTATCACAAAATGAGTTGGTGACTAAGGGGCAAATGATCTTTCTCTATCTGTACAATCATATAGCCCACAGACAACATTTAATGGTTAATTATTTCACTCAAGACAGAAAATAAGGTAAAAAGTAAGATCACGAATATTTTATGTTTTGAATGTTAAGAATTTCACTTCTGAGTAGAGAACTCAGATTTTTATAGGAAAAAAATTATGCTTTCTTCCAATTTAGATCTTTGGCGTTTTATAATGCAGTACTTGCTTTTGAATGTAGTCACTCTCTGGTCTTAGTACATAAAGGAAGGGGTGGGGGAGAGAAAAGGACACTCTCAATGGGAAGGAAGAAGAGAAGAGACTGAACTTTAAAAGGCTTTTAAATTATAGATCTAGTATTTATCATCAGTTAAAGAGCTGTCCCCCTTCTCTTTAGTACTAAATTGGTTGGTAATTAAGGACTCTAAGAACTATTCTTTTGAAGACTTTAAAATAAAATATAAAAACTGTCATATTATGTCCAAACTGTTTTCTGAAGAGCAGCTACCTATATATCTCTCCACTCCATTCAAATCACTCCCATAATATCTTCTGGCTTGTTCATCCCATGCCAAAAGTCTAACAACCATCCATTTTGGCATGTGTTTGAGTCATCACTCCCTAAGAATTTTAAAATGATTATGAAAAATGAAATCTGAAAATCTTCAACCAGAACAAAAGTTAATAACAAGGTTCAGCTAATATTATCTTACAAAACGGTAAAAAAAAAAAAACAGTCTAAATTCATTTTTTTAAAAATCACTTTTATTTACAATCATGAAATCTGACAATGTACCAACTGTAACTGGCATCAAATAAGAGACAATTGAGTTTCATTTCATATGAAAGTTAGGCTATCAAGTCAGCAAAAGGGGAAATCATATACTAAAAATTTCTCTCAAAAATTCCTTAAGTAAATCACAAAATACAATGGTCTTTAAACAGCTTTATCTAGGAAGGCGTGCGGGTCTCTTTGAAAGAATGCAATCTGTATCAGAAAGATGATGGAGTTGAGGATGGTAGCTTTGGAAATAATTAAACATAAATTTTATTTTTCACTACACTGACAGGTACGATATCAGATGGATGAACACAAGAACAGGCAAAAAGTTAGCTGCTAAAAAAAAAAAACGAAACTAACTGGGGCAGCTAGATCTCAGAGTGGAAAAAGCACTGGTCCTAGAATAAGAAGGACCTGAATTCAAATCTGTCCTCAGATACTTCCTAACTGCGTAACCCTGGGCAAGTCACTTTACCTCGATTGCCTCAAAAAACAAAACTAAAAAAAGCAAACAAAAATCTAATGAATACAGGGGAAATCATCTTAAAAGGGCATTCACATATTAAGTGGAATGACAGGCCACTGACACTAGTATTAAGTGGAATGACAGGCCACTGACACTATTGAGTTAGCTGAGTAGCATTTATTAACTTTTAAGTCCAGGCGAGGTTCTGTGCTAAATGCTAGAGATAGAATAAAAAGCAAAACCAAACCAAACCAAAACAAAACCACGCACTTTCTTTGAGGAATTCACAGTCTAATGAGGGCGACAACATGCAGCAAACAGCTATCTACATAAAAGATATATACAAGATAAATTAGGGATAATCTCAGAGGGAAAGCACTACGATTAGGGACTGGCAAAGAGTTTCTGCAGAAGATGGGACATTAGCTGAGACCTGAAGGAAGCCAGGAGGTAGGGATTTGGAGGGTGAACATTGCAGGTGTGGGGGAACAGTCAGTGAAAATGCTAAGAACTGCAAGATGGAATGTCTTATGTGAGGAGTAGCAACGAGGCAAATGTCATTAATTTGCAGAGTACATGGAGAAGGGTAAGGTATAAGAAGACTAGAAAGGTAGAAAGGGGTCATCTTGAAGAACTTTAAAGAGAATTCTATTATTTCATTCATAAGGTTAAGAGGAAAGACTATAGAGTTGGTTGAATAGGGTAGATACTATGGTAAGGTCTATGTTTAAGGAAGATCAATTTCATGGCTGAATGAAGGATGTATTAGAGTGGAGAGACACCGGAGGCAGGAAAATCAACCAGAAGGCTATTGCAATAGTCCAGGGGTGACATGGTGAAAGCCTGCACCAGTGATGGCAGCATCAGGGGAGGGGCAAAAAGGCATATATGAAGAGATGTTGCAAAGTAAAATCAACAGGCTTTGGCAACAGAAATGGAGATGGGGAGCTAAGAGAGATTAGTGAGGAGTCAAAGATGATGTCCAGGTTGTAAGCCTGGGTAACTGGGAGGATGGTGGGACCTTAAACAGTAATAGGGAAATTAGGAATAGAGGGAAGTTTGGGGAAAGATGATATGTTAAGTTTTGGAAATGCTGACATCCAAATGTTGAACAATGTCCCATAGACAAGCTTAAAATGTCCATAGGACATGCAATTTGAGATAGGCAATTGGGAGAAAGATTATAGGACCAAATAAGTAGATCTAGAATCATCTGCATAAAGATAATAAATGAAACTGTGGAAGCTGATGAAATAGCAGGGAGGAAGAAGAGAAGGGATGCCCAGGACAGAGCCTTGAGGGACATCTACAATTAATGGGCATGGCACGGATGAAGATTCAGCAAAGGTAATAGATAAGAAGTAGTCAGACAAGGAAGAGGAGAACCAGGAGGAAGCAGTGTCATGAAAATCTAGGAAGAAGAGCATCTCAAGAAGAGGCTGATTGACAGTATCTAAAGCTGCAGAGAGATCAAGAAGGATGGGGACTGAGAAAAGACCACTCGATTTGACAAATAAGATATCATTAGACACTTTGGACAAAAGAGTCTCGCTGGAGTGATAAGGCTGGAAGCCAGACTAAGAGAGAGCTAAAAAGAGGGAGAAGCACCTGTTCTAGACAGAGTTTTCAGAGAGTTTAGCCAAACAACAGGAGAGACACAGGACAATAGCCAGCAGAAAGTGAGGGGCATAGGAGACACAAGCATGTTTGTAGGTGGTAGATAAGCATCCAGTGCACAGTTAGTGAATGAGCAGAGATAGCGGTGGGGGTGGAGGAGGTCAAACTATAGGAGATGGAATGGGAATGAAGAGGGCTTTACCCTGGAAGGAAGGGCTACCCCTTCATGTAAAAATGGGAGTGAAGGAAGAACAAGTAGCAGAAAGTATATGAATGATATGAGATAAAGAGGAGGGAATGCTCTACTAATTATCTTTTTTTTTTCCCCAGCGAAATATGAAGCAAGGTTCTTAGTTGAGAAGGAAGTGTGGAGGACATGGGAGGTTTAAGGTGGGGTATAAAGGTTTGGAAAAACCACTGTGATGAGTGGGTGAGCAAATCTATCATGGAGGCATAAAAAGACTCCTTTGCTGCAGTGAGGGCCCAGTTAAGAAGACACAACATAAGCGAGTAGACAATCTGCTTGGCAGTTTTGAGATTTTTCTAGCTTCATTAAGTTGCACATGAGGAATGAAAGTAGTGCTTTTGTGTGGATGACACGATGCTGATGTTTGGCAGGACAAGATCTTCAACAGGAGAAAAGGGCAAAGGATTTTAGAGAAGAGGACAGCATACAGTTGAGCTGATTCAACAAGGGGTCAAAATGGGAATGGGAAGAGAGCTGGGGTGTTGGCCTGGGGAACAACTGAAGAGCAGAGGGGCTGAAGAACAGGGTGAGGAGGAAGAACAAGGTTTGGAGTTGTGAGGCAGGGGGAGAGGTGGAATGATAACAGATTATGATCAGGCAAATGAATTCAGAATTCACGAACATGGAAGCAGCAGGCTCATGGGTGATATCAAGATGAAGAGTATGACCATTTCTGCGTGTAGCTGTGGTGGGGTGAAAAAGTAGGTCATAGGAAATGAACAAGTTGAGGAACAGAGAGGTTAGAGTGTTTGAGGGAGTATCAATATGTATGTTGAAATCTAATTGAGGGCAGGAGCTGGAGATGAGAGAACTGTGAGCCAAGCATTAAATTCACTGAGGAAGAAAGAGAAAGTCTTGGAGGTCTACAGACAACAGCTACGAGAATCTTGATTGGGTGATAAATATGGACTAAATAAGTCTCAAAGGAGGGGAATAATGATGAAACAGGGAGGACTTGGAAATGGCAATGGGGAACAAACAGTATTCCAATGCCCCCATCATGACCGATGAAAGTATAGCCAATTCTGGAACTAGTAGACAGGAGGAAGCCAGGTCTTAGTGAATACAAGAAGATGGAAGGAGAAAGGAGTAAGAAAGGAAACAGTTTAATGTGTTACCTATAAAGCAGGTATTCCAAAGAATACAGCGGAAGGGTTGGGAGGCTTGGAAGGAGCGGCATGAGGGGGCAGGGAATGGATCGAGTGAAAATAAGGGAACAGTCAGTGAGTGAGAGCTGGAGAACTGGATTTGAACAATGGCAGACGAGAGTTTGGAATCACTGGGATCAGTATTTAAACTGTTATTTCTCTTTCTCTCACATAGCAGAATTTGCATAAGTTAAATATAAGTAGGCTGTGATTCCATCACGTGACAAACTTGTTCTCTGTGTGTCTGTGTGTGCACACACATACATATATTCCTGAGATTCAACACAGGTGACAAATTCCTTAGAATTCGTTCAAAAATTAAATCATTATACAGTGTGGCCTTAATATGCGCATTATATACAGATACTAATGAAATGGACTAGTACTTACCTTTGCAACTGTTACTAAGCCATCATTACTGTTTGGATCAGTTTGAATTATAAAGCGCCCCGTGGGATCTCCCCCAGTGATTCTATATACTGCATTCCACGCAGGCGTATGGGGCTGGTCTTTATCTGTCACAGTTAGGTTCGCAACAATAACTTCTATTCTGTTTTCAGGGACTTCACCATAAAACTACAAAAAGAAACAACTCCCAGTCAAAAATTAATGACCTAGATAAATGAAGGACAACATGTAAAATATTATCCAAATTTTGCAGGACAATCAATTCTTGATAACCCACACTAATGGAGGGGATCCACAGAGTAGATAATAAAAATAACTAATTTATACTTGACTTCCAAAGACAAGATGATATTTTAATTGGTTGATTTACCTTCCTAATTGACTTTTATTTAAACTTACATTAAAAATCAGTGATGGTATTATGAATATATAATTATTTTAACTCAAGAGAGAATGGCCCAGCAGAGTGTTATAACAATGAGGAGCTAGATGGTAAGGAAGGCAGCCTGGATGGACTTTAATTTTCACTGCTGATAATTATATTAGAAAGTGGACAATGGAGAAATAATTCTCAATTATGAGTTGAAGAACTGTGGGGTCTGATCAAAGTCAGAGAGTTGATTTTGCCTGACATATCTTTTGCTTCATTTAAAGGAGACAAAATTTGATAGGCCACCATTTTTAACTTGCTACACAAGCATGTAACTAACTGGTCTACTTGGAACCTACCAGAAAACTGATGCTTTGGACACTATTTAAAGATACGGTGATGAAGAATGTCATCACTACTTCCAGAGTGTAAGAAAATTCCAAACATAGTGAATGCATTTACAATATGTAGCAAAGCTTCTTAGTAATGGTTCTACAAACAAACTTCTTCAAATGTCAAACTGTACTTACAGTCATAGCAGTGAACTCAGGAGGGTTGTCATTGACATCTGTGACTGTGATGACAGCTGTTGCTGTGTTTGAAAGACCATATGTTGGGTTTCCTTCCATGTCTGTGGCTTGAATTATTAACGTGTACTGTTGTACTTTCTAAAACACATAAGGATGCCAACACAAGTTAGACAAACTAAATCTTCAAGATCAGGTATTATATAGAGTGAATATATGGTCTTACACAGTGAGTTTATAGTCTTATTCATTCTTGTTAACAACACATGAAATGTCTCAAGTGGTGTCTGTATTATTATAAATGTACCTCCATTCCTTCATGCACAGCACATATGTGGAGGAAAGCCTCATGTACCTGTGTGAAGACCAGCTAATCCTGAACTTCACTTTGCCTTTGTTTTCACGAGTTTTCCCTCTACTTGCTATTTACCAAAACCAGAAGCAACCAAAAAAAAAATCGACCGATTTCAATTTCATTTCCTAGTCGCCAGTTTCAAGGCCTATATGTAGTTGACAATACTAATGAAGACAACTCAAAAAGTATAAAGTAAGGAAGAAAAAAGGAAATATGGACAGTGTGTAGATGTGTCTGAAGTGGACCAAATGCTCTTCTCGATCTTACAGCTACAAATAAGTCACATAGCCTTCAAAGGAGTCAAAATTAAATTAGTGGCTCACCTTTCTCTTTATTATTACTGCTACCACTGAGAAATTACTCTTAATTGCTTAGTAAATGACTCGGGTTATTTAGCAATGGATAAAATAATCATTATCTAGAGGGTATTTGTAGTTTTGGGAACTTAGAATGAAATTTAAAATTTGAAATGAATTGAACCTCACCATGTGAAATCTAAAGATCTGTAAGTGATCTGTTAGGCCATTGGTATACCTGCCAAAGCTTCCTGTTAGGAAGATAGAGTAGTATGGATGCTATGATGTAAGATGCAGAACATTATGAGTCAGATTAATTTGGGACCTAATCTCATCTCAGTCTCTTACTAGTCATATGAATTTGACCAAAATATTTCACCTCTTTGGGCCTCTGTAAAAAGATGGTAGGCCTCAAAGATCCATAAGCTTATCCATCCTGTTATAAAATTCTCTAATTCTAATTCTTAAAAGTAGAGCTAAAACATCTGAATTCCCTAGAGTAAAACTGGCAACGGAAAACTACAGGAAATTTCATTGTTTTCATAATACCCAAGCATTTCAAACAACCTAACTCCCCTTTCCATTCAGTATAAACTTAAACTGCAAATTTCAGCACCCTATTTCTTCACCCATTTGCCAAACTGAGTCCCATTCTCAAGGTATAGTTATAGCTCCGTCAGAAGAGACCCAAATGAAGCACTGGTTTTAGATGTCATTGGGGGCAGGGAAAAGAAGAGAATCATACAAAACTCACAGACTAAATTCTTAAATCATCTGCCCACCCAAATGTCAGTCTGTGTTACTTCAAATTTTTTTTAAAGGAAAGGAAATACCCATTTTGTTAATGTGAGTAAGACAGGAATACAGCTGGCTGAGCCACTTTCATTTTTCTTAACCCGTAACATCTCACTATAATGCTTACGTAGGTTAAAACATTTCTCAACGGCTTCCTTTTCCAATCCAGAGTGCCGTTTCAGCTTAGTGCTCTCATGGTTAGTGAAAGATTATTGCAGGGAATTCAGTTCAGCCTCCCAGCTGAAAACCATGAAGATAAGCATTTGTTATGACTTTGAAATGTCACTTTTGTTAGCTGTTATTTGCAGCAACAGAAGAGAATTCTCAGAAAAAAAGAAAATATATGAAGTGTTAAAAAAAAAAAACATTAAAAAAGTCCAAACTTCTTGCTACATGGAGACATAGTGTATTGCTACTTACTTAATAAAGAATCTTTGAAGAGAATGGATTTTCTTTTTAAAATCACAACATATTACCTTTTTTTATTTTAAAGACAGAACTAGGAGCAGTGGTAGTAGTCACTTGGAATTTTACCTCATTTCAAATCCTGACATTTCAATTTAGTAAGCTATAAAAGGTCACTTTCTTTACAAAAGAAGATGGTATCAAAATTTCTTATAGTTTGTTTTAGGAGTGTGCTAATAACTTTTTAACAACTGGCTCCCCCCAACAAGTATGCACAACACACTTTTAAGCTGCATTATTAACATTTACCCCATCACTTTCTTAAATCTATACCATCAACAAAACAATGCATCAGACCCTGATTTGTAGTGTTTGCCAATTAAAGTCCAAGGTAGGGATGGGACACCTGTGGCCTCAAGGCCACATGTGATCCCCTTGGTCCTTAAGTACAAGCCTTTGATTGAATCCAAATTTTATAGAACAAATCCCTTTAATAAAAGAATTTGTTCTGTAAAACTTGGATTCTGTTAAAAGGCCACACTCAAAGACCTAGAAGGTCTCATGTGGCCTTAAGGCTGCAGGTTTCCCACCCCTGGTTCAAGGTATAACACCTGACACTGAAAATTTAACAATTTGCTTAAAAGGCCAGTTCAAGATGTCTCCAGAACACCATCATTTGTTTTACAATCTCCTCTTTATCTAAATGTTTCATAAGACATCCTATAATTCAAGGGGTCTCTCCATTGGTCTTTGAATATTATACCCTAGACTAAAAATTCAAAGCAAATCATAAAATTTGGGAAGATGGCAATGGTTTTGAAAAGCTATCAGTGCTCTAAGTATAGCAAAAATAGATGCCTGGCTGATATCTTTGTATCAACAAGAGTAAAAATAAAGCCATATGGTTGTTCAGAAACTTAGTTCTAGTTGACAACATCTCCAGAGCACTCAGGGACATGGGGAAACTTCTTCCCTCACGTCACATCTAACCCGTTGACATTAGGTTTAGAGAAGCTAAAGCATAGACTTTTTCTTTTGAAAGAAACCTACTGAAAATATTCCAATCATTAATAAGAGTTCTAACTGTTAGAATTATATATTGTGGGGAAAATGACACTGAAATTAATTTTCTGAAAGAGGAGAAATAGATTTCTTTAAAAAAAAAATCAAAGAATCTCCATTAGACTGGGAAAAAGTCTTAACAAGTCAACCAATTTATCTATGCCCTTGTTTTCAACATGGATTACCATAAATGATTAAAGATGGGTGAGAATTTTGTTACAATATCATAATATCAGAGAATTTATAACGCTCCTTAACAGAGCATTCCTTTCAAGCAATTCTTTTCAGGTCTAGCCGAGCTCCAGAGCTTTAGTTTTTCAGTTTCACCTCCTTCTGGTTTCAGTAACGACTTGTTACCAAACACCCTGTGATAAAAGTCTCACTGCAGCCTTCTATTCTGCAAACCACATCATGTGACTCCCTTTAATCCTTTTCTTCTACTTTCCAACATGCTCCCAGTATTAGAACTGACCAGTGAGGAGAAAATACAATGTAAAATAAAGATCACTGAACCTGTATTTAGGAGACTTGGGTTCAGTCTGGGCTGCAGGATAAACTATGTGGCCTTCAGAGCACAATACTGAAATCCTCTGGGCCTCAGTTTCCTATCTGTACACTGATGTCATTAGATTTCATGACTTCCCAAGAGTCTCTTTCAACATTAAAATTCTGATTCATGATAGAATGATTTGGTGATTAAAGGAAGCTAGAATCCTATGTCTGCATGTCAGAACCAGAAACTAACTATGAAGAACAGAAATACATTAAGAGATAAGATAGATTAGCTGGCATTTGAGAGAAAATAACTAAGAATTTGATTTTTAAAGTGTCATTCTGCCTATGTTTATCAACATTAAAACAGCATTTCTCATAAGAAAAGAGGTAAAATGTCATACTGATTTGAAATAATACAACGGCAAGGAATACTACAAAATCTAAATGCATTTCAACAATTTCTAACACAAACACATTCTTTAAAAAAGAATCTTCAGCACTTTGATGTTAATAGGTACAATTTAATAGGCATATATCTTACACTAAATGTGCCTCTTAGTTGAGCAGTGAACACTGTAATTCTCATGGGTTCCTAGCACTTTATTAATGTCTCCAGCACTCATTTTTTGTGTATATATTATATATATATATATAAAATTGAAATAGTAAAATTTTATCTCATACACTTCAAATCAATGCTACTATGTCAATTTAAAAAATCCATGAAATCCAAATTCTTAATGTTCTTAACAGTTATAAGCCAGTCTATTTTAAGGAGATTTTGTGTGATACATGCCATATGAAAAAAACTGATTTATCTATCATATCTTTTATTCACTGACATTTTAATAAATTAATATACTGATAATTTATATTCACAATGATGAGTCTCTATAATCCTAAAGTATTTTACATCATCAACTATGTTAAACTGTATCAGCTTTAGTTATATTATTTGCATTTTATTCACTGAAATGCTAGCAATTCATTTTGACAAATATTTAACAAGTATCTACTATGATCTCAAGACTGTGCAAGATTCTTTAGTAGGTGAGAGAGGAGTTCCAAAATAATAATAAGACATAGCCTTACCCTCAAAGAGGGGGACTAGTTGGGTAGACAAAACAAAAAAGGTAATTATGTTCTACCTTATACCATTCTTTAAGTTAAAAAGTGAGTAATACAGATAATGAACAGCAAAGTCCAAAAAAGCAAGCGATCAATTTGGAAACCTGAGTGGCAAAGCAAAGGAGAGATGGAAGTGTTGGAACTAGAGCTGGACCTTGAAAAAAGGAACGATTAGGGTAGGGAAAAAAGCAGAAGACTATTCTATACAGAAAAAAAGTATAAACAAATTACCAGAGATGGAAATGATCTGGCGGGTTCTGTGTGCTTTTTTAGCAGGACAATGAGGATACTGCATGGGCTAGAATTGAAGGTCCACATATCTATATTCATATACTATCTATATATAGATAAATAGATATGTATGTATAAATGTGTGTATATGTATGTGTCTATATAATATATGTATTACATAAAGAGAGAGATGTGTGTATAACATTTTAATAACAATATTCATTTCTTGATACTAGGGAATTTTTTGCAATAATTATCTTAATATTTTCAAATGTAAGCTATTGTAATTTCTAAAAATGTTATAGGATTACACAAAAACATCCACCCAAGCTGAAAATGCGTCTCTGCTTTGAAAATTTCGACAATCTACAACTTGTATTGTGGGAAGGGAAAAGACTACTAAGCGGAATGAGCAAAATAGTAATTTTCAAAATTTATTATTAAAATCAAGAAGCAAATTCTAATACTGTAGTTATTCTTCTCTGAAATAAATCAGATATAAAATACTTGTATACTGTACACTAAATCACAAAATATCAAGAAATGACTTTAAAATTCATCTTAAACATTAACATGCTAAAAATGGTCCCCAGTTTCTTACTATTTTAGATTTTACTATCATTTTTACTTTCATTCAACATAGCACCTCCTATAAAAAAAAAAGCCAAAGATGACAAGCTTAAATATGATACACAGAAAGATTAACAGATATTATCTTAAGAAATATATTTTAAATTTAAAATTATCTGTTGGTTGACACAGTTTTTCTCATTTAAATATTTTAACCCCGGAAGAGAAAGAATGTCTTCATCAAAAGTTAAATACTTAGATGAAATGGCATCTTAGATCCTGTGAAAAGAAGCAAATTTTTAGGATAAAATAGGTTTGTGTCAGCTTACTTCTCTATCTAGTCCAGCTGCCACTGTGATAATATCTCCAGTTTCATTGTTGATTGTAAACATGTTTGGGGAAGAGCTGCTTGGAGCCTGGGACAGGATTCGGTACCTCAGCATTCCATTGAGGGCATTCGGATCATCAGCATCAATTGCAGTCACTGTCATCACGTAAGTTCCTAAAGAGAGAACAAATGTCAGAGAAATAGTTTATTCCAGTTAACCAAGATTGCAGGAAATCTATAGGCCTTCAACTACGGACACAAATTTCCTTCCTTTGTTAAATCTTAATTTTTACTCTCACTAAAAAGCAAACTTTTTAGACCCTACTAGGGACATAAATGAAAGTACCGTATTAGTTTTAAAAAATACAACTTTATTTTTTTGAGAAATTTCTTTACAAGATAGCAACATTCTAAAAAAATTCTATGTATTCTTACCTTTCTCAGACAACCTTAAAAAATAGGCCAAATTTACTGTCTGTTCATCAGGGATTTAGAATTGGAAGAGACTTTAGAGGTCATCTAAACCAGAGATATCAAACTCAGGACTCCTCCAAACCAGATTAAAATGAAATTGGAAAATATTTAACAAAATAAATAAAAACACAATAGAACATAGATATTGTTAATGCATGGTTCTCTAAGTTAATATGGGCCCACAGACATCCTTACTTAGGGTTTAGTAGCCCCTGTTTCAATCTGAGTTTGACACCAGTGATTTAGACCAACCATTTGGTCTAAATCCACATTTGAGGAAATTGAGTCTCAGAGTTTTAAATAACTTGCCCATGGTCACATGGGTATTACATGAGAGTCCTTTTACTCTAAATTTAGTTTTCTTTCTGATGTACCAAACTCCATCATCAAAAGGAAATAAGTTGTACAAGTTTTATACCCACTTAAAGATAATGAAACAAATTCTGAGAGGCAAATAATTTGCCCAGGGTCACAGAGTTGTTTGAAAAATCTACAACACGAACATAAACCCTAAGTGTGCAAGATCTAGCAAAACAGTCTATGTCTGTACAAATAAAACAATCTAACATTTAAAAAAATGATTTAGAGGTTTTTTCCCTAAACAAGACTTAACATCCTGAAATATGAACATATATCAACAAAAAAGTCCTGAATATTTTTTTTCTCCTTTATAACCAGTTTTGAAAGGGTTTATCTTAAGCGAGGCTTCTCAAAAATCTCACTGGAAAAGGAGAAGAGCAGTTTTATTTAAGTTCAGGTATACCCTATAAGATGAGATATTCATTTTTTTAGTAGTTCAACCATGAAATTTTAAATTTTTTGACTCTGTACTATATCCTAATTAGTAAGAAGTCACCATGAGTACTTTGAACCAGATTACACAGGCAGCAATGCTTAGAAAGAGGTCGATTTAAGAGTCACAAGTCACAGTTCTTTTAAAGTCAAACTAAGAGGATAAATAGTTGTTGAAATAATGAATGAATAAATAAAAATGCTTTCCAAAATTCCAAAAGGTACTGGTAACTCATTCATGTACCCATATTTTTTCATGTTAGCAGTAAGGGAGAAAAAATATGGGGGAGTTTATGTCAGTCATGACCAGTTGGAAACTGAATTATCTTAAAAGTGGTAAATTTTAAGAGACTAGTTGATTTAAACTTAAGTATTTAACTATTTAAAAATAATCCCATTATAGTCAACTTCTGATTCACATGTTAAAAGAGAAGGGAATAAGCCTTTATTAAATACCTACTGTATTTGCTAAGCTCCATACCAACTGCTTTACAAATAGTATCTCATTTGATCTTCACAACAACCAAGGTAAGCGCTGTTTTGTCCCCATTTTATGGTTACGGAACCTGGGGCAGACAAAAGTTAAGCAACTTGCCCAGAGTCACAAAGCTAGGTCGTATCTAAGGTTGGATTTGAACTCGTCTTTCTGACTCTAGGCCCAGGATTCCATCCACTACTGCCTCTATTGGAACCGAGAAGCAACATAAAAAATCCAAAATAAAATTTCATTAAAGAATTTATTTTTGTTTGTTGGGCGTCTCTATTTATATTTGAAAACTGAAATATCTGATTTATTTCTGTATCTCAATTCAAATAATAATAAATCGATATTATGAAAACTGATCTAGACTAACTTCTTACATTCCCTTCTACTCCAAGTTTTCTTTAGACTCTTTACTGAAAGAGTGACAAAGTGCTGGAAATTGGACTTTGGCAAAAAAGAAGCATACATCCTCGATTCTCTCTATGAAGCCAGAAATCAAATAATTCATTTCATTGGCTTAAAAATGAGGAAAGTACTTTGTAAACTTTAGAGTACTATAAAAATACAAGTTATTATCATTCTGGTTCCTGCTCAGATAGAACAGGCAAAGATCCAGCTTGTCCATGAAGGACAAGAAACAAACATAAGACATCTGAAATCTTATATATTGTACAAACAAGTTTATCAGTATATTAGTGGCTAATGAACTGGTAGTTTATGATCAATTATTCTAGAGGATTCCAAAGCGATACCTGATGAGTGAGGTCACCCGAAGAACACCCACTAACAGCCTCTTGTTAACTAAACAACTGTGTAAGCAAGAAAGCAAATGCATAACATACTATCTAGGCATCTTTATGGTGTGGTATAATTTTAAAAGTAATGGTGGAAGCTCACCTTGAGCAGGTTATTATTAACCTCTACGGTTTCTTGTAACTTGCTGATGCTACAGGAATGACATTATAGGAACGATGAATGATGGTATCAGAATTCAGAGAAGGGAAAAATCATTATGGGCTAGTATAATCATCTTTTTTAGTTTATTTTTTTAAAACATACATTAACCCTTCCTCATAAATTATATCTATTTGTGCTCAAAGCATTCAGAATAGAAGAAAATAAAATTATACACCTGTGACCCTTCAAACACTTTACAAGCCACCTCTCAATTAAGCAGCATTTCTTGATGAAACCTGAAAATTAATCTCTTCAGATACCTGGTTTTGATCCTTCAGGGACTGTTCCATTCCAAACCTGGTGTAAGAATTCTGGTCTGTTATCATTCATATCAATGACATTGATGACAATGTCAATGGGATTCTCTACTTGATTTCCATTTATATCCACTGCATGTGCCCTCAGCTGTAAGAGCAATTAGAAAACAAAACAATTTCACTAAAACACAAAACAAAACTAGTGAACAGACCAAATTCTTATGTTGTGAAAAGACTTTGAATCCATAGCAATAATTAAAAAAAATTTTCCCATCAACTTTTCACCATATTAATATAGCAGATTTAGTAATGATAAAGTTTTAGGGTTCTATGTTTTTTAAAAGGTTATTTTATGTAATGGAAAATGTGCAAGCAGGAATGAGAATCTGGGGAGGAAATGTTTTCATGGTACACAAATATATTTTAAGTCTTAGGTACTTCTTTTGTTCAAAAATATATGACATGTATTTTGCTATTCAAATCTAGTAATGTTCAGGTCAATATACAAATACATCGGGTATTTGTGATTTCATGAGGACAGGGAAGAATAGGTATTAGAACTCCCTCCATTAAGGCAAATTACAATCTGTCAACAACTTAGTACATAAGGTCATATATCTGGAACTGGAAGAGGTCTAAGAGAAATACAATGACTTGTCCAAGGTCGCCCAAGCAATAAGAAACAGAAATAGGTTTCCTTGATTTTAAAACCTGTTCTTGATCCTGCCTCATGCTGAAATAAGTTCTATTCCAGAGGTACTAGTGTCAAAAGTGGCATTTAAATCCAGGTTTTCCTAATTCCAAGCCTGGCACTCTGTCTGCTCATTATACAACACTGCCTCCAGTGTGAAATTTAATAGATACAATTGTAATTGAGTGCTACAACTCTGAAAATCAAATTTTAGCAGAAAATAGTGAAAATTAAAATGCACTATTATTCCACACAAATGTGAAGCAGACTATCTACAAGGCACCAAACATCTTACGTGAAAACGCGCTATTTGCTCCCGATCCAAAGGCTTTGTCACTGACAGCTGACCAGAGATAGGGTTGATTATGAAGATACCAGTTGGAGGCTGGTCAGCTCCTGGTCCAGTCACACTGTATCGCAGTGAAAGATTTTTATCTCTATCAGATCTAATCTAGGGATCGAAAAGACAATCACATTAAACCAAAAAGAGACGATGAGTTTACTATCAAAAAGTATGCCATGTGAACTCTCACGCCCTTTTCTAGGTATAAAGTTATTCTCTTTTTTCCTTTCTTCTTTCTTTCTTCTTCACTCTCTCTTTCTTCTTCACACTCTTTCTCTTTCTTTCTCTCTTTCACACCATACTTTCACAGAAAACAAGCCACAGCATTGAAACTTTTCGTTATTTGTTTTTCTTTGTACCCTGTTGTTAGGCTCTGAAAGAATACGGCCAATTTCCACAAGGAAGACTAGGTCAGTATTAACCTCTAGGAGAATTCTACCTAGAAGTAGTGCAATAATAGTATAATTTTAGAAGATTTATGGTTTTTGTTTTTTTTTTTCAAAAGTAACACCTGCTTTCCTGGAGGTTTCTTGGATGTAATGTTTCAAAGTCAGAAACGTGTTACATTTCTTTATCACAAGATTTTAAATGATTTAGACACAACTATTTGTCCGTAATACCTGTTTCAAGTATCATCATTTGTAAGCTCGCCAATGTTCTTATGTAAGCTAGAATTAAAGATTTTATGAATCTCTATGGTGCTGATATTTGCCAAACCACTGATCACTCAACAAGTATTTATTAAGTGACACAATAATCATTTATTAAATACCTACTATGTGTCAGACATTGTGCAAAGCACCGTGTAGATCTAAAAAAAAAAGACAGAAGACAATCCCTGATCACAAGGAGTTTCACAACCTACTATTTTCTAGACATTGTAATTAGGTGCCTTGGATATAAGTACAAAGAATAAAAAAAAATCTCAAGCATCTTACCTTCTAATGGGAGTGAAAAGTACATATATAGCTATGTAGAGCACACAGAAAAGGCAGATAAATGCTAACATATGATAGTTAAAAACAGAGTAGAGCAAGAGGAAGGAAATTAATAGTTGCGGCAGGGCATGAGTGTTTGCATGTGTGTGTGTATGTCTGTCTATGTGTGCATGTGTGTGTGTGTGACCAGAAAAAGCTTCATGCAGAAAGTTCCTGAGGATCAACTTAAAGGAACAGAGGGACTCTTTTAGGTCCAGGTAAGGAGAGAACACATTCTAGGCATGAGGGATGGCCAGTACAAAGACACAGACATAGAAGATGGAGGGCCTGTGTAAAGAGCAGGCAGAAGGCCAGTTTGACTGGATTACACAAAGTAGGAGGGAGAGTAATGAAAGATCAATGAGGCTGGAAAGATAGGTTGAGGTCTGGCCATAGGGTTTTAAAAGGTAAACAGAATTTTACCCTAGAGACAATGGGAAACCACTGGAGTTGAGTAGAGTCATATGGTTGAATGTGCATTCAGGAAAACTACTTTGACAGCATTATCTAGGACAGACTAGAGTAGAGGCTACAGAGGGGAAAAAAAAACAACTAAGAGGTCATTACAAAAATATAGTAAGAGCTGGTGGGCCTCATAGTGGAAAAAGTGGGAAAAAAGGGGTGGAATGCAATTGATGTTGGAAAAAAAAAACAAGAAGTTTTGTCAATATCCTTAGACATTGTATCTTGGATTAGAAAAGAATTTCAAAATCTTTTAGAAATGTCAAACCAACTGTTGGCCCCTATTTGTGCATGTGGGCAGAATGAAACAGGGAAGGTGATTTTTCCTTTTGGCTTAAAAGGAGGTATTAAAAAAACAAAAATATTTTATGTAAAATTAACAAACTCACTGGGCTTAACAAATCCCAGCTTTAAAATGCAAACACTCTTGGGAGGATAAGACATCACAAAGGGGCACCTGGACACAAGAGAGAGTTTGCAAAGGGAAATTGCAGGACACCAAAGATAAACTTCACTAAAGTGGTAGTTCTGCTCAAGTTTTATCTAGTGAGAAAATCACAAGGGGTCAAGTGATGCTTTAGACAAGACTCTAGACATATAACTGATACCTGCAATGATTTTATTTGTAGGTTTGTGTGTCAACTTGATACATTAGTAAAATGGGATTTTAAAAAAATTAAGTGCAAAAGATTTACCAATAATCAGTGCCTTCAGTAAATTAATCATAAACAGAAAAGGTGAAGGTTTTATTTTCACATCAATTTAACAAGTATTTGTTAAGAACCCACTAAGTGCCAAGCACAATATGCTAGGCACTAAGGATAATAAGATAAAATGAAAACCAAACCAAACCAAACCACTTGCTTTCAAGGAGATTACAGTGTATTAAGGGGAAATTATAGATACAGATATAAAGATAGAGATATAGAGAGAGATAGAGATATATACATACACACATATATACATGCATATGTGAGTATACACACACACACACACACACACACACACACACAGACACACACACAGGGATTTGCTGTGAACATTTACAACCCAGAAATCTACAAACAATAGAAATTATAGAGTTTGAATAAATTTCTTCGTCCAGACTTAAAAAGTGGTAGAGAAATTTCTGATAATACGGATTAAATTTAAAAGTCATGTCACGCTATTAAACATTTACCAGAATACTCTTACATATAAATAAATACAAAATATATAATAAAATAATTTAGCGGTATAGAGATTTGGGAGATAAGGAAAAATTTTGTGAAGGAGAAGCATTTGAACTGAGCTTTGAATGAATGGAATTAGACAGAGGTGAAAAGGCAGAGCATTCCAGGCATGAGATATAGCCTGTGCAAATGATCAAATGCAAGAGACATGTATAGAGAACAGCAATACAGAATAGGTGAGGAAAAGTAATGTGAAATAAATCTGGAATGTCAGGATAGAGCCAGAATGAGAAGGGTTTGAAATGCCAAAAAAAAGAAGTTTATACTTTAATGAATAACAATATTACGCATTTCTGAACCATGTACTTTCTCTGAATAAATGGGTCAGTACTTTTTTAGTAAAGATGAAAATATGTGCAATTTTTCTACACCCACTGAAATTCATGCAAAATAAGTGAAAATTAAACTTCAACTGCTATACAAAGCTTCCTTTGACATACACTCATGTATACCACCATCTGCATTTATATCAATTGCCTGTTCTTCAATCTATTTCCCAAGTATAAAGGGCAGGGATCCAAGTGTAGGGAATTTAACTTTGGCAGAGATGAATAATGCAAAGTGGATAAACCATATATATACAAAATATTTTGAGGAGGGAGAGAGCATATGTAACTAGAAGGCTCAGGGAAGGCTTCCTGTAGGAAGCAGAACTAGAGAAAGCTACAGCTTCTAAAAGGCAAGGTGAGAACACATTGCATCCTGTACAGAGATACATAGATTAAAACATGGCAAGTCAAGCTCAAGGAAGACTGACTAGCTTAACATGACTGGAACACAGTATGCAGCTGTGGTGGAGTAAGGTCTTGAGAGCAGTCTGGAAAGGTAGGCAGGTAGGCTGGAACCAGACTGTGATGAGCAAAGGAGTGTATGTTTTATGACTAAAGAGAAGAGGAAGCCACTAGAAATTCTTGAGTAGGGGGCTTGATAAAATACCTCAATTTCTATTTCGGAGGGCAAATAACTGATTAGACAGCATGCAAATCCTTTAAAAAAAATGCAGCAAGGAAGCAGACTGCCATGGTCTATGGACAGCCTCTCTCACCGCAAACAAAAACAAAAACAAAACAGACACTGAAATCTTCAACAAAACTGTGGATCTTTCTCTAAAATTCTGCTAACTTACCCTAACTAGTTCCTGAGGAAAAGGACCTCTTGAGTTTTCTGGCAAGTTGATTGGAGGAATGACCCAGTCTCTCTTCTGTCTTTGTAGATAGCCATTTGATGACTGCCTTGGAAATACAATTTCTTCAATTTCTTGAGGTTCCTTTGCGTTAAAAAGGATCGAAATTAAATAACGTGTTGCTATGAATATTAGTGCACACAATATCTTCAGTTATATCAGTATCACCACATATCTGTGACTTCATGACAAAACACAATGGATAAACAAACAGAGACATCCAGTTTTATTGAGGAGTACAAAAAAGAAAAAGAAAACCCTTGTCTCTCTAAAGCCCTATGAAGACAGTAAAAGTAAAAGAAATAAAAAATGACAACGACCACAAATAATCAAACTAGAGTTAGGAGCACGCTGCTGATTTGATTTGAAAGCTGAATTACAAGCAATTTATTCTGTGCCACCAATGTGTAAACTTGTTTCTGTTTCAATAAACCAACTGGATAATACTTAATACTGAGCAATATTGAGCAATGTAATTGTTCCCCTTTATATATTCTTCATTAGTTGGAACCACAGTTCAGGTAATGTGCTACTGTACATTAAATTTAAATCTTGGTGTGCTAAAATATAATTTGAGTTCCAAGAGAAGTTTAATACATACTGGTAAGGAATGTCTCAAATATTTATGACCCTATTAAATCCCACAGAATTAATGCTGTAATTATTCTAAACCTATGTCAGCCAGGATGGATGCTATAGATGACCCACTTTTCACACTGGACATTAATCTCTGTGGGGTGCCAACATTTTCGTTTTGTTTCTTCCTATATCTCCAGACATTTTAGCCATTATCACTTGGGGCTTCAGTGAAAGGATGTACATTACTCGGCGAGCACAAACCTACTCAACAAAAACCTATCTTTTCAAGCCATTAGTCAGTAGCTTCCTTTTCCTCCACTAAAACAATGTCAACTTAACAAATATTTAATAAAAGTAGAGTCAACTGAAGAAATCTCATCATCACCATTTGTGATAGCAAAGGTTATTTCCTGCCTACTTGTAAAAATAAGTATAATGTATACATAAAAGCATAATATATAAATTATCTCTCCACACATCAAGTAGTGTTTCAGCCCTCCTTAAAAATCTTGGAATTTGGAATGACTGGGAGAGAGTGTCCTCCCCTCCTCACTTTTTTTCTAAATAAAACTAAAAGAAACAGAGTATTCAGTAAAGCATTATCATAACAGTTTATTGAAGGAGTTATTTATTTAACTGTACTCTAATGGGCGACAATTAAGTTATTTTATCTTGGTTCATAACAGTTTCCACCAGAGGGAGTATAGCTTTCCTAAAAATCTGGTTGGTATTATAAATAATTCACACTCTCCAATCTGATTATTAAGGAACAAGACAAAACCAATACTCCTTGCCAGGAACGCTTTCTTGCTTCTGCTGTAAATCTGCAATTCCCATCTAATAAACTTGATGGATGATATCTTGCAAAGAATTGTTTATTTTGTGGTTATATTTAACTGCTTGAATAAATACTGTAATGCTTTCAAGAAATTTAAAAATAAAGAAACAACTCCTTGTAATTTAAACATAGCTATAAATCTAAAATGCAAACAAATATTTCGAATATAACTTTTATATGCTTAAAAATTAGTCTAAATGTCTTGCAAGACTAAAATAAAATGGTCTGAAATTTCATTGAGGTGACTACAATCTGAAATTTATTTAAGTACTAGTGCTCCATTAGTATAATATAAGTGGAAGATGTCCAAGTTACACTTTTTAAAATCAGATTTTAAGATAGAATCACAATGATGATTTGCAAAGAGTACCTTCACCGTATTGTCCGTGATTATCGGATTAAGGCTAAGTTTCACTGCCATTTGCCACTTTTCCTGAGTTTCTTTGTCCTGGGCATATATCAGGAATTTAGCATGCTCTGTAGCAAGCGGAAAATTCCTTGCTGCGTAGACCACTCCATCTTCATCCACCTTAAAATCTCCTGGTTCGCTGCTTTCATACTGTACTTTCCTTTTTCCATTGCAGTTGCTAAAGTTCACTGTAATACAAACCAAAAATAGAAGAACAATTAACACTGTAGGCAATGTGGCTGAAATATATACACATATTCAGTTTAGTTGTTGGAAAAAATGTAACTCAACTTCCTTCCTTCTTCCCCAAATACTATTTAACTGTTGTCTAGCCAGAGGCCAATGGTTTGGTGGGTAGAGTGCCGGACCTGGAATCAGGAAGATCTGAATTCAAATCCATCCTCAGACACTGAACAGCTGTGTGGCCCTGGGCAAGTCTGCCTCAGTTCCCTTAACTATAAAAATGGGAATAATAGCAACCACTTCCCCGAGTTGTGAAGGTCAAATGAGACAGTCTCTGTAAAAGCATTTGATCTGCACATAACAGGGGCCACATGTAAATGCACATTTAGGACCTGCTCTCAAAAAATTAAACTACAGCATTTCTTGATTCAATCTGTCTAATTCAGAAGGCGTTAAGTTTACCACTGCCACGCTCAAGAACGATGCACAAATGAGACGATTCAACCACTACAAATCTTCATTAACTGTTGGTTGGGATTTTTGTCATTTCATTCCTATGCGGTTTAAGTGTCTCCTCACTTTTTTCTTCTAAGCTTTCCCTCCTTTGGCATGCATGGCATACAAAGGACAAATTAATCTTCCTGTAACAGCACTTTCATCTTGTCACCCCACTCCCTGCTGAGGGACCCATAATGAATCCCAACTGCTTATCACTCAGATCACCCCTAACCTTCTCAGACTGGCTTTCAAGACCGTTCATATTATGCCCCAAGCTTTCCCTGTGCGTTCTTGTTGGTATTTCCAAGAAAAACGATCTTTTGTGGTTGGGCTCATCCCTCCATTGTCCTTCATACAATGCTCTCTCCCTTATTTTTCATTACTCCACTGCTGAGAATGGACATACCAAAACCCCAATACATTTAGGCTAATGAACTTCAAGGCTCAACCATATGGGAATCCACCACACCCCATCAGATGGTTACACTTGGAGAACAAGGAATCAGGTAATTAATTTAATATCTCTGTGTTATCACTGAGGGCCTCAGATATAAAGCATGACTGATGACTTCCTTTCTCTCTCTCAGAAAGGTCCAGGGGCTGCTAAGAATCTACTCAATTTGCTAGGGTCTAAATGAACTCAATTTGTTACTGACATAAATAAGGCAAATTATATTTTAATCTGAAAGATATTAGAAGTCAAGACATGGAAACGGAAAACATCATAAATGCATCTACAGGGTAGAAAAATGGTCTACATGGTCACTTTTCACACATACTAGACAGCCCCCAATATGGACACTGCCACAGTCCCAGAGTGTCACTCTTCACCATTGAGACACAGCTCTACATTATTCAGTGCATAAAATAATGTGAATCTTTAAATTTAATATTTACATATATAACCCATTGTTTCCCAAAGCAAAAATCTCTAGGGATGGTTTTCTGTAGTGGTTTTCTGGTAGCTAAACAAACTAGCGGTTTTCTAATAACTAATCACACCTTAACCAAATTTGCTAAAAAAAAAAAAATACACAGTTTAATTTGGTATATTGAGGAGTGGGATGACGTATGAAGGACTGGCAGAAGAGATGAAGTCTCCCGTGCTAAAGAGCAAAAGACAGCTCTATCGAGTCTGCACTGCCTGGTTTAGATACGAATGTCAGAGTCAAGCAGGAAGAGGAGGAGGGCAACTCTTTGAAACAAACTCGTTTGCAAATAAGGAAGAAAAAATGGCCCTTTTTTCCTCCCTCCATAGGGGTCAATGCTGGGTGAGCCCCTCCCACAACTAGTCTGAATGCTAAATATTTCACCTCAGTGAGTCAGACACTGGGAAAACACTTGGGGAAAACGGTGTCAGGCATGCCAAGTCATTTGAAAGTAAATTAGGTTTTCCACGGCCACTAACTCTAACCTATAATCAATGGAGAATGATTTAAATATTCTTTAATGTTATTACGTGGGTGTTTCACTCGAGCTAGTGCTAATTCAGTTTAACTTTAAAGATAAATTAATGCTGAATTATCAGTCTAGATTTTTATGTAATTTCTAATAATTCTCTACCATTGATCATATAAACAGCTGAGTCAAACACGTGCTTCAGAAGTGAATCTAGCAAGCTAATAAGTTCTAACAAATCTTTTCCTTTCTTAAGGCAGCTGGATGGCACTGAATAGAATACTAAGCCTGGAATCAGGCTGACCTGAGTTCAAATTCAGCCTCAGACACACTTACTAGCTGTGTGACTCAGCCATTTAGTTTCTGTTTGCCTCAGTTTCCTCATAAGCCAAAAGGCTATGATAATATCATCTACTTCCCAGGGTTACTATGAGGATCAAATGAGTTAATAATTGTAGAGAGCACTCCAGCACAGTGCCTGGCATGGTGCTATGTGCTATGGTAGGTACCGTATAAATTAATGGTTCTCAACCTTCCTAATGCCGCGACCCTTTAATACTTGTATGTGGGCGTGTCTGCATGTGGGCAGACCCACCTGGAGACGGATAGAGGAGCGGTGTCTCGGTTCCTAAGACCATCAGAAATATGTGTTTTCCATGGTCTCAGGTGACCCCTGCAAAAGGGTCATTTGACCCCCAAAGGGGTCGCGACCCACAGGTTGAGAACTGCTGGTATAAATGATAGCTATTATTTTTCATTTCATTACTCTCTCCTACAAAAAGCAAACTCACTACTATTATGCTTGTTCATATATGTTCATATATATATATATATATATATATATATACATATACACATACATACACATATTCATATATATGTATTATGTGTATGCGTGCATGTGCATGTGCATGTATATGTATATTTATATATATCTTCCCTAACTAGCTCTTTAAGTTTTTCATACCCCTGAATTACAGTTCCATGCACTAGAAGTTCTCATATTCAAGTTTAAACCATATCCTTTTCCCCTCAAACACTTGCAAATAAATCCACCTAAGCAGGAATTTGAATTTTTCTAAATCTAAAATTGTTGAATAAATTAACATCAAGTATTTTTAAAAGACAATGGCTACATATTCTCTCACCAATGATAGGGATTTTTAAGGAAGTTTTTCCAAACTTTGTTACCTTTCACCTTGTTCTGGTGACTAAGTCTGGGGACTCATAACTTTTTCCAAATTTGAAGGGTTAGTATACGTCTTTTATGGCGTAGATACCGTTTTGGGTACTCCAGATATGAAGACCCAAATCCCTCCTTCTCAAGGAGTTAATGTTCTCCTAAAAAAAACAAAGTGTACACATAAAAGAATAAAAAAAATGGGGGAGGGAACATAGGACCAAGGCAGGATTATATAGAAAGAAGCTTGAGTTGTGTCTTGAAGGCAGGGTAAAAAAAGAGAAAATGGGGCAGGGGGGGGGGGAATGTTATATAATCCTTCAGTAAAACAGAAACTCAGTGCCTAAAATATTAGAATAATAAAATCTGAATTAAAATCTGTTAAATGGCCTATGTAGAGAAAACTTTAATTGTCATCTACTCAAACCACATTTTCAGTTAGTCTCCATTCCCCAAATGGCTAGCTCACGCCACTGCATCAAACTTCATTAAGACTAACAAAAATAATATTAGATATGATGTATAAAATTATCTAGAAACAAAAACTTCAAATTAATTTTACATACAAAGTCATTTAGCAAAATTAACAAGTATATGTCGATCTTTTATATCAGTGGTTCTCAACCTTCCTAATGCCACTACCCTTTAATACTGGTATGTGGGCATATCTGCATGTGGGCGGACCCGACTGGAGACCCATAGAGGAGTGGTGTCTTGGTTCCTAAGACCATGGGAAATATGTGTTTTCCGATGGTCTTAGGTGACTCCTGTGAAAGGGTTGTTCAACCCCCAAAGGAGTCGCCACCCACAGGTTCAGAATCGCTGCATGATACAGGAGGGTTATGGGGAGGCTGGTATGGACTAGTGATTTTACAGCTGGTAATGAAGAGATACCAATTAAGTCGGCTTAACTCTGTCTCAGACAGTCCCTTCACCACTGAGGGGTCAAGTAACTTTCCTAGAGTTTGATACTTAAAATGAGTAAAATTTAAGAACTGAACCCTACTGTTCTGACTCCAAAACCGATTCTCTTTTAATTATGCCATGCTGCCTCTATGAAATATATTAGCAATTAACACTATTGGATGAAATGTATAAATGTTATTCCTTAAAACTATACATATACAAAGTATGATTGATATTTTATGTTTCAAGTTTTTTTTAAAGCCTATTCAGTAATGTTTTAAGGAACTTTGTCAAATATTTCTGATCATGACAATAATGAATGACCAAGACCTACTGAGGTTATTTATTTTAAACAGTACAGTTGATTTTTCATTGCAATGACTGAAATAATTACTATATTTTTGAAAACGCATGCCAAGTAAAACAAATTTTTAATAATTCTAAAGGAAATTATTTTCCGTTCCCCTTTCACTGAGAATCTTTGTCTCACTAAATTGAGTGTTCTACAATAATTTCCCCAATAGATTTTAACAGAAAATTATGACTTAGTTAAAAATGTTTAGGGAGGGTCACAGTTGGGAAGCAATATGGAATAATGGAGTGAGACCTGAATTTGAAATCAGAGGACCTGGGTTCAAATTCCCCTTCTGTTTTTTACAACCTGTGTGACCTCTGGAAAACTACTTAACCCCTGCATATCAGCTTTAAAATCTGGAAAATAAAAGAGACTAGGCTATATGATCACTAACATTTTACAAAGGTCTAGCCTAATTATTCAATCTTAGAGAGAAATTAAATCCTCTTAACACTTTCTCTGTTGTTAAAAGAGTATTTAAACTTTCTATCTCATCACTACTTTAAAGATGCTTATATTTTCTCATGTTCCAAATTGCCCATTCAACAAGTTAACTGACATCTTGGACAGAATTTTCACACAATTAAAAATAGGCCAAAATAATAGTTTCTTTATTTTCCTCAGCTCAAAGGCAAATGAATATGAATGAGAAGAGCCTTGAATGACCAAGACTACCTTTGGTCTCCAAAAGTACCATGTCCAAAGATCCTAGAAAATTCACTTAGAGTAACACTATCCTACAGTATTAGGACAGCGAGGTAACCAAGTGAACATGTCTGGAGTCTGGAGGACTCATCTTCCTAAATTCAAATCTGGCCTCAGACACTTACTAGCTGTGTGATCCTGGGCAAGTCACTTAACCCTGGTTTGCCTTTGTTTCCTCATCCGTAAAATGAGCTGAAGAAGGAAACTGTAAACTCCTGCAGTGTCTTTTCAAAGAAAACCCCAAATGGTGTCACACAACTGAAAAATGACTGAACATAATACCTTATACTATTATAATTTCTAATCAACTGAAAGTGATCAAAATAATATTAAGCCTCAACTGTGTTATCCACTATCCTCTTAACACTCTTAATTTCAACAAAACAGTAAAAAAACCCAAATAACCAGTTATTAAGCATTTGTTACACGCAGAACACTGGGACTAGACCTGATGGCGGGAATATACAAAGTACAGACAAGACATGGTATCTGCCCTCAAGGAGTTTACAGTCTAGTACAGTGGTTCTCAACCTTCCTAATGCCACGACCCTTTAATACTTGTATGTAGGCGTATCTAGGTGTATCTGCATGTGGATGGACCCGCCTGGAGACAGAGAGAGGAGTGGTGTCTCCGTTCCTAAGAAAACACATATTTCCCATGGTCTTAGGTGACCCCTGTGAAAGGGTCGTTCAACTCCCAAAGGGGTCGTGACCCACAGGTTGAGAGCCGCTGGTCTAGTAGGAAGATGTGATATTCAGAAATCAAGAAAATATTAAATAATTCAAGATGTTTACAGAGAAGGACAAAGTGATTTGTATAGGTGAGAGCTGAGGGAAAAGATCTGAATTTCATTTAAAGGACTATTAGATGTTTGACAAAATTAATTCCTGGCACAGGAAACAAACAAAAAGCCTAGTATTTGTACAGAATTTTCAAGTTCTGAAATTATTTACATATATACACATACACACACATGTTTCTATTTCCACAACAAGTGTATTTTTACAAATGAAGACATTATATGGCTAGTAAGCAGGGTTTGAATTCAAGCCTTCCTGAAGTTAAGTCTAATTTTCTGAGCTAGTAGGGCACGGGTCCTTAAGAGGAAACAGTTTGTATGACAAGTCAATTATCCTATCCTGCTCAAATACAGCAAAAGCAGCAAAAAATAGCAAGGGATAAGGCTAACATACGTGATGTGGCACCAGATTGCTGAAGCCTTTGAAAGTCAGGCTATTTTGCTCATTTTGTTAATTAGATAAGCAGCTGAAGGATTTGGGGCATGGGAGTGGCATGATCAGATTTGTAAATAAGGAAGATTACTCTGGCCGCTCTAGGAAGGATGGAACCTGGAACAGCTCAGGCAGATATTAATGAAAGCATTTAAAGCTTCTAAACTCAGCCCAAATCCCACTTCCTCCAGGAAGCCTCCCTTGATCCTTTGAGGGAGTGGAGAGAGAGAGATGAGGGGCTAGATTCCAGAGATCTTACAGAATTAGATGAAAGGAGATAAAAATGGTGATGGCAACTGATTGGGAATGTGAGGAAAAAGTGTCCAGAATAATGTATAATTCCAACGATGCATAAGTAAAAATTTCACACAAAAATAAATAAAATCGTGTCATACTCATAGATTAAAACAGTCAAAAAGCAACAACAAAATAATTCTTCAAAGTCTTTGCACCTTGTACAGCAACAACTAGAGTGATCTACTTTCCAAACAGTGTGTGTGTAATACATTACAGACACAATTACTTTCACTCTCTGGGGAAGAACATGTGAACATCATCTGTACAAGAGATACCATGCCAACTGAGTAAGATTCCCCCAACCCCTCTATCAATGTAGCAGCAGCAATGACACAAAAGAATGATTATGTCACCAAAATAATATGAAGTTCACATATTCAACAACACAGTAATATGATGCATCAAATTTCTTATATTAAATTGTTGGAGAAACAGAAGGGTTATTGCCACTTCCCCTGATATGCATTCTAATAACTCCAAATTTTAAAGCTGCTATCCACTTCATTGATATTCTTCCTCCAGGCATCTGTATGTTATGAAATTCAAAGAAATACTCCCCTTTTGACAGAACTGAGCTAAAAATATATAAAACTGTCAGTGCCCAGGAAGAACTATTCTCTTTGCACAAAGAGCACCCATTAACAAATTACACTGAAGTATGGCTTTCCATAATTAAATTTCTTTGACAGAGCACAGGTTGTTGCATAGCTGCTTTTCCCCAGCTGCATGGCTATTAGTCTTTGAAATTCGATTCAGCTGTGCTCCCTCCATTTTTCAGTCTACTTTGATGTCAATGGAGGGAATCCTGATTTTCAAAGTTCCCCTTAAAGTATTAGCTGAGAGTCTTATGCAACAGGGAAAGGATCATTGGGAAGCAGCTCTGTCTTATCCTCACAGACATCATCACAAAAAGAAAAATGGAGCCCAATACCTAATTCAATCCCCTCAGTGGCATTCTCATCAGACCCAGTATGACCTGAAAGAGTTAACGTCTCCGTGAGTGCTTAATTGACTGCGAGACGTGTCAGAAGAGAAGGGGTAAAAGAGACATTTGGCATGTGTGGAAAACTTCGGTAAATTTGACCATATTATCTAAAAATTACCCCTGAACTTTCTACAGCATTAAGCCTGAAATTGTATGGAAGAACGCTTATTGTGGAGCTATTTTTATAGATCTTTCATCTATAAATCTCCTCAATCATAAAACCAAATGAAATAAGCTTACCACTACAAAGGAAATCTCATCAGTTCAAATTAAAGTGTATTCAGTTAATGAAACATTTCATAAATTGCTTTGCTGACTAGGAAAATAAGGTAACATCATGGCAAAGTCCTTAGTATAACCACTTACTAGAGTTTCAGTGTTTACCATTTTACTGAGAAGGCGAAAAAAAATTGGTTTTATTCTAGATAGAAAGTAGTATCCTCTTTGACCCACCAATACCACTTTTGGGGTTATATCCCAAAGAGATCACAGAAGTGGGAAAAGGTCCCATATGTACAAAAATATTTATTGCAGCTCTCTTTGTGGTGGCAAAAAACTGGAAATATAGGGGATGCCCATCAATTGGGGA
>CM053580.1:397155891-397223993 GCA_028627135.1 Pseudochirops cupreus | reverse complement strand
GCGAGAGCATTTGGTCTCTGAACGATCGCTTGGTCCCCCTGCAGTCTGCAGGCCGGGAGCTCTGAAGTGGCAGTGTGGAGGCGGGTGCAAGACCTCCGCTTCTGCGGCCTTGTTGCTCTGGAGGCGATTTGGCTGGCAGTTTTTCTTCCCCGATTTAGCCGAGCTCCACTAACCTAATTCTGCCACAGCTGCCGCAGATCCGCTCTCCCAAAGCTCCAGCCGGGGCTCAGCTCCTCTCATCCAGCCGCCTCCCAGGCAAAGCCGCAGTTTCAGACTAGGCTGGTTTTGGTTCGCAGAACTGAGATGGTTCCTTGAAGCCTAGCTGACTTTAGCAGAAAGTATATTTGTGTGCGTTTTGGAGTTCTAGAATTTGTTTAGAGTCATATTTTATGGGTATTTTGGGTGGCTATGTAAGAGCTGCGATATGTTGCTGTTCCTATGCTGCCATCTTGGCTCTGCCCCAATAACCTTGCATTATGGAGAGCAACCCAGTCTATCAAAGTCACAGATACTATATGTCTGTAATTGTGTACAATTGTTCTCCTGGTTCTGCTCCCCTCACTTTGCATCAGTTTATATATGTCTCTCCAGGTTAGTATGAAGTCCATCTGCTCCTCATTTCTTATAGCACAATAGTATTCCATTCCATTATCATATTCTAGAACTTGTTTAGCTATTCCCCAATTAATGGGCATTCTCTTGATTTCCAATGATTTGTCACCACAAAAAGAGCTGTTATAAATATTTTTATTTATAAAAGTCCTTATTTATTTTTTATTTAAAAGTCTTTTTTATTTATAAAATCCTTTTCCCAATTGTATGATCTTTTTGGGATATAGGCCTAGAAGTGATATTGATGGATCAAAGAATATGCACATTTTTATAGCCTTTTGAGTATAGTTCCAGATTGTTCTCCAGAATGGCTCGATCACTTCACAACTCCACCAACAATGTATTAGTGTTACAATTTTTCCATATCTTCTCCAGCATTTATTATCTTCCTGTTCTGTCATGTTAGCCAATCTGATTGGTGAGATGTAGTACCTGGGAGTTGTTTTGATTTGTATTTCTCTAATCAGTAGTGATTTAGGGCATTTTTTTCATATGATTATAGATATTTTTAATTTCTTCCTCTGAAAACTGCCTGTTCACATCCTTTAACCATTTGTCAACTGGGCAATGACTTGTCTTCTTATATATTTGACCCAATTCTCTGTATATTTTAGAAATCAGGCCTTTATCAGAGACACTGGTTGTAAAAATTCTTTCCCAACTTTCCACTTCCTTCCTAATCTTGGTTACACTGGCTTTGTTTGTACAAAAACTTTTCAATTTAATGTAATCAAAATTATTCATTTTGCATTTGGTAATGCTCTCTATTTCTTGTTTGGTCATAAATTCTTCCCTTCTCCATAAATCTGACAGGTAAATTATTCCTTGCTCTCCCAGACTGCTTATAGTATCAGTCTTTATATCTAGGACATGAACCCATTGAGACATTATTTTGGTATATGGTGTAAGGTACTTGTCTACATCCAGTTTCTGCCATACTATTTTCTAGTTTTCCTAGCAGTTTTTGTCAAATAGTGAGTTCTTATCTCATAAGGTGGAGTCTTTGGGTTTCCAAGGTCATATCTTTTTAATGTATGGATTAGTTTTCCTCAATATTTTTCTTCCTTTTTGTTCTTTTTAGTTCTCTGCTATAAGAGAATTCAGGAGGAAATTTAGGTGGTATAATGGCAAAAGGTAACGATAAAAATTATTAAGCTGTTAAGGATAGTGACAAATGTAGAGTGAATACACATTTTTTTTAAATGGAAGCAACAGTGAAAGAAAGAAAATTGAAGTTTTTTTTTTATTCTATTATAGACTATGCTGTATTATAGGTCCTGTAGTACTTATAAGAAAGTGCATAGAGATTATTGAGAAATGATAGCCCCAAATAAACAGTCAACTCTTACACACGTGTTAAATGACATTTTGTTAACTGTGTCCAAAGAAAGACGATTTGAAACCATAGGGCTAGGATGTAGCTAAATCCAATGACTCCTTTTAGACCACTTATGGGGGGGGGGGGGGCAGAGTCAAGATGGCAGCATAGAAGACCACTCATAGTCTGCCTAGGATGCTGGCATTCATCACCTTTATATTCGTTAAGTTCATAAAATGTTGCTTTTCAATGTTAAACAATAATAGTAACACTATTTATTTCTAAAAGGAAGAGCATCTCAGTCAAGACCAAATGATGAGGAAGAAATAGAATAGTTGAAGGCAGGTGGCATAGTAGACATAGCACTGGCCCTGGAGTCAGAAGGATCTAAGTTCAAATGTGACCTCGGACACTTACTGGTTGAGTGACCCTGGGCAAGTCACTTAACTGCCTAAAAAAATAGATAGATGTGTATTTTTGTATGTATGTATACATATATGTATGTGTATATGTATATTGTGTGGGCATATGTGTATGTGGTGTGTTCATGCATATATGTGTGTGCACATGCATGTAGGTATATGTATATATACTATATACATATATATGCATATACGTGTATATGTATGTACATAAATATATATAAAATCTTCCCAGTATTACACAACAGAAAATGTAACTAGAATATCATCCATAATCTATAAAAGAAAGTAAGTTTGATTTTGTGGAATTCTTATAAACAACAAAAATAAAAACCCTCCAGAAGAGCAAAAAAAAATTTGTTCTCTTAGGATGGGAAGCCACAAGCCTGGAACACCTTCTAAAGTTTCTGAGACTGAACAGGACACACAGAAGTTAAGAGCATGCAAACCAACAGCTGAAAAGCTACATCAGAACGATTGTCACCTCTAGCACTATCCAGAATGATTCAGGCAACAAAGCCTAAACCATACACAGTAGTAGTATTAAAATAAAGTCAGTTCCTAACTCACAAGTTCATTTCGGTGTCAGTTGTTTGGAACCTGGAGCACATTTTCCTACAGAAGGTTTGCTAAAAATGGTGGACGGGTTCCCATTGGGCAAAAGAAGTCTAATTAATTCACGATTCTGTTGATATTATATTCTTCCCCTCTGATATGACCCAACATAATGGGGTCCTCCTCCTGATCATTCTCCTTCCCTTTCCCTGAAATTGTTTAAGCTATATTATGAGTTAAAATAGGTGTCTGTATCTGAAATCCTAAATATGGTTTATGACATCACTTCCAAGGGAAAACACATTCTGTAGTATATAGCTCAGGGAACACATGCCCTCTGTCCCAGCTGTAGCACCTGCTGGCCCCAGGGTGTTAGGAAAAGACAATCTCTGGGAATATTTCTGTCTCCAGTTGAGAAGCCATTCTAGCTGCCTAAGGAGAAAGGAACATAGTGAATTTGGGAATACTTTTGCCTCTCCAAGGCTCTTTGGGGACAACTTACTACCCATCTGTCCCACAAACCAGGCTGCCTCAGCCCCATGGAACATACCAGTCATTCATAGAAAAAGACAGGAGCAGAACAAAGAGAATGTTTGTATTAACAATTACAATAATAAAGTGTAGAAACCTTGCACATACATAAGGCTTTGTTGTTTTTTCAGTCATTTCACGTGTATTCAACTCTTTCTGACCCTATTTGAGGTTTTCTTAGCAAAGATATTACAGCGACTTGTATTTTCCTTCTCCAGCTCATTTTACAGATGAGGAAACTAAGGCAAATAGGGTTAAGTGACTTGCTTGGGGTCACATAGCTAGTAAGTGTCTGAGGATGGATTTGAACTCAGGCTTCCTGACTCCAGGCCTGGCACTCTATCTACTATGCCACTTAGCTGTCCATAAACGGTTTTTAAAGTTTTGCAAATGCTTTTATGTATAATAACTGTGAGATGGGTACTATTTTAGAGATGTAACCATTTTATGGATGGAGAAAAGGACATCCCCTCCCCACAAAAAAAATTATCACAAAGATGGTAGGTGTCAGTATTAGCCAGCACTATGACCCAAGTCTCTTGACTGCTGAAACTATGTTTCCTCTCCAAATTTGAGCATAGATACATGTTTCTGAGGCACAAGAGTAGAATTCATGGAATTTTTTTAATTGCCTTCAGTTAGATTAATTTAGCGCCTAGAAATATTTAAACTTGATTTACAGAATGCCTGTTATGCATTTAAACAGGGATACCCCACAGACATCTCAGATACATTCAAAGCATATCTTATTGTCTTCTCCCCACACCCACTCTTCTTCTGAACTTCCTTCTTAATGTGAAGGGCACCAACTAGCCTTCTTGTTAACCAGGTATGTAACAGTGCCATCACCCTTGACTCCTCACTCTCATCCTTCTGTTCCACAATCTCTTCCCAACTTCATCATTTCTATCTTCACAACCTGCCTCGTAAAGGCTTCTTGGATGTATGATCAAATGAGATAACAGCTGCAGAGCACTCAGCACAGAGCCTAGAACATCACAGGTGTTTAATAAACAATTGCTCCCTCTCCCTCCTTCCCCTGTCTCTCATTGATCAAAGGAGGGGAACTGAAATAATCAGATCGATTCTCCAGTATTTTTATTGATGCTCTTTACAGTTAATTGATTTTTGTTCTTTAACTGTCTAAGTCATGGTTCTTTGTCTCTGAGCTTAGTTCAGAAATTCAGCTGGCTTGTAATGAATTAAGTTTAGAAATCCAGTTCTCCAGCCAATCACTGTTTTATTCTTACCTCAAGGAAATCTGTTATCCTTGAGGGATGTGGGTGGACACCAGCTCTGGTCCAGTATTTATATACCACCAACTTATCCTTCAAGGATATCTGGCTTGTTATCCAAAGAAGTCTGGTACACTATCTCTGACTTTGCAGGCAGATTCAAACAATGAACATTTCTTAGTCACAGGAGGAGAGGAGGGGACTATTGCTAGCCCCTCATTCCCAATTTCCAACCAATCATATATTATTGTCCCCCATGCCTCAACTCATTTCAATCATACTGATTTTGCCATTCATGTTATCAAGATCTTTTAACTAATCATAACTTGCTCCTCACGTACCAAGTCCCGTTCTTTGTTATGTACTCCCAAAAACTATAAAAAAGAGAACTGCCACATACCCCCACGCCCCTGGGTCTTAGACTCATTCTGGGTCTTACCTTTGCTGAGGAGGCTGATATCCTATGTAATGGTGATCATACTCAGAACTTTTGTGCCTCAGTTTCCCTTAGTTTAATTGTTACATCCCCATATTGGCATTGTTCCCATCATTAGAATAGTTCCCTGAGAACACAGATTCTTTTTCACTTTTCTTGGTGTCTCTGGCACCTACCACTGAGCATTTAATAAATGCTTGCTGACTGAATGTTAAGTTAGTGACTTTTAGGATCATAGGATCAGAGAACTAGAGCTAGGAGGAACCTCAGAGACTATATTGATAAGCATTATAATTTACAAATAAAAAATGAAGGTCCGGGAAGCTTAGGCAACTTGTACAAGGTTACAAAAGCAATAAGCTGGGATGGAGAACAGTATTCTTTCTACTATACCATATAGGCAATATTGATAGTACAATACGTCTATCATGACTATTTGTGTCTATTATGTCTATCAATAATTGGTAAATTCGTTGGTATAATCTAAACAGAATAATTGAGAGAACAAAAGGCCCCAGTTTCCACATCTACAAAATGAAGGGGTCAGATTAGATCAGTGGTTCTTAACCTTTTTTTCTGCCATGGATTCCTTTGGCCATCTGGAAAAGTCAATGGACCCTTTCTGAGAATGTCTATAAATGCATAAAATAAAATACATAGCAAGACAAAAGAAACCATATATATTGAAATGTACTTATCAAACTACAATAAAAAAAATTTACAAACTCTAGTTTAAGAATCTTGGACTAGATCAGTGGTTCTCAACCTGTGGGTCGCGATGACCCTTTGGGGGTCGAATGACCCTTTCACAGGGGTTGCCTAAGACCATCAGAAAACACATATTTCCGATGGTCTTAGGAACTGAGACATGGCTCCCCTATCCATCTCCAGGCGGGTCCACCCACCTGCAGATACGTCCACATACCAGTATTAAAGGGTCGTGGCATTAGGAAGTTTGAGAACCACTGGACTAGATGATCTCTATAGTACCTTCAACACTAAAATCCTGTGTTTTCATATTATCTTATAACAATTTTTAATTTTATCTAATGGGTATCAGAAGATGATGGTACTGAAAATGGGCATGATTCAAAAAAGTAGTGTTTGACTAGTGAGGCAATGGACAGGACAATAACAATAAGTAACTGGAAGTTGGCTTTCTTCAAAAGCCATTCTTGGCAGGTAAAACTTGAGTACAGTTGCTATTATGAACTTAGAAGGAATATGCTGATTCTAGAGCAAATGTCCCTGGGCAAGTACCACCAAATAATAAGAGAAAAGGCTAGAAATACCAAGGGGAAAAAAGCAAGAAAGACAATTACGGAAAAAAGTCTCACTTAAGAGCCTCTAACATAGCCAGCCAAGCACCTTGCTGCCACGCTTTGCAAGGAAAACTAGCAACAAGAGACAGAAAACTGAGGATCTTAGTTTCAGCCAATATGGAAGGCAATGGAGATGTTCCAGTGACCTGCTGTGACTGTGCTATGTTAGCATTTTCCCAAAACTAATTAAGCATTACATGTGTACAAAGTGCATGTTGATGGCCCTGCTGGATAAGGTAAAAGGACTGAAATAACACCTCTTTCTACTTCAATTTCTCTGGGAGAATGAAGCATTCTTTGAAAGAATGGAAGACATTTTTCAAGATGTCTCTCAGGGTGGGCTCAAAGCCTGAAATTGCTTTGTTATCTACATATACATAGGAAATATAGGCACATGGCTAGGCAGGCAAAGGAAACAATGACCTTGCTCATTAGGCTTTGACCTCTCTGCCACCCCTATTCTTCCCATAATTAAACTTACAAAGAAGAAGAGATTGGGTTTTACAATTGAAGAAACCCAAGTCCCAGAGCCCTTGCTAATTGCTAAGCATATAGAAGATAATGACTGGATAGAGTTTAATCTCCCGCAATAAAAATCTGGAGGTGAACTTAATGTCCACCCTGAGCTAATTGAGATTGGGCACAGAGAGTCAAGACCAAGGAATTACTATATAGATCATAGATCACAATGAAGTCCAGTTCTAAAGAGAGACTTGAAACTGCATGTAGTAATTATTTAGCTACAAGTGAGCCTTCTCTGGGCTCTAAAGGGCTTGACACTAGGGATGAAACAACCTTCCCTGAGGAAAAGAGGTCTTCTACCCAAGTCTCTGAAATGAATAGGACAGACATAATCTCAAAGAAAAAGGCTTAGATAAGGTCCAGCTCTCCATTCCCTACTCTAACCCCTGGGGACTTTTGCTACTCTATGGTAGAGTGAAATTGGACTGCCTTTCTAAAAGAATTGTCTTTAAAAAACCTCAAGACTTGAAACTAAGAAATCATGTCTAACTCTACTCTTCTAAGAAGGAAGATAAAACAATAGACAATAACATTGCTGAAGCCAGAAAATGGAAGCAATCAAGCCTCAGTGCAAGCCCATCAAGGTCATACCTATCAGCAGTAGCCCAAGACTACAAGTCATACAAAGTGATGCCTTTGTTTTCATTTATGTATGCACTTATGTGTTTATTTTGTGCTCAGTATGAGTAATGAACTGGGTAAACATGAGAACTTTAACACAAGGAAGTAAGTTTGACTTCAAACATATCACTGAGATGGGGGTGTGGGTGGGTGAGAATATAACTCATGACTTGGATGTAATATGAGCTTGACATTTGAAAAGAAACAGATCAAAGAGGCAACAGAGCAGTAGTGTACAGAAAACCTGTAACAATCAGAAGGAAGAAACATAGAATAGTCTCTCTTGGTGATCAATGATGGCATTTTATTACAGTAGAAGACTATCACAGATTGCCCAGCTAGAAAGCAGAGATGGATAACAAATCCTGGCTCAGCCTCTTATCAGCAATGTGACCCTGTATTAGTAACTTAGTCTCTCTGGTCCTCAGTTTCCTCAGTTGTAAAATGACAGGACTGGAATCAATGACCCCTAAGGCTACTTCCAGCTCTAAAATCAATTCAGTCAACTTTCTAATCTTCCAATATCAAACATAAAATCTTCTGCTTGGCATTCAAAGCTCTTCATAGCCCTTTCCTATCTTTCTAGTCTTTTTATACCTTACCTCACTCCCTCCTACCCTCAATTTTTGACCTGGTGACATTGGCCTCCTTTCCTGTTCCTTGCACAAGAAACTCCCATCTCCTGGCTCTGTGCGTTTTCACTGGCTGTCCTCCACGCCTGCAATCCTTGAGATTAATTTCAGATGTAAGAATTAGTTTACTAAGAATCTGAATATTTCTCATTTTCATACTTTACAGATTAAGAATGGTTACTAATACGAGAACTTTTAGTGCCTTAAAAAAAAAAAACTATTCAAAGCAATGTGACATAAGGCATTTCTATAATGAGATTCCAAAAGTCACACATGAAAATCAATATCATTATGTCATAGTCACACCTTGTATAAAATGTAGTGCAACAAAGAGGCACTAAATGTACACTTTTCTTATTGAGTGCAATAAAAAATTGGCCAGCTATTGAATGAGGTGAATTTTTCACAAAAAGATGAATGATATAAAGAAAACTCAAAGAAAGCCGCTTTTAATCTCATGTATTTTGCAAGTAGTTGTCAGTAAGTCAATAAAGTCTTAATACTGTAATTACTCTATACTTTTTGCTATTTCATCTATATGGTGAATTAGTACTTTGAATTACTGACCTGGTACAATTATATTGATAAAAATACTATCATTTCATTTGTGTCTGGCAGCACAGTAGAGGAGGAAAAGCAGTAGATGAGGATTTACTTTCCAGTTCTAAGTATTGCAAAATACTTCTGTGACCCTGAGCAAGTGTGTCATTAATGTCTCTGGGTCTGGGAAGAAATAATAGGTAAGATTCCTGTGTGGCAGGTGTGTGCATGTGTGTTATGTTTTGTGATCCTATATCCGGCTGTCGCCTTATGATATGAATTTGATTATTAGTATTTTTTATGAGACATCTTTCCCCAATGACCCAAATGAACATTATTATGAAAGGAACTAAATTGTCTCAATCTTAATATTCTCTCTACAAAAGAAAGTGGAAGAAGCAAGGAAGTTTCAAATAAAGAGAGGCAGCTAAGTGTTGTAGTGGATAGAGCGCTTGGCCTAGAGTCATGAAAACTCAAGATCAAATCTGGCCTCACACATTAATTGTGTGACTCTGGGGGTAAGTCAATTAAGTATTTCCTCAACTGTAAAATGGAGATGATAATAATAGTACCTGTTTGCCAGAGTTGTTTTAAGGATCAAGCACTTAACGCAGTCCCTGGCACATAGTAAGTATGTAAAAAATTCTTGTTCCTTTTCCCCAATCTCCAAGAGCAGAGACTTAATAATTTCATGGGATATTTGGTCATCTTATGTTGTAACTCCCATGATCAATTTTTTATAAAATAGAACACGATGAGAATGGTCCCAGTTTATCCATCACTGGTAGTTGGAGAGGATAAAGTGATAAAGTCTACAAAGAACTCAATTACACTGTCCAAATTAAATAAAAATATACTATGATACATGAAGATGACTTCAAGGTAAAGTTGATAATGGGGGAAGATCCAAGAAATACACTGAAACAGAATAAGAAACGATAGACGGTAAAGATTTGCAGACTAAAGTGATATTTAATAGAACACAAATAGTTTCTCAGAAAAAATAACTGAGAGATGCTGGACTTGACAAGCACTACCACCAAAAAAATTAATTATGTTTAACAAAAAAGAAATTACTTTTTACCGATGTGGGGAGTTATTACTGGATCACATGTCTACAAATAGAATGCTAACTTGTTATAGAAGCAAGGTCAAAATTAGTATACAACTAGAAAAAAACAATTGAAGCTTAAGAAGTTACTCATAATCAAAAATGAACAAAGGACAGAGGAAGGACAGACACAAACTATAATAATTTCATGCACATACAGTTAAAGAAGCAAAAATGACTATCATACAGGGTGATGGAGAGATGAAGGATGGGTGTGAGTAGACTGTCACTAACAGAACAAATAAGAAACTTGAGAAAAGAAATAAGAGAAAAGGATGTCAACAGAGAAACAGATGAGTGAAAAAAGAAGCTGATCACACGGTGAAAATGTAGGGTAACAGATGGACAAACTGACTCAACATGAGGAGTAATCAAGATTGATCCCTGGTGCCCTGGTGGTAAATGTATGGGAGAGTATGGACTACAGTTACTCAGGATGTTTGGGTATGTTTGGGTTTCAATCTACAGCACTAGAGTGAATATACAAATGGATAGGATCTTATACCCATTTGAACATCTGAGACCTGTATTATAATTCTTTTGAACAGACTTAGGAGAACACACACACAAAAAAGTTGCTTTTCTGGATCTATGAAATGTATAAGGAACAAAAGAAAAATCTTCTTTTAAAAAATCTATCTCAGATGATTTTCTTTCAAAATATTTAGAAAAAAGTTCTGAACAAAACTTACGCCACAAATAACATCTCTCTATAATTATAGATGAAAAGTAACAGTGATAGGTATACTTGCAATGAAACTTAAGAAGAAGGCACTGAAGTTACTCAATTATCACTTTCACTTTCAATGTTTTTTTCCTCTTAAATGGATTAAAGAAAGAATTAAAATGTGAAAATATCTAAGTGGTTTGTTTAAAAAACACACATAACTATCAGAATCTGTCATCATAAAAGGTAAAAGAAACAAGCTATCCAATTTAAAATCAAAATGTCTCTAGATAGAGTAGCAAACTTTTCTGCTAAGAGACTAAGGCTGTTTTAGCCTGAAAGTGGCATGAAGGAAGTAAAACTTTAAAGATCAAATGAATCCCCAATAGAAATTTACAAGTTTCAAATGTTATTCCTCCATCTCTTTATACAAATAAAGGCTTTCTCTGAGTCAAATAAAAAGGAAATTTGTAAAGGAAACAACATGTGCCTAATAAGCACGGGTCTAACTGTGAAAAATAAAATTATATACTACCAAATATGTTATTAATAATTTCTCTCTAGTGATCAATTTCATGAATGAAAGGCAAGAAAGATTGATGGATAAATCTTCAGACAAGTAAAATAAAAGTTCGACTCAATTTCTGTTGAAACGTGAAGGCTGAAAAAGTCAAAGAAGTAATTTTTTCTAGGCATAATCAGATTCCCTAAATCATTTAATGAATAAGCCTATAATTTGAAAACACCCATATTTCATTCCCCTTAAGATTAAAATCTAAAAGTCTTCATTTTTAGTTCCCAGCATCAGAATTCTCCCCACCCTGCCATTTTCTACAATTCTTTAACAATCTTTTCTTTCGTATGCCCTCTACTTCTGAGAACTCTTCCATGTGTAGAAATCTGTTATAAACACAGCATTAATGAACATCTAATAAAAATGAAGAATCTAGATGGTGATTTTAAATCTCAATTTTGTAGATGTCAATGAGATTTTGTAAAATGACAAATTTAATAAGTTTAACTTTCATTTTTCAATCTACAAGTTTATACAGTACTCTAATTTGAAAATAAAATTCAATTTAATAGAAGACTGGGTTAAAGCACAGTTTAGGGGAATAATAACAAAGTATGTCCAAGTCAAAACTCCTACATGCGATTAATTTAAAAGATTAAACATCCAGTTAAATGAAGATTCTCATAAAAGGTTTTAAAAAAGGAAATGAATATGTTCTTTTATCTATTATATTCAAATCAATATGGACTAGTGTTCCACTTATGATGAGAAATATTCATATATAAAATCTGAACTTATGAAATAACAGTGATTATACTGTGATTATAGAGGTATTGCTGAAGAATGTCTTTACCTAAGAGTTTTCTTAATACATTTGAATATTTATTCACTACCTACTGGATGGAAGAAGAAACCTGAGAAACTTTATATAAAATTTAGGAGCTAACATTACCTAAAGATCAGTCATAAATGAGAAGAGAGGGTTGCTGAAATGAGAGTATACATGAAATCACTTGGAAAATATGCTGTGATTGACCCTACAAAGATGACTTAAGAAACATGAAAATGCATAAAGAGATGACACTTATAATTTGTTGTCAAGTAGCCAAAACAGAGCATGAGAGCAAATAAGTACACTGCTTTGAAATGTAGGCATGAAATACTTTCTAGACATTTTATACCACTTAAGAAGCTTGACTGAAGAAAGAAGGCAAAAGAGGAATAAAGCTTTCCAATATTCAAATCTTTTAGGATCCTGGTTGTAAGTTTTCTGTGCAGTTGTTTGAGTTTCATTTTGCAAGCATAAAATTTCATTTAGACCAACATTTCTAGCTGAAAAAAATTTTAAATGCTGAGCTAAAATGTGCTTTGTAAGTAAAGCATTTGAGGCTGTTTTGTTTGCTTTCAATGTTGAATAAATCAGTAGGGGAGCAAATAAATGAGGCAATTTTGGTTACCTGTATCAGAAGGGGAAAGTACAATACTGCTCATGTTTTAAATTCTCAGTGCAAGACATGCAAAGTTTTTCAATAAAACATGTCGCCTTGTTTCCATTTCCCATAAGCCCCTTTGTTTATCGCACAAAGTCATAATAGGTATGCGAGAATGAAAATAGGGATAAAGTTCTTTCTAGTTGCCGGAAATGCCTATGCAGCTTTTCAAAACTGGAATCCTGGCCGTCAGCAAAACACAGATTTGGTGGCTCAGATAGAGCCCATATTACATCTGATTCACTGATCCCTTTCAAAGTCTTGCCCCTACTACTGGGTAACACAGAATCATTCTGAGTGCCAGCATTCCTTTTGTTCCCTTTGTAAAATAAAATACAACATATGAGACTAAATTCTTAATAATAAAAAGGACTAAATGGTAATCTCATTTCAACCCATCTTAGAAATATATACTGTAAGGAGTCTTCGATAAATTCCTATCCCTCACTTTCTATTTTTTAATATACTGTCGTTAAGTCTGGACCATCCTGCAAAGAGAGCTCTGATGCAGTTTTTCTTGCTGCAATGAGTTGGCTAAAAACTTATAATCAGTGCACATTGTGTACTCAGTGCTACATAATATGTTTATAACATACTCATTATTTGTTAAGAGTTGGTAGCTTATAAAGCAGAAAACAAAATGAAAGAAGGAAGATTAAAAATCCAGGTTGTATACTCAGAGTATACATTACACCAAGTAAGAATAAACTGTGTTCTGTGTCTCTGTCTCTGTCTCTCTTACTCTCACAGACACACAGACAGACACACACACACACACACACACACACACACACACACTCTCAATTCAACTACCAAACCAGATAAAAGTTATAAATGGGTAAAAACAAACAATTAAAAAATAAATAAAATAAAAACAAAACTCATGACTTGGCTTTTAACTAGTTAATGGAATCGTGGAGTTGTGTAAAATATATGACTGGCAAAATGATAGTGTAATTAACACAGCTGGACAACTGAGAAGTTAGTTCCTAGTTTGAGAGGAAAAGATAATGATTTAGGTTTCATGTCTCAAATTTTTGAATATATTAACCTTATTCTTTAGCCAGTTTCCCTAAAGACTGGGCTCCTACAAATGGCTGTCCTGCGGCAATGGAGCAGTCTGGGACATATAATACATAGGGAGAAATAGCACAGTATAATGGAGAAGGGCTTGAACTTAAAGTCAGTAAGACGTGGGTCTAAATCTTAATTTCCTCATCTGTAAATGGTAATAATAATATTCATAACACCAACATGTCAGGGATTGTAGTGAGGCTGAAATTGTGATAAAATGTATAAAACAATTTGTAAAGATATGGCAGTAGTGTAAAGGTCACATTATCATCATCATTGTTGTTATGGTTTGACTAATTCAATCGATTACAATGGGCTTCTCTTACGTATCCATACCTATCTGGATCTATGTTGTTTCCTTCTAGGAACGATGGATAACAAGCACATCCTTAGAGAAGAAAATATGTCAAAATTATAATATATTTCCGGCTCATATTCAGCTTATCATTCAATTTAATTGAATTGTTTCCTTCTCCACTTTGTTTATGTCTATCCACTCTTTCCCTGCACTGTACTGACATATATCTTTTTATTGTGTAAGCATACTAACTAGAACCTATTTCTAGCTATACTCATCTTTAATTTGATGTGATATTTTTATATCTACAATTCTTTGGAGAAAGAAAAGAATGTATTCAACTTAGTGGCATATTAAGTATTAAAAACTGAGATGGATTTCTATAAACAACATACGCAACCAATCTTATTACTTTATAGTACATATACAAATAATGACCTTAGTTTACAACAGTCAGTATAAAGGGACAAATTCTAGATTTAGGAACTAGAAAATCTGGGAAAATTTGGTTTCCATCTTGTTTTCTACCATTTACCAAGTATATAGCCTTAGGAAAATCACTACTGAATTTCTCTGATAACTGAGCTTCTTCATCCATAAATCAGTGGTAGTAATACTTTTCAGTACCTACCTAACAATAATATATGCATATTTGTAGAATGTATCTATCTGTGTTTATATCTATAGAAATAGATTTATCTATCTCTATATTTAGGTACAGATCTATAGAATTATTATATATACATATTTATGGATACACAAATACATACATTTATAGATACATACATATGTGTATGTACATATATACATATACATAGACACACACGCACATATTTACACACACAAATACATAACATAATCAGGTTTTTTGAAAAGAATGACAACTCAAGAGGTAAAAGGAGAGGCATACAGAGCCCTAATGAAATGTGAAAACTGTAGTTCGACACTGGTATTTTCCCCCCTGTCCAGGTCTACAACTTAGTGGCTTGTCGCTCTAAATAAAATGAAATGGCAGCAATAGCAGCAGTAGCACAATGGTGATCAATAAGAGGAAGCGCTTTCAAAAACATATGAGCAGCTGAGTAGTGGAGGCTGGCTCTTAGCAATCAAAGCCTCTACTTTATAGAACAAAGAATTTAGATGAAGTAGTTGGAACAGACTGACAATGCTCCTGGTGACCCTTCACTAGGGATGAAAGCAAAAATATAAAAGACTCAACTTCCTTCCCCAGTGCTTACTGCTGGCAAGTGTTGTCTAGATGTTCTTCTCTATTTTGTTAAGCTATTTCTATGTCCTGATTTTGTTTCACAGAAAACCTATGATCACTCAAAACTGCTTTGTGTTGTGTATTGGTTAAGTAGTCCTGTGCAAACTAAAGGGCAAACGGAGGCAGCCAGTGACTAGTTTGATATAAACAGAATAAAACTAGGTCATAGAATTTAACTTCTATCCAGAAATACAGTATTCTGTCATGGCTTGGGGATTGAGCCGATTAAAAATCATAATGTTCTGATTATCAATTTTTTTTAAGTTCCTAAATAGTAAAGAGAGATAGCCCAATAAATTGGGACCATTTCATCCTTAGATTAAAATGAGTTGTAACCAGGGACAGTTGTGGCTTAGAACCACAAGCAGCCCAGGGAAAACTCTAGTCACGAACAGGAGAATAGACAAATGTCACCTGAAAAGAATCTTCCCTCCTGCACTCCTACATTTGGGAAAGAGGAGAATATATTACCAGCAAGTAACATTGAAAAACAAGGTTTGGCCGTGTGAGGGCTACTTTGTCTCCCCTCCCAAACCATCATCCAATGTAGGATTGTGACAGGGATGATTTATTCCCATACTTCTTCCTCTAAACTCACCAGAAGTGTGACCTCCCTAATCCATGCTACTTCTTTTAATTTGGTGAGAGGAGGGATAAGTTTGGGTAGAAATGTGACTTGCCTACCTTATAGATGAGGGAGTCCCTAATGAGGAACTTCCACCAAAAGAGATCAATACTGTCTCTAAAACAATATTTTTATAACATAACATTGATATCTGGGGCACTGAGAAATACAGTCCTATTGAGGTTCAAACAAGTTCTGTCTAGTATGACAGCATGTGTCAGAACTAGGACTTCAGGTTTTTTTCAATGCTGAGGTCATTTCTCGAGTCATTTTGCCAGGGTGCTTCTTATTGTATGAATATGAGCTAAAATGATTCCTGTTATAAGAGGGTAATACATCAAATCCACTGAATTTTGATAGCAAAGTGTTCACTCATAATAATTATTCATGTTTTGGTGCATTTTAGTCACATAATTAAGCTAATAATAAGGTCCTTGAAAGTAAAGATTGTTCTACTTTTGTATCTGCATCCTCAATGCCTAGCACAGAGCCTGGCACATAGTATGCACCTAAAAAACACTTGTTATTGATGTTTTACCAGTCAAATGTTATCCAAGGATGTGCCAAGAAGCATCAGTGACTATTTTTTTTACTAATTTTTTTAATCACTAAAAGTGATTTTTTTTAACGTGCTACAATATATCTTACTATAAGTAACTTTGAACAACAACTTGGATGACAAAGACCAATGTTCATTTTTGTAGAGCTGATTGACAGAATATTTGCTTAAAAACCCCAAGATAAAAGACTACTCTACTAAAGCATACAGATACTCCAGAATGGGCCTGATTTCTATTACAAGGATGGAAGGCATGAACTTTGCACTTTAGGAAGTTTGACCAGGTTTAAATACAGCCAATGTAATCAAGATAGCGTGTCTAAAAAACCAAGATAAGGAACCAGACAGATTACAGCTTCCAGAATGTCATACTTGGGGAGAAATGTCCATTACATCAGCTGTTTAATCAACTTTAAAACGAACAAACATCCTTCATGCACAAAGGATGTGAGGATTCCCCAAATTATTTTTCCAATCCATCTCTTTGACATATATTGTGTTCTTGGACATAACATTAAATGATACAGTTTTTTCTTTAAAGGTGAATTTAGGAGTCAGTAAGAAAAATGCACTAAAAAAAGTGTATTATTCGGCTATTTGAAGAATTATCACAGAATGGAAGCAACAATGAAAGGAGGGTGTCAGGGGAATTCCAATGTAACTTCTATGGCAACCTTTTGGCACTGGGTTGAAGGTTGTTCTCATGTTGAAAAATTCATACATTAGACTGCTTAAAAAGAAAAAAAACTGAGACAAGCCACTTATTCAGTACTATTGAGAAAAGGGCCCAAAGTAAAACCAATCCAAAGATTAAAAATTAACTATGAATTATTAATTGTCTCCTCGTAATTAACACTGAAATAAATGTTATTTACAAATGTTATTAAAAATGTAATCGTTTTGTCCTTTGATAAAACCTAGAAGTACTTTCTTTTATTTCAGGAGATACGTGTGTGTGTGTGTGTGTGCATGTGTGTGTTATGTATACACATACATATATAGCTATTTAGAACCTATATTTGCATTTTTACTTTAAAATGTAATATGTCAGGGCTTTGAGGATCATAAACACATGCAAATTCTACAAATAAAACCTCTATTTCAACATTAATTCTCATTTGAGAGAGAGAAGAGGTTTAGATTTCTACTTTTGTTTTTTAAACTTCAAAGCCTTGACTCAGACTCAGGTCTCCGTTGTGACTGGAAGGCAATGTGAAAAGATGGTCAGTCAGCAGTCTTCATTGTACTTCTAGTGGATGTGTCCGTGACAACAACAAAAAAATGCCATCACAGTTGTGGGCAATGCTGTTGGCAGGCTCAAGGAGATTAAGCGTGGAATTAGCCCGGTGATCAATCTAACTTTTCTCTATCTTGCAGATAATTCTTTCTTAACAGGGTTAAGCATCATTGCAGGAAGCATGGAGGCTCCTCAATAATATCACCGTTATACCTGTTCTATGGATAAATGGAGAATTTCTCTTCTTAGCATTAACCATCCCATACCCTTCCAACTGCTATAGCTTAAGTTCAGTTCAGCTGTTTTTCAGTTGTGTCCAACTCTTTATGACCCTATTTGGGATTTTCTTAGCAAAGACACTGGAGTGGTTTGCCATTTCCTTCTCCAGCTCATTTTACAGATGAGGAAACCAAGGCAAACAGGGTGATTTGCCCAGAATTACACAGCTAGTAAGTGTCTTAGGCTGGATTTGAACTCAGGTAGAAGAGTCTTTCTGATTCCCATCCCAGTACTCCATCCATTACCTGCCACACAGCTGCCCCTAATTTAAGTATTTTCTTCCAACTGACATGAAATGTTCAAATGTTCTTAGTATCATCACAAGGAAAATGAAATCAAGTCCAAGTTAGGAAAAATAAACAAAATGTAAAGTTATCTTCTAGGAAAGAAGACCAGAGATATGAAAATGTTAACCCAATATCTTCTATTACTCACATTTTAAAACTTAAAAAAATAAGGTAGATCATTGTGGGGAACCTCGGCCTCGAAGACAAGGTTCTCCACACCTGAGGTAGATTATATTGATATTTTTGCTACAACCAATATTGTTTTAGAAACTTATCAGATCAAAAAGGCAAACAATGCCATCCATTTACAGTTGGTTAAATAAGTAGCTTACTAAAATTGCTAATATACAGAACTAGATAAGGCAATAGAGTCCAACCAGTATAACCAACAACTGTTTCTTCCCATCATTTTATAGTTGAAGAAACCAAGGCCCAGAAAGCTCATGACCTTTCAAGCTCACACAGTCAATACCCACTGCCAAAGCTGGGACTATAACTCAGATGTCCTGAGCAGATAGCATACGGTCACCAAATAAGTCGCTGAATGGCAAAGATAAGCTACCTGTGCCTTCATCTCCATTTGGCCTAACCTAGCTGAAGATGCACAGATGTGAGATGAGGCTTAAGAAAATACGTTTAGAAAAGCTTTCCATTGCTTCCTATTGTGCTGAAACTTGAGCCTGGTAAAAATGCCAGTCAGCATCAGAAGGCCACTAGGCAAGTAGATTTTATTTAAACTGAGGCAATTTAAGACAAAGTAAATCCAGACCCAAGAAGAGTATTTTCCTACAAGAAGCTAATTCTTATAGTTCAATGCAACTTCACAGTCCAGACACTCATAAACAAAAACATTTTTGGAGGTCTATGGTTTTAAATTATTTCTATTACTTTTCAAGCTATAGAAGAAAAATGAATCGCTAATTTTATTAAAAAGTTAACAAAAATAGGAAAGTATGGGAAAAGGAGCCAACTTCAATTAAATGAATTACTATAGTTATGAGAAATATCTGTCATTTGGTATTAGAACATATGCCTTATTATTAAATGCTAAATACTAAAAGTATTAAATACTAAACTTCTCATATTCAGCTAAAACAAGATATGTACACTGCCATAACTCAGTCTTCAGCATTTATTAGGCATTTGCTGTGTTCAAACTAAGTGCTTGAGATTCAAAGAGAAAAGCAGAACAATAATTTCCTTTTAACACTGGAGAAAGTAGGTCTGTATACAGGTGTATATGAAACATATTAAAAAAATGGACAGAAGGCAACTGTAGGGGAAAAGTATCAGGAATGAGAGTGAGAATGAGAGGAAGGGGACTTGAAGAGGAGGAACCCCCATAGAGGAACTGAGTCTTGATGGAAACCAGGCTTTCCAAGGAGTAGAGATGAGGAGGATGTTTATTCTAGGAGCAGGGCACATCCAGTGTAAAGGTCCAAAAGCATGTGGAGAGTGGCTTGTGAACAGATACATGTAATTATATAAAACAAGCATAAGCATTTAAATTTTTAAAAATTATTTTAACCATAAATGTACATGTTTTTTTAAATGACATAATTTTTAGCCAGTCCAACATGGGAAATACTGCATTATGCCTTTAATTTCAATAAAAATGAGCTTTCCAGTTCTAAAACTATCAAATGGACCATTTCAAAGAATTAAAATGCTCTTTCCTTAACTGCAGAAAAAGCTAATAAAATGAAGAATGGTGCAGTAGGAATAGCCATGAACATTTCTGAGTCCCAAATCTGCCATTTACTAGCTATGTGCCCATGGAGAAGTGATTTTCTAAAGTTTAGGATTTGGAATTCTTACCATTGCATCCCGGGATCAGTTTCTGGTCAGGGAAAAAGAGTATCATGAATGGTGTAGGAAATGAAAAACTAGGCTGGAGTCAAAGAATCTCTTTTCTACCATTAATTAACTAGATGACCTCGGACGAACTGCTTATTCTTGCAGTTCTCACAAAATAAGTGATGGATGGGGAGGGTAGGAGGGACATAGTAAGCTCTTAGGTCCCTTCCAACTGTAAAGTTTTACAATCCTTAAGCCTAAACATCAAACCCTCAATTTCCTTTCCTGTAAAATGGAGCTACTACTTATGCTATTTATCTCAAAAAACTGTTGTATGGATCAGATAGCATATATAAAAACTAAAGAGAACAAAGAATTATTACTTAAGCACGATATGATGAATCTTGGTGCTGTAAGAGTGATATCTACAAAGTTCACCATAATGACCCTGAGGCACTACAAAATCTTCAATTACCAAAGATTAAATTGTGCTCATTATAGTCTTCTTATTAAGTAGAAAAGTATCTAATATATTCTACTAAGACTCTCAAAGGGCCAGAAGATTCGCTTAACCAGAACACTCCATCCTGCAACCTTCTGATTGAGATAAATGATAAAATTAATCTTTGCTAATATCCTCATCACACAATATCCCTAGATAGGATATACAAACACTACCTTATTAAACAATAAATTTTAAGAGAGATGAATCTCTGAATTCTGCAGAGTGGATAAAGTCTAAGAGCTTAGTGTCACATTGGGACTATATAGTAATGCTATTATAGAATCAGAATTTTAGAGACCTTTGAGGTCATCTAGTTAAAGGAACTCACAGTTTGCCTGTGGGGTTCTTTAAATTCATAGTGCAGTCCTTTAACAAAAGAATGAACCACCTATATTTCTGTGCTGACTAATCTCATTACTATGCATACTCTTTTAAGCACTTTTAATCAGATCAACTAAATCTTGCAGAAGGAGGCAAAGCGCAGGCCTACAGGACTCATTCTTTCCCCACTGCCCAATGGGCATTCAGATTAGGTCTCCTTTCCTTATGGATTGTCTTATAGTTCTCATCTCTTTTTAGTCATCATTCTTTACTATCCCATACCTCATATAACCTCAGGTTCTCCCTGATTTCTAAGATGAAAATAAACCAAGCTAAGAAGCTTATTGAACTGACATGTTTTATGAGAGAAAATTAAAAGTTCTTCATTGTCGACCCTCAATTTTCTAAGTCACACTTGGGTTATGTGAAGGACTTCTGGAGATAATAAAATGTATTAACTGGTATAAAAATCAAATAGTCACAGAGTAACAGAATCATACTCATAAGATTTAGTTCGACTACCTCATTTCCTAAGAAGAAAAGAAAGAAAATGTTTGGCCATACCATTTCAGAATGCATCAGGCTAGGCCACTTTGTTTCATCATTCAGAGTTCTAGTGGCATTGGGGGTGAGGAAGTATGTCATGGGGCCACTTATATGAAAGAAATGTATACTGAGTTAATTGCTCTTAACTTTGAGTATTATGGGGTTTTTTTTGCATTGACTGACTTCCCTCCACTTTCTTTTAACTATGTAATTCAGTCTTTTGATTAACAGCTTTCTATCTGGTTTCCATGACTCATCCTACCAGTAGAAGAAGAAAAGAATGCTGACTCTGTAGTCAAAAGACCCAGGTTTGAATTCAACCTCTAACACTTATCACATGCATTGCCTCGGCCAAAATCACAACCTAACTGAATGGATCTCAGTTTTCTCATCAGTAAAATAAGGGGGCTAGACCATATGACCTCTGAGGTTCTTTCTGACTCTAGAGTTATAATCCCTTTCTGTCCATCCTATATATTATAGCCAGATCACTTAATATCTCAAGGATCTATGATTTAGTTAACATAGCTACTTCTATCCACTGACGCAGAAGCCAGACTCTCTACTGACTTAATAGTTAGTCAGTTGTCACAGAGCACTTTTAGGGCTAGGAAATTAATTGCCCAGCAGTCAATCTGGCTATGTTGACAAGAGACATATAATCCAACAATGAAACCATAAGAAGAAGTCTTTCCATCTCTACAGACTCTGCCAGAATTTAGGTTCTGCTGGCACAGCCTTAGGAAACCCAACATCACTTCTACTCCATGGTGAGAAGTAGAATAGGACTTAAACGAAGGCAGTAAAATCAACCTCCCTAAAACTGTTTCCATATTTTATCCTATACTCAGTGTACACTATAAATGGTTCGAGAACAGAGGGTAAAGAAATGGAATTTTAGTAAAGTTAATCATACTTTTTACTGGCTCTTACTATTCTACTGCCTACAATTAAAAATCCTTGAAATTTACTCTACTTTCCTTCCAATTTTATTTCCTTATTTCTACGTGAATCTTCAATTCCAGGTCATCTGCCCTCTCACTGCCCACCCCCCCCCCAAACCGCTTTGCACAATCTTACCTCCAAACATCAACTTATGCATGCCCCTTATAGGCAATTTCACAGCACTTAGAGCTAGAAGAGATCTTGGAGCTCATGGATTTAATTCAATCAATATTTACTAAGTTCGTACTGTGTGCAAGATAGTTCTAAGCACACAACGCCACAATCCTCTCTTTACAGATGAAAGTAGGAGCCAAAGAGGTTAAGTGATTTATCCAAGGTCGCAAGGAAGCAGCTGAACTGAGATCTGAACTCATGTCCTCTGGCTCACCTTTTTTTAAATTTTATTTTATTTCACTTACTGTTTCTCAGAGGACACCTGCATCCTATCAATCCTTTGAGACTTTCTCTTACCAGCTAGCTCAGAATGACATCATTCTGAACTCCTATATCATCCACCACCCATATGATTTATTTGGTGCTTTAACAGAATGGTGGAACACATAATATGTGTATACATGAATCTATGCATCCATATAGAGTTTCTTTTGTCCCAATTAACTAAATTCACCGAGGCAATGGAAAATGTCCCATTCTCACAGTGTAGGAAAAGATATAGGCAAATTGTAAAATGTCTTGACCATAGTCATTATCTAAATAATTTTACAAAAGAGGTGAAATTATGAAATATTACTATAGAAAAAAATTACTATCTAGCACCTGTAATATCTACCACTCACTGATTTCCAGAAATGAGCAAAGAATTATGTAACATTTTCAAGGAGGGGACCTTAGAGATCATTCATCAAACAAATTCCTCATTTTACAGATGAAGAAGTTGAATTCCAAGGAGGTGGAGAGTTTGTCCAGGGTTGGATCAGCAGTTTGTGAGAAAGCCTAGAATAAACCACAAGATAACCTGACCCCTAATCCTAGGTAGGCTCTACTGTAACATGCTGTCATGCCTCCAAGAAGGCTTGAAGAACAGTCAAAGACACTAAGTTCTCTTTATAGCTGTAGTGTAAAATATAATAATAATAATCCTGCTTCGAAATTGTCTTTCTGGCAGTTTCACAAAGGTCAACATGACGGCAGAATCATCCGCATGAAAACTGTAATGATATTAATCATGCTAACTTTTGAAATCAAACACGTCAATATCAACTGCTGTAAATAGAAGGTAAGATGAAAACAAAGAGACTGAAAATAATAATATTTGGAATATGGCAGAAAACTCAAAAGATACTGAAAACAATGGCAACAGAGAAAAAATGTTAAGGTGCTAATGAGTGGATTTTTTTTAAATTTGGAGAAATTGTTGAATCAATAATCTACTTTACAAAATCATTAACTGATCCCAGAAAATGATGCAGTTATACAATATCCATTTCATAAAAGATGTCTGACAAGCAAACCAGACAATACTGGGATTTTATTTAAGAAAGTAAAAACCATGGCTCAACCTGGAGTTGGGAGAGAATCAGAACAATGTAGCATAAAACTACAAACATAGTACATACTGGTAAACCTGAATCATTCCCCCATACCTCAAAAAGAAGGTTCACAACATCAGAGAAATTCTGACTTGGAAACAACCAATGAGACACTGTATTCTAACATTTTAATACTTCATTATTTCATATCACTAGCTATTTCAAATACTTTACATACTAAAATGTTAAATTAAAAAAAAAACATTTCTAGCTCAGAGGCCATACAAAACCAAATAGCTTAGGCACCACTGGCGTACTTCTGAGACCCTAGATTCACCCTCTTGAAAAGTAAGACTTGGAAGAAGAGCTTTATGACAGACGAACAAAGTCCATCCCATAACTAAGCAGAAATTCCTTGTATTACTGTCTGACAAATAGTCACTGAGCTTTTACTTGAAATCCTCATTTCATGTTTATGTAACATTTTAAATTCACTACCTTCTAAGGCAAACCATTATACTCTTAACTCTTATTTTATATTTATATTTTATATAAACTTAACATAAGGAAGTTTATCCGTAGGTAAAGGTAAAACCTGGCTCAGCAGGTTCCATATGCTTCTAACCATTTTTATATCTAGTACCAAGTAAAACTTGCATGATTCCTCTTAAGCATGACATCTTTTTGGATGACAGACATCTTGCCCCACCTAAGTAGTTTTTTTCTCCGGGCTGAATATCCCCAGTTTCTTCAAATAATCCTAGTATATAGCATGGCTAAGATTAAAGTATGATTCATATTCAGAGTAGGCTCTGAATATTTTGTCAGGGAAGCATGTTACTAAAAGATAAATATTAGCATTAAGACAAGTTATGAAACAAATGTCATGAAAAGAATCAAGAGAGAATTATGGTAAATTAAATGAGCTGTGCTGGGGGGACGGGTAGAAACAAGTATGTCCCTTTAAACCAAAATTTAGAATTTATTACATGATATAGTAACATCAAATTGATGAAAAAAGAGTAAGCATCAAATAGCTAAGTCAGAACACAAGATTTTTCCCATTATAAACATTGTAACATACATTTAACTGAGGTCAGATTCCCTTACTTTATAGATTACTTTCTATATTTCTATTTCAAAACTTAAGTTGCTTATAGCCCTACTGACTTTAAAGATTCTGGGTATCTTTACGAAACTGGTTTAGAAAACAATCAATTCAGTAAGAGGATCTAATTGCTCAAATGCTTAGGTTATAAGATTATTTCTTTATTTAAACATGAAATAGTAAAACAAGTAAGAAAACATGCAAAAAATATGAAAGCAGGCAACGGGAAAATTAAAATTTTGACATATGAAATAGGCTAAGACAAGAAGCAATTTAAATGTTAAAGACTTTTTAAGAGAATGTCTAACACTACCAAGTCAAATTAGAACATAATATAAAAATCTGCGCCAAGAAAACACGCTACAAATTTGCAGAATGTATTCAAGGTAACAGGTCTCTTATGAAACTGATCATCGCAAAACCTGAGTGAATGTGGTATAATTTAACCATTGAAATTCAGTCCAGACACCAAAAAATAAAGGAAAATGAACCAATATTTTTATGGCTTTTTAAGACATGTTATCTACTCTGTTTGTAATAAATGAACTTTTTTTGGTGGCAGTGGGACTTTACAAACTACAAAACACCAATTTTGCTTGTGTTGCATTAGGGGTAATGGATGACAATGTCAGGAAGTATGATTGATTACAGCCCAGCTAAATTTCTCCTTTTAGTCTTGAGCAAGAAACACAATATTACCTTTGTGAAATCTAGTATGAGAGAAGAAAAAAAAATACATGGGTCTAGAGATTCATATATTACAGTAGATATGGTGGAAGCCAAAGAACTGTATGTGATGTGATTCCCAGAGGAATTTTTTTTAACAGTTACACATCTGTTGTAGCCTTGTGACCTGTTGTGCTCCGGTCACTTTGCAAATAGATTATCATCACTTCTACAAGGAAGCAATGTCATCACTCTCTGAGGATTTTTTGTTAACTGTGGGAAATGCAAGTTAGCAGTAAGCACTAAAAAATTCAAATCCCTAGCAACAAAACAAAAATGAGAGGAGAATAAAAGTTAGATACATATCATTGGAAGCCTTGGCACTCTATTCACTGCATTCCAAGAAAAATATTAACTACTCTTCATTCTGTATCTGAAGACATTCTGTGTCTAGAGGGTAGACTGCCTGCTACACACACTGTTAGTAAAAGTTATAGCCCTGTGCCTCTTCTACAAGAGGTCACAGGAAATAATTTTCCTTGTTAAGTCATGCTAGAGTTCCGGTAGAGTAGGGAACAAACACAGGTAGAATATGTTCATTTAAGTATTCAGATTTCAGTTAAAGGACTTCTACAATTTTAGATTGGTATCCACTATCAGGAAATTACAAATTCTTAAAATGCATGAATCGTGCGTCTTTTTTTTTAACCTCAGTTTATCTAAGTTTAAACGTGGAGGAAGTATCTTGGATGAAGTTTTCCTTTTGCCTCTTATTATTTCAATAAGGCAGTCTGCTTCCAACTGGAATTTGTGGACAGAAGATTTACATGAGCTAGGGAGCATCCTAGCCAAATATATCTCACTAGTGTGACAATAACCCTGCTTGGTCTTCTAGAATACTTTTATCACTATGGAAAAAAGGTTTAATTAACATGTGGCTCTGCACAGACCTACTAAAGTTGGTGATGAGATACCTGGATTTTTTAAAGGTGTAACCCTAGTTCATTCACCATTATATTTCTCCATGACATGAAGTCATGTACAGTAAACAGACCAGGGGCTCTACAAACTATGAAATGAATCTGAATGTTTGCAAACTTTACTTAAAGTTCTAACTAAATGCAAATCTCATCACTTCAGAAAAGACAAAGGTTCTCAGAGAAAACAACACAATGAATTTTTGTTGAAACAAAAAACAGCAGACCATGAAATAGCAACCTGTCATCAGACATTGGGAGTTTGGTTTTCATCAATAGCAGCTGAAACAGCCCTGCCCTCCCACTTCTGTCTGAGCAAATCAACAATGCCATCTGCATGCAAGCATGAGGATAAACCATGTCAATCCACTTGCCACATACCAGCACTATATTCAAAGGAATCACAAATGGCTATTTAGGATCTTTCACTCCCTGAACCTAACAGATCCTCCCAGCTACTGAACATTCAGAAAAAAGACAAAGTAATTTAAACTTTAAAAAAAGGACATATATATTCCGTTGGTGTCTTATCATCAACAGGAGAAATTTCCAGCCAAAGGATTTCTGATTGATTTGTTTGGGGTCACACTGAGATCAAAAGAAAAGTTTGAACAATAAGTACTTAAAATGGGTGAGTGACAAATCGGAACAGTGAGGTGAATGAATACATTCTGAAAGCCTACTCTGTGATGGTAGAACAGAAATGTGTTGGGGGCCTCTGATACTGCTGGCAAAGAAGTAAAAGCTGACATTGGCTACATGGTGATTTCCAATTCTCCCCTTACTACTGTAAACATGTTCTTAAAAGTTCTGTCTTCTGTGGGGAATAAAACTTCTCACACAGAGATGAAATGAACAGCACAACTATGTACAATGGATGCCATAAGGGAGCATTAAGCCCTGGAGAGCAAATTGATTAAATATAGGTTTAAAAACATTCACAATGGATTACTCTTGATACGTGTGGGAAAAAGTAAAGAGGTTTCAAACTTATTACATAACCCTCATTCATCTGGAATGACAGATTCCAAAAGATTGAAAGGGACCAAATTAGATTATCTCATGATTAAAAACAAAAATAAAATGATGATAAATTTATGTTGTTCTTCGAAGTCTTCAAAGTGATTCTTAACTTTCAATTTTCACAACCAACAGATGAAGAAATAGGCTCACAAAGGGGAAATAATTTTCAAGGATTAAATACACAGTGATTAAAAGTGGGATAAGGGGTACAACCCAGGTCTTCTGATCTCAATCTAAACTTTCCATTACACTATGCTGGCCTGTCCTTTATTTTAATGGATAGAGAACTGACCCTCGTTATGTGACCCTGGGCAAAGCATTTAACCCCTCCACTCACATCCAGGGAGGGAGGGAGGGAGGGACAAAGTGAGGGAAGTAGGAAGGAGGGAGGGAAGAAGAGAGGAAGGGAAGGAGGAAGGGAGGGAGGGAAGGAAAGAAGGAAGGGAGGAAGGGAAAAAGGGAGAAGGGGAGAGGGAGAGAGAGGGAGGAGGAAGTATCTGCAGTCAGATTTTAACTTCAGGGCTTCCTGACCCTGGCCCTGTCTTCCAACCACTACAACATTTAGCTGCCTCCTCACTGGGAACTTCCTATACCAAAGAAATCAAAGGTCTGGATCAAATGGAAATGGTGCTTTGTGAAATACTATACAAGGCAGTTAATGATGATACAATTTAACATTAAATTGTTTTCTCCTCATATAAATTATGTCTATAAGCTAGATAATTAGGTACAATGTTAAAAACGTCAATTATTACACTAATGGCATATATAACTTCAGCAATATTCTAGTTGTAGCATAGTGCCCCTTCTATTTTTTCTCCCAAGACTATATAGAGTTTCAGGGAGAAGGATGATTGGTGAGAAGCCCTGAATGGAAAGACCATAAGACCATTTGCCCTCATAAGGACTCTGTAGGTTCAGTGCTGTAACGGAGAGATTCATTTCATAGTTTGTAGCGTTCCTGGTCTGTTTACTGTACATGACTTCATGTCATGGAGAAATATAATGGTGAATGAACTAGGGTTACACATTTAAAAAATCCAGGTATCTCATCACCAACTTTATCCTAACATGAACTTAGTCTTAATAGAAATAGAAAGGAAAACAAGGAGATTTTAAAATATTAATCTACATTTTCAACTTGTGAGAACCAGGTTCTCTGACTCCTAACTGCTACTTACTACTTGTGCTAACTTGGGTAAATTATTTAACATCTAGTAAAGTGGTTGTACTAGAAGGCCTTTAAGGTCCCTTCCAGCCCTATCTCTATGATCCTATAGTAGGGAAGATGGTGAAAAATAATTGCTATAAACCTCAAGGAAAGGAATAATGCATTAGATACAGAAACACAAAAGCTGAATCTGCAAAACAAGAAGATAGTAAAACTACACAAGGTAGAAGTCTCATCAAATATTCATCTCATGAAATTACATCAGATAATTGAAATACTCATTGTCTCCACACCTAATCCATGTCCAGTACTAGCCACATCCTGCAACTTCCATGCTTGTGCTACAGTGTCTGACCCTGAAGGCCCTTGCTCAGTCCCCTAATGGAAGTGACTTAGTCTGAATACCTCTGACCTGATAAGAGGGGGCAAATACAGAATACGTTCAGTCACCAGAAGAAAATGGAACACAACTGAGAGTCTGTATGGAAAATGTACAGCCTAGAGTGAAAGAGAAGGAGGAGGGGCTGGAAGGACCATTAAAAAAATATTAGACAAAGGATCCTATTCCATTATGCCTGATACTACCAAGTCCATTTTTACTGAAATCTCTCTATTTATTCAAGGTCCTAGTTCCAGTTCCTCTACGAAGTCTTCTGTCTTCAATTCTCCTTTCCCCTTACCCCAAAACAAAATCCTTTGTTTGGCTCTTCATAATCTACCTTCTCCTTTCCCAGTCTTCTTACATCTTCTTACCTTTTGGCTTCCTTCGAGTCTTAGCTAAGATCCTACCTTCTCACCAGAAGTCTTTCCCATCCCTCTTAATTCAAGTGCTTACCTCTGTTATCTTCAGCTTATCCTGATATGTTGATTATTCAGTTCTTTGAATGTTGTTTCCCCTTCCTGATTTTAAGTTCCCTTAGGAAAGAGGACGGTTTTGCCTTTTTTACATCTCCAGGACTTAGCACAATAGCTGGCACATTCCTTCCACATGGCAGGGATTAGGGGCATGGTGCCCCCACAATCTGGAAAATTCCCATAAAATTTTTTGGCCCTCCCTTTCTACCACAGAGGAAGTTTGAATTATTATGGTATTAGAAGATAAAATATGTTGATATTATATAATACTATACATATAATTTTATGCATTTCTGAGTTTCTAGTCCTTTTTCTGTGTCATCTGCTGGACTTCACATCTTGTCCGTGCTTCCACAAAACTCCTCTCAAATTCCCATTTAACTTCTTATACCAACCTGTGATAGATCAAAACCACAGTGGCAGACGCTGCAATGTGGAAGGGATAACTGTAATACACACTTAATAAATGATTGTTGACTTGAGAACAGCCTTTCCTTTTCAAAAGTCTATCTCAAACACCATTTCTCTTGTGCAATTCATATACTATATCACAATTACTTGTGTAAATGTCTTTTCCCCTCTTTAGTGTATGTACCCTGAATGCAGTGTCTATTCCTCAATATCTAGCATCCTTGAGTATAGTCAGCGAACACGTATGCTTAAAGTCCAAACTCATTAGTCTGTCATTCAAGGACAACCACAAGAATCTGCAGCCTGACTTTCCATCCTGTGTCACAGGAATCTTCTTTTCATGTAGTATATGATAAAAGTGAATAAATCTACTTACTCTTTCTGGCATATTTCCCATGTTCTTCCATGTCATGCCTTTGCTAGCCCCAATCATTGCGTGTAAAATGCTTTTCCCCCTACCTCTCTCTACCTATGGATATCTAACCCATTCTTAAAAAAAATGCAGATCAATGACCGTCTCTGAGAAGCCTTTCCTAATCCCTTCTATCGGGAATTATTCTTTATGCCCACCCACTGATACCTATAACATTTTGGTTTTACATTTGTGAACTGACTGTGTTCTTCATATTTCAATTAATGACTCCATAAACACTTACAGTACAACTACTACGTACAAAAGAATGTGCTAGGAATACAAAGGTGAACAAGCATTAATAAGCAGCTACTTTGCACTAGGCACTGGGCTGGGTACACCTGCCCTCCCTGAGCTTGCATTCCATAGAGAGATAACAAAGGAATAATATGTACATAAACAAGCATATGCGTAACACATACAAAACCAATATAAGATAAATTGGCAGCCAGGGCATTAACATTTGAAGGAATCACCACTTAAGGCTTCATGCAAAAATGGCATGTGACCATTTTGAAGGGAACTTTCCCTTCTTTTGAATACTTTAAAGGGAACAAGGGATTATAAAAGGTGGAGGTGATATAGCAGCAGATGGTGGGGTGGGACAATTTCACATGGAATAAAAGCTTTCATTAGCTATTGGGGGCTATTTTCCATATTAATGAGATTAATTTAATTTCACTAATTTAATTAATGAGATTTCCTACGAGTCTCCTATGTCTTCCTATGAAATCTCATTTATGCTAATTAAATGAAATGTTGTTGAAAATTTCATTCATTTCACTTCTTGAAAACATGCATAGCTAAATGGGATTTTCTATGTGTCCAGACTTTAGGGACCCCCCCCTCCTGTACATATGAAGAAGAGCAAGAAAGAAGTCAAGTTTGGCTAGACTGCAGAGTGCACAAAAGGGAGCAATGTATAATCAGACAAGTCAGATAGTGAAAAGCTTTAAAAGGCAGCAATAGTTTAGCCATTAGAGGTTACTGAACAGGGGAGTGATATAGTCAGACTTGGACTTTAGGTGACAATATGGAGGATAGATCAAGAAAAGAGACATAGCAGGGAGACTAATTTAGGAGGTTATTGAAGTAGTTCATTCAAGAGGAAATGAAAGTCTCAACTAGAGAACTAGGTTGTGTGAGTAGAGAAGAAGGAGTGAATGCATGAAATTATTGAATAGAAAGAACAAAAATTGCCAATGGATTGATGACAGGGTAGTACCAAATCAAGAATACACCAATGCTGGGTAAATGAAATAATGGTACTACCCTCAACAGAAACAGGGAAGATCAGATGGGAGGTAGGTTTGAGGGGGAAAGAGGATGACTTCATTTCTGGACATGCTGAGTTTGAAATGCAGTTTGAAATAATTAATAGGCAGTTGGAGTTGCTTGACTAGAGATGAGGAGAGAGACCAAGACTAGACAGATAGATTTGCGTAACCCTGCATAAAGATGACAGTTAAACCCATGTGGGCTGATAAGGTCGCCAAGTGAGAAAGGGTGGAGAGACAACATCTAAGACAGAGCTGAAGACCTTGGGGCATTCCTACATAATGTGGAAAATGAACCTGCAGAGGAGACTGAGAAAGGATGCCATAAAGTAGGAGGGGAATCAAGAGAGAGCCATGTCATGAAAATTCAGAGCAGAGAATATCTAGGGAGAGATGATAGTCCAAGTGTCGAACACTATAGAGAAAAGGATGAAGACAGAGAAAAGCCAACAGATTAAAAAATTGGTTAACTTTGGAAAGACCAGTTTCAACTGAGTGATTAGATCAGAAGTAAAATTGCAAATGGCTGAAGAATAGTAAGAAGAGAAGAAAGCTATAAGGCTATAAGAAGGCTAAGATATTAAACTCAAATCAGCAAGTGTCAAGTGTCTGATGCCAGATTTCAACTCAGGTCCCCCTGACTCCAGGGCCGGTACTCTATTCACTGCACCACACTGCACCACCTAGTTGCCCCCTATTAGTTATTTCTTAAGAAATTTTAAAGGAAGAAATTATTGTGCAGTAAAATATTTAAAAACAAAAGAGGTGACTTTGGGAAATACCGCCCTACATGTCTACAAAGAGAAAAGCAGAATGAACCTTTCCATCCCAAGATCATTTTTTCCAGAAGTTTGATGAGGAAAGGCAGGACAGACAGCAAAAAAAAGCTTAAGGGGATGGCTGTGTCGAATGAGGGCTTTTTTAAGGATGAGGGAGGCATGCCTAAATTGTTAGGCAACAGAGAGGGAGAGATTAAAAATGATAAAAAAAATAAAGTGCTGATTATGGAGACAATCTGTTGAAGATGGGAAGGTATGGGATGAAGGGTATACAAACCCTGTTCATTTACAGAGACATTTCTTATGTTCTAAATAGGAAGTACTATACAGTAGCAAATAAAAGAATTGTCACAACCTTGATATATCAGTTATTTTTCCTTTCACCAAATAAAACCACTAGCTATTTCTTTTTTTTATTTTTTTTTTGGAAAGGGGAAGGCAAGGCAATTGGGCTTAAGTGACTTGTGCAATGTCACACAGCTAGTAAGTGTCAAGTGTCTGAGGCCAGATTTCAACTCAGGTCCTCCTGACTCCAGGGCCGGTGCTCTATTCACTGCACCACACTGCACCACCTACTTGCCCCCTATTAGTTATTTCTTAAGAAAATTAAGAAAATATTTTTAAAGGAAGAAATTATTGTGCAGTAAAATATTTAAAAACAAAAAGGGTGACTTTGGGAAATACCACCCTACTTGTCTACAAAGAGAAAAGAACAATCAACCTTTCCCTCCCAAGATACTGGCTTAATATAAGTAAAAAAAAATTAATCACAATTTTCAATCTGCTAAGATATTAAACTCAAATCAACAAGAGCTTCATGAATCCTTTCTTTTGTCTGTTTTTATTATTTTGATAGTGCACTGCAGCTGAATGCTAATTAGAGTCTCAAGGTCTGTATAATTATGGAGCTGTATGGTAGGACTGCTGATTTTGTGAAACAGGACATACACATGAAATAAATGATTTAACGTGCAACTAACTGCATGATATAGGGCAGTTACTATGTTATTATGAAATTGCAAAGTAGAATACAGGGGATAATTCCTGGTTCACTCTTTTTGCAATAATATTTAATTAATAAACATAAAAAATGATAGAATGAAGTAAAATCAAACCCAATTGAACTTTTTCTTTAAAGATACAGAAGAGATAACAAAGGGTTAAAAAAAAACACCCCTCACTTCCTTCAGAAAAATAAAAGCGCTTTCAGATTTAAGCAGTAAGATAGCGCTCCTATGCCTTCTCTGGCCTTTTCCTTTTATTCTTTCCTCTAAGTATTAGTTTTTAAAATTCTGTTTGTTTCAAAATTGAAAATAATTTTAAAATAAGAATATCACAAGAACACCAAACTAGAGCTAACTGCTACATTTCATAAAGATTTAATTTTAAATATTAAGCCCATATGTCTCTGAATTGAAATAATATGAATGCTTGGGGAGGGGAAGGGGGGGAGGATTTAAAAATCGAAGAAATGAAGAAAACATAGTGGCCCAAAGAATAAAGTAGAGAAATATATTCAGGACAGAATGAACAGAATCCTTTTATTGGTATTTGGGATAATGAAAAGGAAGGATAACAGCAACTATTCAGAACTTTTGTTTTTAAAGGAACTCTGGTGAATACAGAATTGGTCTTTCTCTGTAGGAACAAAGAATGGAAGGCTTCTGGCCCTTTATGTACTGAGGCACACACCCACAAATATCACTGATTGGTCTCACCCATTGTAGTAAGCACTAAAAGCTTCATTAACACATCCTAATAAAACTTTTCACTAGGGCTGGTTCTTTCATCTACATGCAAAATCCAATGTCAGCAGGAGCCCTAGAGCTTCCGGAAGCCTGAAAGTGAAGCCTGAACGTATTAATGGTCTGCAGCAGGGTGTCTAGAGAGACAAATTTAGTCAGAATAGATCTGAAGGAGTAAATGCGTATACAAAATTTCACACCATCAGGCATTGGGTTTTTCAGGCTGGAGGAGAGCAGACATGGAACAAAAAAATCTAACAGGTTTCCAATTTTAATCTCAGTAAAATTTCACACTGTTATCAATAATTATGCATCCCAGACATTCCAAAAACAAAAGTTGTAACAACTTATACAATATACACTAAGTTGTGTATAATACCACTAGCCTAACAAAGGAAAGGTGGCTTGTATTATCAATCAATCAACAAATGAGGGGGGAAGGAAAGTTAATGGATAAGCATTTAGGGAGCACCTACTATGTACCAGGCACAGTGCTAAGTGCTTTACAAATATGAGCTCATTCGGTCCTCGCGACAAACCTTCAACACTGCTGCTAGTGTTACCCTCACATTCCAATGGAGGAAACTGAGGCAATATAGGTAGGTGACTTTTCCAGAGTCATACAATTAGTAAGTATCTGAGACAGGATTTGAATTCAGGTCTTCCTTACTCTAGGCCGAGCACTCTATTTTACCACTGCCTATCTGGATTTATTTACCAAGCACTCATTTTTGTACACTGTGTTTAGGTACCTGGGGATACATGACAAAAATAATCCCTGCTCTCCAAGAGTTTACATTTTATCAGGGGAGACGATACAAACATTAAAATATGTGTGCATATTATATATATGCATATATATATATACTCTACATGTGTATATAAGCATACATACACATATAACATGCATACATGTGTATTTGTATATAAACACATATATCCATATATTGTATATTATAAGTATGTACAGGTATACTATATTATGTGTATTGTAAAATACGTATATGACACACATGTTTATATGTGTGAATGTGTGTGTGTATACACACACAAACAAAAAATATACAAGGGAGTTTAGGGAGGGAAGGAAGACACTTGCATTAATAGGAAAAAGAAGAGAGACTCCATGAAGGAGATACCAGGGGTCTCACAAAGAGGAAGTGAGGAGAATGTTAATTTTTTTATTAATCAGGATTGTTTCATTCACGGTATTTATATCCTCAAATTCTAGAAGAGTGCCTAGCACAGAAATACTTGTTGACTAAGAGTGCCTAGCACAGAAATACTTGTTGACTAACTGAAGAGGGAGCATATTTCAGGCATGGCAAAGGCATAAACCAAGGAGATAGTATGCAATATAGATACTTCATATACATGTCAGTTGAAAATATGGAAAGTGATTATAATTATGAATCGCTGAAAGATGGTTAAAAATTCTTATTCCAAGAAATATATACATCATTAGATCTGGAAAAGTGATGAAGAAATTCAGTTCCAAGAAGAAGTAGTTTTCCCAAGGTCACTCACACATCTAGTAAGTGATAGAAATAAGATTCAAAACAGAGTTACCTCATATGCCCAGTGATTTTTCTACTTTGCCTCATAGCTATTCTCAATACGGTATTTCTAAACGGAGGCAGTAATTATCTGATATTAGCAGAGTTTTCCCATTAGTTTTCATTCCTTGACTCTTCAAAATCCTAATTTTTTCCAAGAAGCTCCATGGAGAAAATACAGGTCAAAGTGTGAGCAGTTAGAATGCTAGCAGGTGGGAGAAAAAGCAACGGTGTAGCTATTTTGATAGACTTCAGAAAGGCACTCTTCATTAAATGATTAAAGACAGAAGATATAGGACAGAGTAAATAAAATGAGATGAAACACAGCAGTCAAGGGAAAATGGGAGTGAACATAGAGATAGAAGAGTGTATGGCTTTAAGTATTCTTCAAAGTTATGACTGGGGAAGAGGGAGGAAGAGGCTGTGGTCCCCTCTCCTTAAATGTTAAGAAACTGGCTCTCCACAGTCATTCAGCCCTCAAGTTCCCTACACCAATAACTGAAAAAATGATCCTTCATAATATAATATGTATTATAATGTGTCTATATATGTCTATAATTATAAGAATGTATATGTATCATATGTATACATATACAATATGTACATGTATTATAATACGTATAATACCTATGATATACATGTGAACAAGCCTTTGCTTAAAGAAATCAAATGACAGAAAACACACTACCTTCTTAAGGTAGTCCACTACATTTCTGGATACCTTTAACCATTGGTAAGTTTTTACTCAAATCAAACTTAAAATTATGACCCTGAAACCTCTACCCACTGTGTCTAGTTCTGGCTTATGGGACCAAATGGAACTAGTCTATTTTTTACATCAATGTCTTTCAAATATTTGAAGACAGCAATCATATGCTCCCTAAATCTTTTCTTCTCCAGACTCAACATCCTCAGTTCTGACGTAAACTCAACCCCCTTTTACTCACCAAATGACCTCCTCTTCTGCTTATTAATGTCAATCCTAAAATGTGGCATCTAGAAGTAAACACAATACTCCAGATGTGTTCTGACCAGAAGAGAGTATAAGAAGAGATTCTCTATTTCTGGACACTGTACCTCTCACAATGATAATGTTCACTTCCTCAGCTGACATATAAATGATTAGAAACATACATATGTATAAACATACATAGATACTGAAAAGTAATAGAGAGGGGTAAGGCAGATAAGTCCTAAGAATCTGGAATGGTGCCAGGAGAGAGAATAAGTGAGCATGGCTGGCGTGGGCACTTCCTCAAATTACATTTTGGAGATTGGGTTTGTAGTTAATGAAAATCCCAAATCTCTTTTGGATGCACTGTGGTCAGGCTTAGAACACTGTGGCGGTGGTAAAAATGCTCTCATGAGAGACTGCTTAAAACAAAAACAACAACAAAAAGAGAGTAATGCATATCACACCTAGACCCACGTAACTCTTCCACTCTAAACAAAACTGCTTCCATGTGCCAACTTGCTGAATATTTTTTTAGAATTCTTAGAATTTAGTTGCTAAGGAAGATTAGGTCCTGAAGGGACTGAGTATTTAACAATAGACCAAGGGTGTAAAATATCCAGATAAACCTTTTTGTCATCAAATCCCACAAAGAAGGCTCCACAGGATGTTTCTTTTGGAGGGGAAGGTGGCACAGTGAATAGAATGCCAGGCCTGGAATCAGGAAGACCCGAGTTCAAATACAGGTTCAGTCACTCACTTGCTATGTCACCCTGGGAAAGTCAACAAATCTGTATGCCTCAAATTCCTATTTATAAAATGGGAATAATAATTATTATAATTATAATAATAAAATAACAGTACCTAACTCAAAAGACTGTTGTGAAGATCAAAAGAGACAGTAATTGTAAAGCACTTGGCACAGTCTTTGGCACACAGTAGGCATTATATAAACATTAACTGTAACTATTATCATCATTATTATCACTGATTAGTCAAAATCTCCCAACCCTAAATGATTTCTGAAGACCTTTTCTATACTAGTTCATGATACAAGAGTCTCTAATTATGATGGTTCAACATTAATCATTCTCTAAAACTACTATGTACGGAATTCTTAAAGCATCCCTTTGTTCGGGAGTCAGAAAAACTGAGTTCATATCTTGGCTTCGTACCTCCTGGGAGATCGTTATGGACCACATTTTTCTCATCTGTGAAATGTAAGCACTGGTCTAGATGGTCTCTGAGGTCCTGGCCAACTCTAAATCCTAAGGAAGATCCTATGACCTTGATATCTAGAATTAAAGAAATATACCATGATTCATATTTATCAGTTGGCATTAGTTCAGGTGGGGGTAAGGTATGGACAAGAATTTTGATTGAGAAAAAGCATTCACAAATGTAGTTCAAAAAGCAGTAGGCATCAAGAACAAAAAGAAAGTAGATAACAAAAAAATAATACACCATTAAAATAATTACGGCACATTTTTCAATTTATATGTCTGGCTTTAGGTTTTAAGGTCCTCTTCTTTGAATAAGAAACAATCCTTTTTCTATATACTTTGCATTTATTACATCATTATAGTTCAGTCTTTCAAAAGAAAATTTTAAGTAATATATGGAATTGTATTGACCCTCCATCAAACACTTTTTCACTTTTCAACAAGAAAATCCTCCTTTTCTTCTAGCTTATCAGAAAGACAAGCATATAATTAAAACAATTTTTACCAATTCTCTTATTTTGTTGAGGTGCCATAGAAAAGCTGGTACTACTCTACTACCTATATAATGATTTTCATTACATTTAAGATGAATCCAAACTTACAAAAGAAACTCCCCCCCGCCCCCATGGGGCAGCTAGGTGATGCAGTGAATAGAGTACTGGCCCTGGAGTCAGGAGGACCTGAGTTCAAATCTGACCTCAGACACCTAACACTTACTAGTTGTGTGACCTTGGGAAAGTCACTTAACCCCAATTGCCCTCCAAAAAGAAAAAAGAAAAGAAAAGAAAGAAAGAAATATTTCCCTATTGAAGAGTGTGGAAGAAATCTTCAGATTATAAAAATAATTTTATCACCTCTGTTTGAAATTGTTTAATGTAGTTACATTTGGCATTTAGAGGCATGCTCAGTTTCTAGAGGTAATTAAGGTATGCCTCCATTCTGAAGAAATGATAGAATCCCATCTACTGGAAGACAGTAAAAAATGAATTTCATGTAAAATTAAACAAAATCCCCCCAAAGTGACAATTGAAATAACTGGAGAAAGGAAATTGTTATCCCCTTTGTCTTCCTCTTTTCATTCAAAACAAAATGACAAAAAGTAGCACTGTTTTAAAAACAAAATATTAATACTTGCATATTAACATTTATATCTTCATAATACTGATAATAAAGTAAATATTTGCAAACACATTTTAAGGGTTCTGTTACTGAACAGAAAGGAGAGGGAAAGGGAGAAGAAGGCAGGAGGGGAGAGGAATAGAGAGAGAGAAAAAAGAGAGAGAGGGAGCATGAGAGAGCGCCTATTAATATCAAAATCAAAATGCCAAGGTGCCAAAGCTCTTTAGCAAAATCGATTAGTTGGGTTCATCTCTTGATAATTTTTCCCATATATAAATGTATCCAGTGAAAAACCAGGCAAACCTGCATCCTAAATGCACATTAGAATTTAGTTATCCTACATACAACACAGACCAATGTGGAGATCCTCTGCATTATATGTTGAGAACACAATTCTCAACTCCTCAGAAGCCACTGGAACATTCTCCTAGTAATGAACCAAATAAATCAATAAAGTTTACCCAATGAGGTTCCCAAAATGAATGATACCACTTCCTAAGGGCGTGCTGGAACAATCCAGGGGGATAGTAGTAGCCTTGGGGTAAAACCGAGGAGTGTTAAATAAAAATAAGGGTATGGTAGAAGCATAAGGAAAGATGAGAAGAAAATTTGTTCATACATGTTTCATCTGTTACATAACAGAGTTAAAGTCATAGCAATTACTAATTTTCTTCTTACTTATTTTCCAAAAAAAACACACAAAATGTAAGTTATAACCAATTAATGGTTAAGTTAGCCAGCAGGTCTTAACAATCAAGTGTTGGCAGGCAAGCATGTTCCACACTGTTGGGAAGTCCAGCATGCATTGGCAGGAAAATGTGCATGTAATGACTCGTTTACAATACAATATTATATAGTTACATGATGCAATATTACATCATCAAAATTTCAATTAGGGTTAAAACCACAAATTTACAATAAATTATTAAATTTAAGATGCATCTTTAAAAAAAATTCTATTTTTTAAATGACACAAATTCCTCCCCCAAAATTAAAAAGTTAGATTTCCAAGGCAGGGCACTGAGTAAAATTGTTTTTAAAGGGGGCAGTAGGCCAAATAAGTTGGGGAACCTCTGCTCTAGACCAAATGGCAGTCCAAAGCAATGGAAATTAAAAGGGTTACAGATTTTTAAAAGGAAACATTTACAATAAAAATCTAAGTGGGATATGACCATGCTTCTCTTGAAAAATTAAGAAAATAATTTATCATAATCCCTTAAGTGTTTTAGGTGGCAAATAGTAAGTAACCTTAAGATTCAAAGATGGTGGCTGTGGTACAATGGATAATGCGCTGGGCCGTGGGGTCAGAAGGATCTGAGTTCAAATCCATTCTCAGACATTTTTTGGTTTGTGGCGCTGGCAAGTCACTTAACCTTTCTTTCTTTAAAATAAAAAGTTATTTTTAAAACAATCCTGGATAAACCTTTTTTTTTTTGGCTTATATCAAGGAAAGGTTGCTTATCAGGGACATCATGCCCCATCTATCCTCTTTAAGATCTAGTATAGTGAACTATAATTCGTGGATTCTTATAATAGGTTTCTTGATATTTCATAAATGAGTTGAAACTGACAGCACAGAATAAGAATAACCTAACAGATAACGTCATTTTATAAATTCTTTGATGACAATATGGACCTGGAGAAGGACCTAGGCTGTCATCCCAGAATTAGTCGACCTAAACTGAGGACTGGTCACAACTATTGAGTTCAACAGATGGTGATGCTTTTCAAATCAGAGAAATTCAGTAAATCATCTATAAAAGCATGGAGGAGGTGGCCTATGATTAAGTAGAAAGACTATACATAAAGGAGAAATCACAAATTCTTGAATCAAAGTGATATGTTTATATAAAATATTTTAAACATTTCACTAACCCTTCATTTCAGCTCTAAAACGTCCAGCTTTGAAAAAAATCGAATCATAATGTGGCTTTTCAAAAGCTTTGTCAACTTAAGTCAGTTTCTGGTTTTATGAACAAAAAATTAAATAACTTAAAGTTAAGTATTGTAAATTCCTTGGGATAATATATCATAATATTAACATTTGTGTCAGAATTTTTACTGACTCATATGTTTCTAGAAAACAACAAAAAATTTACTTATTTTAAAATTTTAATAACAGTTATCACTCAAAGTCACCTGTAAAAATTAAATGAAAAACCTTCCCAAAGTGTCATAAGGGTTTTGAAAGTACTTCTTTGTATTAACTTTGTATTGAGGAGGGGGAAAAACAACCACCCCAACAACACACACATATTACACACACAAACCATCAAACAAAAACAACAAATCCACATAGAGACACAAAGACTCAGTCAAGCTCAGTCTTGTCAAATGGAAGGCTCTACCTCTCTTCAGATGGGCAGGGACATGAACAGGACACCAAATGGCATTGGATTATTGCTTTTCAGTCTCAACATTATTAACATGCACAATCACGAGACAAACCGCCCTATTCACAAACACAAAGAATGCTCTAGACTCTCCACCAATCCCTAAATAGGCAGTATGCAAGTGAAAGACCTGAAAAAACAAGCTGAATTGCTATAGATCCTACCAACACACAATCACACTAGCAGAGAAGAAACACGCATAAGTTGCCGAACAAATATAGAGTCAAGAATCATCAAGCAGAAACACAAACAGGGTTTATGTTCAAAGTAGAAGATAAAAAGCAGGAAAAAATGGATACTAAAAATAACTGCACCTGGCACAGCGCCTAATTTAAAGACTGATCTCAGCTTATATAGTCCATAGTGCCATTCTTCATAGATGATGGAAATACTAAATGGTACTATGAGTTCATAAACTGGATTGTGCTAAGACATTAAATTCTTCTACTAAAGAATAAACTCCATGAGGGCAAGGACCATACTTACTTATCTTTGCATTGAACAGCACCCCTCCCTTACCCCAGTCTATTACAGAACAGGTACAATCACAGTCAATTTGATTAATAGCTCAAAAATGCCCTGAGGCACAGTTTAACACCACCGACACAGGAAAAAAGGGTCTTATAGACCAGATAGAGAATTGTGGGTTGACCCATAATGAGGTTTAATGGATTTGTACTTAAATACCAGAAAGTGTTGATTGATGTTAACACAGAGGGCAGAGCTCTTTTTCCTACTGTGAAGTTGTATTATACACCTGAATGAAAATTTGTAGAATGCATAAAGGTGGTGGAATAACTACTACAGAGGATGACAAAATCATTTTAAAAAAGGATTTTGAGGGACTCTATTGAAGGGATCAAGTAAACAAGACTAAAGTTAATATGGTTAAATAAAAAAATCTTATTTAGTTTTTTTCATGTTTTTCTTTAAATCAATTACACAACACAAGATAGGGGAGGCCTAACTTTAGCCTTAGTTTACATGGGAAAAACAAACAAAACAGTTTAGGGGTTCTACTTCACTGGGATAGTAGGATGTGGATACTCGAAAAAAATCTAATACTTTCTGAGAATGCATGAAGTTCAAGTTCAACAAGGAAGATAATGCTACACTACAGCATATCTTTATTATATTCAATTCTTGATACTATATTTTAAGAGAGGAGGTGACAAATTGAAGTGCCACCAGGCAATCAAAATGATCAAAGGTTTGGAAATTATTATCACATGAGAAAGAGCTAAAGATATTTAGCCTAGGAGAGAAAGACATATATAGGGAACATGGCAACTACAACACAGGTTAGACTGGTATTATATAGGTCCTAAAGGCAAAACTAGGGCCAATGAACTAAAATTATCCAATGGGAAGCAGATTTTGACTAAATAAACTTTCTAAATAAATTAAGGATGATAAAAAAAAATGGAATAAGATACTTCGGAGCTGGTGATCATGAGCCTAGCAATGGAAGACTTAAAAACAAATTAAATGCCTACCTATAAAAAATGTTGGGGGGGAGGATCCTGAAATTGGTAGAAGGTTTGATTAAGTACCTTATGAGATAGCGTCTAACTGTAGAGTTTTCTGAGCATGTAAGCAATCTTTATTCTTCTTTTCTGGAGAGTCAGGGTAGTGACTACTACTTTCTGAAAGCACATTTCATACTTTTGAAGACAGAGCTGTCCAAGCTCCCCATTCTTGCAAGAACCAGAGGGGTTATGCCTGTTGGTGAATTTGACAATCACCACATGTAAAGCACTGGAAGGGTTGGTACTCTGCAGTTCTGACAGCAGCAAGGCACTTGCCTCTGTCAGACACATCTAACTGAAAACAGCAGGTACATCTGTAGGAGAAAATGTGTCAGGAAATAGTACTATGAAAAATTCCATCTTTATCTCAAATACTATTCATATAAAAATGAACACAGTGCAACTCTAATAATCCTAAGTGGATTCCTAGCTACAGTTATAACCAAAACAAGATGCCCCTCATATGTGACAAAGGCTCACAGAATAATATGGTCTCTGGGCATCCTTTACTAGAAATCAATCCAGTACCAGGGAGAGCTACGTGCATCTGTAATCTCTAGGTGGTGCTGTGGAGGGAAGCATTGCCACAAATTCCACCCTCCTTAATCCCCTTCTCAACAGAATAGGGGGATCCCATTTCTGCCAAACAATGCCTATCTCTCATTGTCCACAGTACTTATGTACTTTCTCCTTTGATCCCTGACTCTGTTCTTCACCAGCGAGTTGAAACTGCCCCAAACTGCCCACATTCAAAGCAATCCATACTACTAGAGATAACAGCTAAAGGCTAAAATTTATATAGCACTTACTTGTGCCAGACACTGTGCCAAGCACCTTATTATCTCATTTGTTCTCACAATAACCCTGAGGCTTAGGTGCTGTTATCCCCATTTTACAGTTGAGGGAACTGAGACAGAGGTTAAGTGACTTGCCCAAGGTCACAGAGCTAGTAAGTGCCTGAGGGTGGATTTGAACTCAGCTCTTCCTCACTCTAGGCCAAGTACACTACCCATTGCACCACCAACCTGCCTTTATATTTAATTATGTTAATAAAATATGATCAATAATGAAATACAATGATTAAAAGTCCCCAAGATAGATAAGTTTCCTCTAACCACTGCCTAGAGACTGAATCTCTACCCTATTTTACATTGTTAAGTCCTAGAGAGCACCTGAACTTCCCTCTACCCTTGTACTACTGAGGAAAGATAAAACATACAATGGATGGCTTTCATAGAGAAAACATATGGCTCAAGGACAATAGCATTAAAGTATGGTTCTCAGAGTTATTTGAAACCTCAAAATGTCCTATATCTTACCCCTTCCTCCCCCCACCAATCATCACACTGGGCAGGGCGATCAGTCCCTTCTGCCTCAACATCTCTCAGCTAGTGCCACAATCAAAAAATTATTGTGAGCTCTGGTCTCTTCCTAAGCACGGGTCAATTTGAAAAGATTGAGAGGATGGTGTGGAAATAACACACGAAGCTGGTTGCTACCACAAATTACTATTTAGAACTTTGTAGCCCTTTGTTAATTTTCACCATCTTGCCTGAACAAACTAACCCGATTTTTAAAACTCAGTATAATAGAATTTACTTAATAGCATGCATTTTGCAATCACCAAGTAGAAATGTAAGTTCCTTGAGGGCAGGTGATGTTCCTTTTTGTCTTCATATTCCCACTGCCCACAGCAAAAGGCCTTGAATATCATAAGTATTTTTAAAATGTTCCATTGAACTGAAAACAAATTTAAATATTACAGAGGAAAAAAAAAAAGCAAAAACAAGAGAACACAAGGAACAGCAAAGATCCATGGCTGTCACTTATCTTTCCTTTGCAACAAAGAATTGACATAAACTACACCTCTAGATTTCATTTAACCCTAATTACTGCTACCTTTATAAACAACTATAAACTCTTCCTTCCTCTTCCCGCCAATTACATTCCCCTTAAAAATGACCAAAAAAAGTTATAAACCTATTTTATTTTTTAAAACTTTTAAAAATTAAAAACAAAAAGTACTTGAAAATTTCTACAAAAAACACATTATTTTAACACATTACTGAAGTGTTATAATAAATAAATGTGCATAACGAAAGTATTCTGTGTTGTAAATTATTGATAACTTCATTTTCCTGGCACCCAGAGTACTGACTATATTCAATAAATTATGTGGCATAAAGCAGAGATTAGCATCTTTTATCCATCTTGTATAAAGAGCTACATATCCTTCACCATTAAAAAGTCTTTTATTTTACACTAAATGTAGGGTATAAGAACATGTGACTCAGATTCTAGATATTTTGCTCTATTATTGCAACTGCTTAGAATTCAATTTCATAATGATTTTGTGAAGATTCAAGAGGTAAAATGACTCCCAATAAAAAATTCAACACTGGAAAAATTATGTTCCATGCAATTTTCACTTATAACATGAGAAAGGTTTTCTTGGGCTTCATAATATTTTTTCTTACTCTATTTAAGAATTATTTGAATTTATAATTTAATTGTTTATTATTTATGAATTTATCCATTCATTTGTTACCATATTTAGAATAAGTTACTCAGTAAAATGAATTATTTTTCATACTTAATTTTTTTTACATTAAGGGTAATTTTTTTTATTGATTTGTTTATTTACTTTTAGTTTACAAAATTCAGTTCCACAATCCCTTGAGTTTCAAATTCTCTCACCTCCCTCTCCCCCCAACCCATGGCAGCATGCAGTCAAGTGTAGGATCTGCAAATACTTTCACACTGGACATTAGTCTGGTTGTGTAGAAGGGTTGTAACCAAAGGAGTGAACAGTGGGGAAGAAGAAACAAAACCAAACATGGAAAACCACGCTAGGGTGTAGATTGCTTCAGTCTCCATTTAAACTCTGTTCTTTCTAGCTCTTTCTCTGAATGTAGACATCTCCTTCCATCCTGAGACTTGTAGAGTTGTCTTATACCTGTGCGTTGCTGAGAAGAGTCCAGAAAATTTGTCATATGACAACAATATAACTTAAATTCAAAATAACTAATAAATACTCCAGATCTGAAGTTAGAAGGTATCTTGGAAGCCATCCAATGCAAACTGCTCATTTTACAATGAGGACACTGAAGCTAAGGGACAGTAAGTGACTTGCCCAAAGTCTTAAAAGGCAGTAGTAGACAGAGGTGTGCTTTGAAGAGAACCAGTTGTTTTTCCTACTGCGCCATCCTTGGACTCAAAACACATGAGATAAAATATCACCAAAACTTGATGAATTTAAACTCTTTGATTTTATGGAAAGTGGCAATATCTGTGTGTGTGTGTGTGTGTGTGTGTGTGTGTGTGTGTGTGTGTGTGTGTGTGTGAGAGAGAGAGAGAGAGACCCCAGGGTCACTACTTGTCACGTGTTTCAATATATTATACGAATGGGAACATTTTTCAATTAACTGCATTTTAAATAGATATGTATAACTATAAGGCATTACAAGTTTGTCAATGAGATTCATTATGCCTGTAATTTTGATTATATTTACTTCAGATCTCTAGTACAAACAAATCTTCCTAATGGCTCAATTAGTAAATAAAGTATTTATTGCCTCAATAAACTTGCCACAAGTTTTGCTGACCAAAAATTGCTTTTTTTTTCCTTTTGAAGAGACTCACAACCGTAAGAGCTCACATACATTGAAACCTTTTAAAAGTTTGATGCATGGATCTATCTAATATCATATTTTAAAGTTTTTCTTCTCAAGCAAAACAAAAAAATGAATAAAAATCTAGTGCCACGCACTTGGTTGTCTTTCTTTGAAAAATTAAAGTCAAGAATAGAAAGCCCAAGAACACTGAGGGCAGTTAGGGTTTGTGCGCCTATCATCTTTGTATCTAGACTCCTTCAGAAGTCTTGTTGTATTCAGTCTTGCACACCAAAACATCTCACACAGTATAGTACCCTACACAATGAACTTCTGAGAAACAAAAGAAAAGAAATGAAGCAAAGGCTTCAAAATAAGAAATAAATTGGTTATTGCGGGCATACCTCTTTTGTATGGTAACTGGAAGGTTTATATAAGTCATTAGAACAAGAAGGGTGATGCAGTGAAAATCAATCGACATATATTTACTAAATGCCTCCTATGTGCCAAGTCCTGTGTTAGGCACTTCACTACCAAGTAAAAAATGAGAGACTCCATCCTAATGGATCAGGGTGAAATTCTATAGGAGGTAGCAAATTAACTCCCTGAGTAAATACACACACACACACACACACACACGGATTTTATCCAACAATAATCATAGCACTGATATAGTGCTTAAAGGTGTAAAAAGTGCTTTAGATGTGTTTATATGTGTTATGGCATTTATTCTTTACAATGACCCTGTAAGGTAGGTGCTATTATTATTCCCATTTTACAGATGGGATAACTGATGCTGAGGGATATAATTGAGTTGCTAAGGTCACACAGCTAGTAAATAATGTCTGAGGGAGGATTTGAACACAAGTCTTCCTGATTGCAGGTTCAGCGCTCTATTCATTGCACTACCCAAATAACTACATGATCTGTGGTCATTTTGTACTGAATTAAGGAAAATAATAAATAATTTAAAACTTTCAACTTTGAGATTAATTCCTCACTTAGAAATGGTCCAAAAAAAAAAGGTGAAGGTTATCTGTGAATCTGTTCAACAAGTATTTATCTTATGATCCATTCTGTTCATCATTTCCTTTTCAGTTAGCACAGGTGCAGGGAAACTTTTTGCTCTCCCAATCCATTCAGTCTATTTGACAAGTCCACATTATTTCACAGCTGAATTCTTGAAATCGGCTTTCTAGGCTGTCCATCCATGGATGGATACATACAGAACCACAGAGCTGAGAGGGCCCTCAACAGATCATGTAGCTAAGCTTCACGCCTTAAGAAAAAAGCCACATCTAAGCTGTACAAGATAAATGGTTGTCGAGTCTAAAGACCTCTAGGGATAGGGATTTCATAAACTCTCTGTGTAAAATCTCACAGTGTTTAACCAGCCACATTGTCAAAAATTTCTTTGTCTAACAATCTAAATTTCTTTCAACTCAGCTTAACGCTACTTCTTCATTGTGCTCTTCAATGGAGATAAAGGACAAGGTGTACAGTAACATCTCCACTGAGCTATGGGATGTGAATTAGCCCTTTTTTCTCCTGAATAAATTCTCTAAATTAATTAAAATTTTGCTTCTAGAATCTATCTGTACCTTTAAATATTTTTTTTTATTCTCTGGGAAATCTTAATCTTGGGTTCCTTCTCAGAATATGGAGACACAACTAGGAATCAATAATATTGTAATGGTCAGGCCTACATTAAACATAACCAAGTATCTGCTTCATTTTCTATCCTTGCATTCTTTTTTTTTTTTGGAGGGGCAAAGGTAGAGCAATTGGAGTTAAGTGACTTGCCCAAGGTCATACAGCTAGCTTTTGTGTTAAGTGTCTGAGGCCAAATTTGAACTTGGGTCTCCTGACTCCAGGGCCAGTGCTCTATTCACTGCACCACCTAGCCACCCCATATCCTTGCATGTCTTAAGCCTGCTGCCACCATTCAATCTTTTGGCAGTAGTATGACATTAAAGCCAAATATTCAACTAAGCTCTCTTTTTGTGCTTGGGCACTAAAATCATTAGCTATTCTACAAGTTTGTCTGTATGCACTTGCCCCCTACTCTGTTTGTCTCTATCTGTGCGTGTGTGTCTGTCTCTCCTTTTTTTAAGGATTTATTTAATTTGAGAAAATGCTATTTCCTTTCTCATCTTTAAGAAGCAAATTATTTTCAAAACAGAAACTTCTAGTCAAAGGTATCAACTGGTATAAAGCTCAGCAGTCCTGGTGCAATGTCAAAGGTAGAAAGGGACTGTTACAGAGAGAAGCATGTCAACTGTGACACTGACCTTAGAAGAGAATAAAGAGCATATTCCTGAGGCAATGTTCCATGAGAGGGGCCTGATGAGGTGAACTCAAAGCATAATTCTAAGAGCACACAAAAGATGAAGCAGCTGATAGGAAATTTTTTTCTTAAAAGAAAGTAAATCTCTTTCAGGAAAAAAAAAAGATGTCACAACCATAATGAATGACATTTCTCAAAGTATAGTTCAAGGACTTCAGGAGGCTTTGACTTACAGAGTCTTCCTCTGGGAACATGAAATGTGGCTAAAAAGAGGGAGAAGTTGGGATTTGGGGGATCATATTCAAAAGGGGATGAAAATAACACTGAAAGATGAGACAGAACAGTACTAAATAGAAAACCTGATACACATGATAAAATAAGTTAATTGTTATAGGACATGAGGGTAGGGCAAACATGAGTCAGAAAAATGAGGGCACATCAAAATTTAATCAAATCATGTTGGCTCTGCAAATTATCAACCAGTATAGGTTATGTTCCACCAAAGAGGCAAATAGGAATTTTAGACCCACTTTTTCTACCAGCTTGCTAGAGCAAAAAGGAATTATGCATATAAACATTTTAAAGACAACATTAAAAAGTAAAATATGAATAAAATCTCTGAAATTATACCTTGTGAGCAGCTTGCCACTTGAAATTATGAAATTATGGTATTTGGTACCTTTGACTATCTCAATTTATGAATTCTGAAGTTATTATTACCCCATGCAAATCACTGAAGAATTAAATTGTTTCAAATGCAACAATCAGAAGAGTTTATATATGGTACTGAATAGTGCATAGAGTGGTGGTCAATAGGGTCAGAAAGACCTAGCTTTAAATTCTGCTTCTGACAATAATTAGTAGTATGACCACAGGAAAGGACAATTACCCTATCTAAGCTTCAGTTCCCTGAAAAATAAATGTAACAATCTCACAGGGGTGTCATGAAACTAAAATGAGATGCTATTTATAAAGTGTTTTGTAAAACTTAAAGTGTTGGTTCTAGAGCCAGGAGACTTAAATTCATTCCCTATTTAGTCATTTAATAACTAATGAATAAAATTAAGTGATTGAGGGGCAGGTAGGTGGCACAGTGAAGAGAGCACCGGCCCTGCAGACAGGAGGACCCGAGTTCAACCCTGACCTCAGACCCTGACACACTTACTAGGTGTGTGACCTCGAGCAAGTCACTTAACCCTAACTGCCTCAACTTTCCCCGCCCTCCAAAAAAATTAAGGGATTGAACTTAGATGATGATGATGATGATAACAGCCAATATTTATATAGTGCTTATTGTCGCCCAGGCATTGGACAGAGCGCTCCACAATTATTATCTAATCTGATCCTCACAACAACCCTGTGAGGCAGGCACTATTATTATCCCCACTTTACAAAGGAAGAAACTGAGGCAAGCACAGGTTAAGTGACTTGTTCAAGGTCACACAGCTAATTTGTATCTGGGTCCAGATTTGAATTCAGGTGTTCCTGACTCTAGGCCCAGCACCCTATCCACTGTGCCACTTAGACAATCTCTGAAGTTCCCTCTGCCTCTAAACACATGACTCTCTGTCACTTGTCACTAGAATGCACCAATCTTTGAAAATAATAATATCTTCACTATTTTACAGATTTACTTCAGCCCCAATGTGCCATTATAGAATATTAGAGATAAAAGAGACAAAAGGATCACCTTAACACAGGGGTTCTTAACTTATTTTGCGGCAATCTGGCGAAGTGTAAGGATCCCTTCTCAGAATAATGTTTTTAAAAATACATACAAAAAAGCACGAGTATAAAGGAAACAAATTATATTGGAATACAGTCAACAAACAAGAATATACTAAGCTATGTATGGCAGGGAATGTGCTAAGTGCTAATTATCCAAATAAAAAGTTAAACAAAATAAGCTGGTTCAGGGGCTCCAGGATAGGAACCCTTCCAACAACAGCTCAGAACCACAAGGCCTGCGAAATTGTGTGGACTTACCCAGATCACACAGCTAGCAGCAGAGTTAAAATGAGACTCCCAGGTCAACGCAATCACACTGCCTCACCCAGGTAACACCACCTGTGAATTCATCACTCAGCCATGAATGACTAAAGGATGCTCAAACAAAACTAATGTTAAATTACCCTAGTAAAGCCTTTCATCATATTCTTATTCCTTTATTGTCTTCCCCTTGGTAAGACAGAAAAATCAGCACTTTGATCTGAGCGTGGTCAGATTTATATTAACTGACACCTTGGTTAAGTGTTACTTTGATAATTTTAAGTATAAGCACATATGATAAACATTAGCCTGTGTACAGCCCCACGAATATAGTTGGAGGTTTGGTGAAACTGACTGCAGCCAACTACTTCTGTTCAAATGCCAATTTTGCTAGTTATTAGCAAAAGTGACTTTGGGTTTATTATTTTCCCTCTCTGACCTTCAGTATATTCACTATAAAATAGGGAAAGAGACAACTAGGTGGCCCAGTGGACAACACGCTGGGCCTGGAGTCAAGAAGATTCATCACTCATCTTCCTGAGCTCAAATCGGGCCGCCTCAGACATTCACTAGTTCTGTGACCCTGGGCATGTCATTTTACCCTGTTAGCCTCAGTTTCCTCATCTATAAAATGAGCTGGAGGAAAAAATGGCAAATCAGTCCAGTATCTTTGCCAAGAAAATCCCAAAAGGGGTCACAGGGAATTGGACATGACTGAAAAATGACTAAAAATGGGCATAACATTTTATTACCTACCTCATAGGGTTCTTATGAAGATCAAATGAAAATAAGTAACTTGCCCTGAATAAGCATCAATCAATCGACAGCTCTATCAAGCACCCACTATGTGCTGGGCTTAAGAAACAAAGACAAAAATCAAACATAACGAAGTCTTTGTAAACTGTAAAGTTCTATATAAATGTTAAATCTTATTATTCACAAAGCTTACATCCTCTAAGAGGAGGTTACAGGTAAACATTAAAGTAGAACTGTAATTTTGAAGAAAAGCTATTATCACATGCATAACAAAGCAATATCACTAAAAAATGGCAGCACATACATTAAGACACAAGAGCTATAATCTGAATAAGGTCTATGTTTACCAAGTAAAACTTTTTAAATGATGTATTTAAGTTGCTATAACACAATAATAGAAGACAAGAAAAGGAGGCTTCATTACCTAATTTTCCTATTTGACAATCAACTTCTCAATTAGCACATAACATGTCTCACTACATAAAGTTAATGTCCTAATGAAGTCTCACAAGGAGCTGCTAGGAGGAAAGAAAAAAAAAACACCTTACATTAACTAATTGGCGTGGATTAGAAATATTTACTGCTAGGCATTATAAAGTCTCTGCCCTCTACGTGACATTTTTTGGTGAAAAGAAATGCCTGAGATAGCAATCCTGTCACTTCTACTGAATCCCCCCAAAAGGACAGTACACTCTGACACGGGCATGAGATGTGTTGACTAGCAGAACTAAAATGAAAATGCACATTTTTATTCATATAGTTTTGTCACTTATGTCCAATTTAATCATACCAAAATCTGATAAATATTTCATGTATGTAGCACTCTTCTTAAAGGTTGTGAAATAGCTCTAGCCCATTATCTCATTAACCCTTACTGGACATCTTTTTTAACTCAAGTATAAAATGTTGTACCATACATTTTATTTTAAGCCACATACAAATTCCTTTTACATTTATCCTCTTTATCTTACTCAACTGTAGTTTCTTGATTAAGACAGACCTAGTCCTAATGATTCAATCCTTTACCTGCCCCATATAAGGTAGCCAGGTTCACCTACTCCATAAAAGAGAAGACATTCATGGAGACAGGGTCAAAGAAGATCAGGGTCAGGAAAGGCTTCATCAAACAGGTGGGATTTGAGTTGGCACCAGATTTCAAAGAAAAAGTAAGAATTGCACAGTGTAACTGGTACAGAAAGCTGATGGTGAAGGAGATTCCAGATGGAAGGAATTTTAAGATCAAAAACTTTTAAGCCCTGGGGGAGTTGGGGAGAGATGGAGGTGATCCAGGGAAAAGCCATAGAGGGTGTTTGATGGAAATATGAAATAAATGAAGGGAAGTAGTTGAAGAAGGAGTTGAAAAGTAGATAAATCATGAAGAACATTTAATGACAGATGAAAAAATCTAGACTTTACTAAGGTTTCAAATCTGTGGAAATTTTAAGTTCAATAAAGAAAATAATGTCAGAATAAATTATTTTTATGTAAACATACTAAAGAAAGTACATTGCAAGTAGGGATTCTTGAAGTAAAGATCCAAGAACGCCGCCCCCCCAGAAGTCTGTGGATTGATTTTAGGGGAAATTTTGGGGAATTTCACAATCCTGTGAGGTAGATGTTATCAATATTCCTATAAAATTATTAATAATCCCACAAAATATGTGAAAATATCTTTATTTTTACTAACTTTTGATTTCCTTTGTAATCCCATGTATTTTATTTTATGCATGTAAAAATGTTATTCAGAGAAAGAGCACATGAGGTTCACCAGACTGTCAAAAAGTCCATGATATACAAATGGCTAAGAACCCCTGGTTGAAAGGGAATTCTTGTGGGGGCAGGGGTTGAACAAGATGATCTCTGCTGTGCCTTTTCTAAATTCTATGGCCATTTTATATTCCTCTGTTATTTTACAGCCTTAAGTCTTGCCCAAATAATCTACACCAAAAAGATCTAAAGACATATTGTAAGAAGCTTGAGGAAAGTAACCATCTTTGCCAAATTAAGTAGTCATGAAGGCTGATGCAGCTCCTGGGAAAAAGAATTCTGGTGTAAAAAAAAGCAAAAGAAAAAAGTTTAAAGCTATTCATCTGGTTTTGCAGAGTTAACTATTACAGGAATGTAGACTATGTCCATAAACCATAAGGTAATGCCTATCCTCTTTCCCCTGACCCCCAAAGTGTTTTTCACCTGAAAAGTAAGAAATTGTAAGACTGGCTTGTTTTAATTTCCTCATCTTTTCTTTCCCATCCACACTCCCTCAGCTGGTGGTACCACTGAAAAGAGGAGGAAAAAAGCCTCAAAGGCAAGTGGTTAAATGAGACACTCAAGAAAAACGAAGGGTTGGAATCAGCCACAAGCAGAAAAACCAATAGGCAGCTTTGCTCACTTCTGAGGATCTCCGTACCCTTAACACTTCAGATTACAGTTTATATCGTGCTTCGTCGTTCACAAAGACCTTACCATACCAGGGAAGGAAGTGAATGTGCTAGATATAACCACAATAGAGAACAAAAATGAGGAAAAACAGCAGCCTGGTGCAGAGTACAGGGATAGACTTAGGAGGTCCAGGTTCTAATTCAGTCAGGCAATAAACATTTATGAAGTGCCCCCTATTTACCAAATACTATGCAAGACACTGGAGGATCCAAAGAAAGGAAAAAGAAAAAAAGAGCCCCTGCTGTCAGGGAGCACAGACACTCAAGAAGAAAACTAGCATTCAAACCACTGCATAAAAACAAGCTGTACACTGGAGAGAAGGCGCCAGGATCCAGGGAGGTGGAGAAAGCCTTCCTCCAGGTGACAGCCAGGAAGTCTGTCTGTGTTCTCAGGCAGATCTGCAACCCTGGGCCTCAACTATGGGTTCCTATACATGTAGAATTAGGATAATACTAATTACTATATGTCTTATATGATTACCGTGAGGATCAGATGAAGTAATCACTTTTGTTAAGTGCTTTAAATCACTATCTGAATATCATTTGATGTTATGGTTCTGCCTCTGCCTTTAGCACTACCTGTGTGACCGGGCAAGTTTCTGCACCCTCTCCTAGGCCTTGGCTTCTTCATCTGTAAACGGAGAATGAACCAGAGGGCCGCGAGGATTCTTTATAGTTCTTGCTTGGTGATCTCACAATGCCTACGATTCCTCATTCTTCCAAAATTTGTTATAGAATAATACGATCACACGTCCACTTGCTCTCACTTTCTAAGCAAGAGGAAGACAAAGAACAATAAATCTGCTATTGCATAAACAGGATAACGGTCAGTTTTTTATAAAGGCCTTTAAAATTCATAAAGTGCTTCACATATGTCACCTCATTTGATTTTCACAACAACCCTGTGAGGTAGGTACTATTAATATCCCTATTTTGACAATGAGGAAACTGAGGCAAATAAAGGTTCAATGACTCACCCAGGATCACACAGCCAGCAAGCGTCTGTGGCAAGATTTGAACACCTAGGCTAGTGGATAGAGTGCCAAACCTGGAGTAATCTGGCCTCAGGTGCTTACTAGCTATGCACCCTGAGCAAGTCACTTAACCTTGTTTGCCTCAGTTTCCTCATCTGTAAAATGAACAGGAGAAGGAAGTGGCAAATCATTCCATTGTCTTTCTCAAGAAAACCCCAAATGGGGACACCACGGAAAAATGTCTGAACAACAATGAACTTCCAAGGCCTCCGTACTACCTACCTGCCTCTTAATGGAAACAGAAAACCAAACTATTCAAGGAGCAGTGCAGTACGATCCAAAGAGCGATGGTCTTAAAAGTCAGGAGGAGTGGTTTTGGATGCCATCTCTGAACTTAGCTCTGTGACCCTGGGCAAGTTATTTAACCTCTTTGGGGCAAAGGTCCTTCATCAGAAAATGAGGGAATTGGACTTAGTGACCTTAGCTCCAAATCCTATGAACTCCTATGCTGTATCCATCATATCAAAGAGAACACATATGAGTAAGACAGACTGAAACCCACAATAGAAGAAGAGATGGTAACAAGTGTTCACTTGTGTCCGACTCTGCATGACCCCATCTAGGGTTTTCTTGGCAAAGATACTGGAGTGGTTTACCATTCCCTTCTCCAGTTTGTTTTACAGAGGAGGAAACTGAGGCAAATAGGGTTAAGTGAATTGCCCAGGGTCACACAGCTAGTAAGTGTCTGAGGTCACATTTCAATTTAGGTCTTCTTGACTCCAGGTCTGGCACTTTATCCACTTCCCCATCTCCATTTTAGAGTGAAAATACTGAAGATCAGAGAGGGAAAGTAATTTATCTAAGGTCACTTTTGCTAATAACTAGCAGAGCTGAGGTCATATTTGAACTCCTGACTTCAGGCCTGACGCTCTATCCACTAACTGCACCAGAGTAACAAGATATAACTAGTGTTACTATAAATTATGTAGGCATGCACATACATAAAATCATATAGTCAGTCTAAATCAAAATTTGTTATGCAACTAGGTGGTTACTCCTTGGGATAACTGGGGACTTCCTGAGATTTCCTCAAATTTGGGCTGTTCCTGATAACACCCTATATAAATGGCATTCTAAAAAGATACCTCACATAGACATTTACTCATCCCCTACTCCACAATGTGTATTTTCACAAAGGCATACCAATGGAATACTTAGGGATATATACAGACAAGTTCCATTTCAAGGCTAGGAATAAATCATAGGACCTTTTTTATTTTTTTTGCTTTTTGGAGGGGGGAGGGCAGAGCAATTGGGATTAAATGACTTGCCCAAGGTCACACAGCTAGTAAGTGGTAAGTGTATGAGGCCACATTTGAACTCAGGTCCTCCTGACTCCAGGGCCAGTGCTCTATTCACTGCACCACCTGGACGCCCCTTAGTCACAGAATCTTAGATCTAGAGCTGGAAGGAACGCAGAAGGTCTCTAGGCCAACCTCCTTGCTTTACAGTTGAGGAAACTGAGACTCAATGAGAACAAGTTATTTGCTGAACATCACAAAGATGTCATAGAAGAGATTTGAATCTGGGTCCTCCCACTCCACAGCCAGTGCTCTTCCCACTGCATCATACTGTCTTCTATTTCCGATTATAGTGCTACTACAATATTGTTGGGTTTAGCAATCAGCAGTACTACATCTTTCTTAGAAAACTGTCCAGTTCAGTTGCACAGATAACCTGAGTCTGCCCTAGGGTCACCTCTAGGCAAATCAGTCATGAAGACTCTTCATTCCAAGATTCAAATTATTAAATAGAAACTATTATTATACAGGGCTCGGTCTCTAAGGTCCCCTCCAGCTCCAAATCTATACTCAACGATCCATGCTATCAGCATGGTTTGCATCATCCAGCTAGCCAAAATTTAACCCTATTCATTATCTCCCTTGAGGGCTTATTAGCTTCTGGGTTAACCCATAAATGTCAGAAAAAATCTCTGCCACTTTTATGGCTTATAAACTATATCAAGCAACATGGAAAAGAAACTAGCTATTGTATATGTACAACCGAACCCATGATTCTGAATTCTAGAAGAATTTTATGGTCTACAAACCAGGGGTGGATAACCTGTGACCTTAAGGCCACATGTGGCCCTCTAGGGCCTCAAGCGCCACCTTTTAACTGAATCCAAACTTCACAGAACAAATCCAGATTTACTGGAGTTTGGATTCAGTCAAAGGGCCGCACTTGAGGCCCTAGAGGGCCACATGTGGTCTCAAGGCCGCAAGTTCCCCACCCCTGGTCTAGATATTACTGGCTCTGGCTTTTGGGAAAGCACCACCATCTAACACATGCTGCTTAAGAGCCATCCCTCTCTTTTTCTATCTTGAGATGTATGTAAACAGATGAAGATTAGGACTGATTCTTTCAGAGAAGGTATTGACTCCTACACCACACTAATGTCCTATTTATATCAACACAAGACTAAAGCCAGTACAGCACAGAGTATTAGATATCGTGCCAAGTGAAACGAGTTTGAATTCATCTCTACGCCTTACGAGCTATGTAAACTTGGACACTCACAGCAACTCTCCTAGCCTCATTTTCCTTATTTGAAAACTGAGGGGACTAAAACATGATGACCTCTGCGGTCCCCCCGAGTTTTAAATCCTAAAACACCTTTTCACCTATCTTCTACCCCCCCAAAAGCTTCGATATTAAAATAAATATAATATAAAACATATGCAAATGTAATATAAAATATAAATAATCTTTCAACATAATTGGTATCATTGATAATCCTGCTTGTTTTATTTTACACATTTAAAATCATTACTTTGAGAAATCATCCACAGGATGCCGAAGGACTCTATCTCCATCTCTTTCTGTCTCCGTCTCTGTGTGCGTCCCTCACACACATACACATACACACTAAGAACCCCTGCTATCACGTAACAGCAAACAGAGTAAGTTCTCAGACTACTTCTTATGAACTCCTCTACTTGCCTTTTCAAATATTATCCTCTATAGACATATTAACCTCTGTCTCATAAACTTTTGTTGGAAATTAATGAAATTCCATAACTAGAAGTAAGTCAAGCCTTGTGAGACTATTTTAATCTTCATCTAACATTAGAGAAAATTCATTTCCTCAAGCCCTTTATGATCAAAAACATAGTTCAAAATTACAGGGAAAGAAAATTGTGCCATATTTGTCCTAAAACAATCTGTTTTGAAATCTAAGAGGTTAGCACAAAACAAAAACTGCTTATAAATCCACCCTCAGAAATGGTTATCATTTACTTATTTAGCTTATTAATTAAGGTTTCCTGTTGACAAAACTATTTATAAAGTCTAATGGACCCTTTCCAGCTCTGTAGTTCTCTGTGACCATTTCATTTCTTTAAGCCTCAGTTTTTGCATCTGTAAAATGAGCAAGTTGGGTTGAAAGACATCTAAAACCGCTCTAAATTCAATAAATGCAATCATCTTCAAATAATTCCCAGGATTCCTATTTTGATTCCTTTAACCTCTTCATGAGGACTGATTCAATTTCCCTGGTTTCCTTTTCAGTCAGACAGCCTTTTCCTGTCCTGAAGTAAAAGGTCCTTTTACTTAATATTTTATCACCTTTAATGCCTTTTGTTTCCTATCAAGAACAGATTGTGTACATCACAAAAATCTTCAGGATGTAATCGAGAAAAGAAGAAAAGAATTTACAACTCTAGAGTCACTTCCTGTCAAGATTCCAATCCTAGGTAACTCTATGGGGAAGTTAACCATAGAAGTACATAGGATGTGAATTTGGCCCATTATAAATGTATATTTTTGTACATACACAGCACTCACTGGGTTTGCCTGAAGTTGAATGGTCCCTTGTATTCACTTACAGTTTCCCAGCCTATGCTCTCATCTCATTAGAATTTCTGAATCCACTGGTCTTGCAGAGCTCCCTACCTTCTTTTGTGTCAAGCAACTAAAGATGGTAATTTACGTCTAATTAACGGAACTGAGTCATAATGAGCTCTTTTCTCTTAGACACTATTTGAATGTCCAAAATAACCAGCAAAATTGGGCTTTTAGTCCTGCTCCCGCTCAAGTTTTTATACCACAGTGCTCTTATTCAGGCCCCCTGCTTTGCATACAGTCAGAGGGCTGGAGATTACTCACATTGTGAAATTCTTAGGATAGTATGCAGAAAATGATTTAATAGCATGCCACCAGATTGAATATTTTTGCTGAATATTGGTGCTTAAAACAGGCAAGTTTATTGTCACATCCTTCTCACTGACTAGACTCTATACCTTTGAAATGATATCTTTGCTACTTCCTGAATTTGACAGTATTCTTTATAAGATCAATTTCAATGCAAAAGAAACAAAAGACAAGTTAGATGCAAAGCATACAAAGAGATGCGCATCTGTGCAAAGAAAGCATGATAAAGCAATTCTTCCAGCGATCCATGCTGGTGGACAAAAATGTAATGCTGTAAATACAACAAGGCATTCTAAGAAAGTAAAACTAAAGTTCAACATAAGCATATGCTCTCCAGGAAACAGCAACTCACTCCAAACGCCATTAAATCAATAGAGACACTAGAAGTAGCTCCTTGCTTTTCCCATCATAGGCAGATATCTAAACAAGCCTTTATAAATATTTATATGCCAACATAAATGGCATTATTTTATCATATTTGTCACTGTGTCTCATTGCAAAGTTTTAGACTAGAGGTCTCTTAAGTAAAAGTTCATGTGACCTACCCTTAAAAAAAAGAATCCCTACTTTACCTCCCAACTGGAAAGGGCAATGATAGCTGTGACCATACAAGAAAGACAAAAAGACAGGCAGAGCGGGGCTGGGGGTGGGGGAGGGTTTACAAGCTTTTTTTTTTCCTCAGAGAGAGCAGATTATGTAGTTTACAGATATAGGAAAGAACCAGAGCAGACGTACCAGATTTGTCAAAACGGAAAGACAATCTGACACCCTGTTACACAAATCGGCTACTGGTGAAAATATTAAACCTGACAGGAAATGAGGGGAAATAAAACACTGCCTTGACTAATTATTTTTAATTGGTGAATAGCTTCTCATTTATAATACTCTGCTGACAAATAATCCCAAGTAAAGGAAAAGCCAGAGCAGCAATTTGGTTCATTCACAGACTGGTCCTAAATGAACGATCATTTAGGGAGATAATCGATCTACTAAACATTTTTTGATTGGAACGGACATTTCATATACATACATACACACATATATACACATATACAAACATACATACTACATAACATACACACATATGTGGACAGATAGAGAGAGAAATGGAGAGATAGAAATATGACAGATGATTGATAAATAAGGGATAAGTGATAAATAGATAATAGAAACGATTAGTAGATAGATGGCAGAAATACAGAGAGACGATATATAATAAATGACCGATAAATGATAAGACAGATGGCACTGTAGGAATACAAAAAAATACACATTGGATTACTGCCTCAAGCAGTTTACATCTACGTGAAGAGCCACGACATATCTTTAAAAATTAAAAAAAAAATCCATGACTTTTATTAGGGAATTTATTTTCTCTAAGAAACAATATTATAATAATCAAAAGGTTCTTAAACTAATAATAAATAACATTAATTGTAATCTAAATTAATAATTAACATTTAATAATAATTTCACATGAATTAGCTGAATTGGTGTATCAATAGTGACCCCAATCCCTGAAGTTCCTTACTCTGCTCTCAACGCTCTCTCCATCCAGCCCCACCACACACACACACACACACACACTTCATCACTACTTTTTTTCTATAAAGCCCAGAGTCTAGTGAGGCTCTTGATGCAGGTTGTTGCTCCAAAGGACTAGGGACACTCTGTGTGTATGTTTAGAGGGCTCTAGTAACAGCAGAGGCAGTGTAGCTGGAACAAGGTTCTGTTAGGACTTAGCATCTGTATGCATGAGCTATTACTGGAACGACTACAATTGCCCCTTCCACATTGCCTCTTTTCCCATCATGGTTTTGATATATCATGGGTCAGCATAAGAAACTAAATGGGAATTTGGGGGGAGTTTGTGGAAGATGCAGAAGACATGAAATGGCCAGCAGACAACAGAGCCTGTGACCAAATATTTAACCCAAATTTTACATTAAGGTACTGTAAACCCCTCATAAAAGAAAAAGAAAAAAATTCAGACTTCTTCTTGGGTACAAAGAGAAGGCCAAAAAGTCCTATGTAGATTTTCCAGATCACGAGGATACCATGCTCCTAAATCTCCACAATATGGAAGGGATAACTGTGGTCATAATCTATTTTATCTGTTCATTCAACAAAAAGACTTATTAAGTGCTTCCTATGTTCCAGAAACTACTCACAACTATCCTACAAAACTCATTTGTTCTGTGATCATGGACAAGTTACATGACCTCTGAGTTTTATTTACCTCATCTGTAAAAAGAGGGATAATAAAAGTACTTATTTACCAGAGTTTAAAGACCATATGAGGTAAGACATAATATAGTACAGTAGAGTATAGGATAGCATAGTGTCAGTATTTCATTACTATAGTATTAGTGGTATACCATCTGCTAAGTAGTACATAAAAACTATCTAGCTACATTATTCCTTCCAATTTTTTTTACAAAAATAACCACAACATAAGAAAATAAAAATCAACTGACTTTTACAATGTAATTATAAACAAAGTATCTAATTTTTAAATTAACATATGTAAAGTGATTTAATGTACTCATTTTTATTCTGAATTTAAACACCAGATGAAATAAGCATTTCCATATGGATAACAGAATAATGTATGTTTTCTACATACATTAGATGTAATATATATGGTAACTATTATTCTATACATATATAATAAATAGGTAGATTATATATGACACTGTCTCTGTTATGTATATAGCCTGCTTCTAGTTTTTCAAAACTATCCTACATGTTTGTCATTGTTTCTGGTATTCCTTCTGTTCTCTTCTGTTCATTAAAAAAAATGCCTCAATAACTTCTTTTCTTAACTTTCTGCTTCCTTTTGTCCCCATTTCTGATTTCCCTCTGACTGCCCCTTCCCTCCCCACCATGGGGGTAGAGGCACAGAAAACTTTCACAAATACGCACATCCAAATAAAACAAATTTTCACATTCACCATGTCCTTTGTCTTGTATTCATCAGCTTTCTGTCAATACTAGGACTATGATGCTCTTTATCATTCCTCTGGTATCATGGTTGGTCATTGCACTGGTCAGAGTTGTGAAGTCTTTCAAAGTGGTTTTTCTTTATACTGCTACTATTATATAAAATATTCTCTGGGTTCTAAAAAATTCACTTCATTCTGAATCAGTTCATATAAGTCTTCTCAGGTTTCCCTAAAACTTGTTGTTTTTTCTTATGACATAATATTCCACTACATTTGAATGAATGACTTATTTAAACAAGAATGTATTTAGCTATTCTCTAATTAATGAGCACTTCTTTGGTTTCCAATTCTACGCTGCTACAGAAAGAGATGCTAGAAATACGCTTTTTACATAAGGTCTTTTCTTCCTTCTTGCTCTCTCTGGAGTGAAGGCCTGCTAGTGGTCTTGCTTGGGCAAAGGCTACTCTACACAGAAGAGTTCCAGGCTGTTTCCCAGAATGCCAAGGACAATTCACAGTTCCACCAAGAATGCAATGGGGTGCCTGTCATCTCCTAACCCCCTTACTTACAGTGATGTGAATGTGTAAATGCAGCTATCTTCCCAATTCAGAACCACTACTGGAGTCAGTCATAGAGATAAGCAGTAGTGCTAACAAGGAAGCTTACTGAATTAAATTACTTTAAACATGCATAGGCCATGTCTCTAAAGGGAGAAAATCAAATAAATTAATTTAGTCATTTGATTCTTAACATGAGACTAAGGAAGTCAAACTTTCTATTTCTATTTTTTTTTCCCTAGCACATACAAGCCATGACTGGTTAAGTTCTTCAAATGTCATCTGACAATATGTGAATAGTAGTGACCCAACAGGATAGCTTTATTTTTAATGCATCATTATAGCAACCTATTAATAAGAGGGCTAAAGATGAGACTCTTGGATGAAATCATAGCATTTCATTACGGTTACTACATTTTCCAAACTAAAATTCAAGACACATGGTCTGACCAAGGCTATTAATTAAAATTCTATTTTTTTTTCAAATTGGAGGTATCCTAGAAAATCTGAATCACATGGTTGCCATAAATACCAAGGAAAGATATCTTCCTCATTATCCTTCATATATTTAATCCCATACATGCTGCCTTTCAAAAGTTCTTTTATATGGATCCAAGACTAGAAAAATGTATAGAAATCATATCATCAAAAAGTCTTCTTTCCACACTGCCATGGCAGCTGTATCAGTATCAGTCCCAAAGAGAGTAACCTACAAGGCAGTCAAATTAGAAGTGGAATAACTCTCTTAACTAAAGACTTTGAACTAGCCTCAAGTCAAAGATGCAGTTATGATAATCAATTCTTCAAAGAGCACTTATTAAGCACCTACTATTTGCCCAGAACTGTATCAGTACTGGCGATGCAAACACAAAGAATAAAACAACATTATATTCAAGAAGGATATCTCTACTATACACAGCCACCTTCACTAAAAATTAAAGAATAGTTTTCACATATCATCAGGATGGTAAAGACTGACGGTCACATTTTTTGGCTCTAATCATAAGCCAGTGGAGCTTAACCAATTAATCAATATCCATGGATTGAAGACCTACGACATTCCAAGCACTACATGTAAGTGCTGTAAGTTTCTAAAACGAAGGTCAATTTTAGTGTTAGCCTTTCAATCTCACATACTTAAGTGTAGCTTCTTTCATGCAGTTACTTTGCTCCTGAAAAACTTCCATGTTGGATGAAGACAGTATGAAGTAAATCATACTTTAAGGACATATGCTTAATGGCAGCTGGGTGACATAATGGATTGAATGCTGCACTTGAAGCAAGAAACGTCCAAGTTCAAAATCATGCTTCACACATTTATCACACTTCTCTTGGTTAATGCTCCCATCTAAAAAGCCACCAGAAGATGAATCTATCAGATACCACCTTTCCCAGCGGCAAGTATGATAGCTCAATCCTCAAGGAGTTTTTAATATCTTTGGCCAACATTATTTGCTGCCTCCCTGACAGTCTAACTGCCTGCCACATCTTTAAGAGAAGTGATCTTCATAATGCACAGGTATGACGTTATCACTCCCCTACTCACTGAACTATAGTGGCTCCCCTACTACTTCCAGAATCAAATATAACATCCTTTTGTTGGCCTTTTAAGGCCCTTTAAGGTCCTCCTATACTTTACTCACTTCCACCTACTACACTCTACAATCTTGTAACCTTGGCCTTTTTGTTCCTCATACATCAGTGGTTCTCAACCTTCCTAATGCCTCAACCCTTTAATACTTGTATGTGGACATATCTGCATGTGGGCGGACCCACCTAGAGACAGATAGAGGAGTGGTGTCTCAGTTCCTAAGACCATTGGAAATATGTGTTTTCCGATGGTCTTAGGCAATCCCTGCAACCCCTGTGAAAGGGTCATTCGACCCCCAAAGGGGTTGCGACCCACAAGTTGAGAACTGCTGTCATACATGATACTGCATCTCCTGCCTCCATGTTTCATTGGCAGCTATCCTCCACATCGGGAATGCTCACCCTCTTCATCTTGACCTTGTGGTTTCCCTGGCTTCCTTCAAAGACTCAGCTCAAATACTACTTCCTGCAAGAAACCTTTCTCAGACCCACTCCTATGCCTCAAAATTTGCTCCTGCCTCCCCTCTGATATTATCTCCAATTTGCTATGTGTGTATGTCATGCCCATATACAAACATTAAATAATTGTAATGTATATATGTAAAACTCTACATGACATACAATTTATGAATTACATATATGTCATATACTTATATGAAATAGTATGCACTTATATAAAATAAATTATAATTCCATTTTATAATATATTTATAATTAAATGTTATATGTGATGTACATAGCTGTTTATATCTTGTTTCCCCTATTAGAATGTGAGGTACTTTAGGGCAGGGATTGTTTTTGCATGTTTGTGTATATAAATCCTTGTTGGGATATGACTTACTAACTTAAGAGACCCCAAATTTCTTACAACCTCAACTATGAATCAAAGGCACTCAAGTACACCACTACCATGGGGCCAAGTGGATTACATCCTAGGCATCAATTTTAGCTGCCAAATTTTTGAGCATGCTGTTCTGCTGGTCCTGTTTGTTCTTAGCTCTTAATTCAACTCATCCATATATATGATCTGAGATCCTCAGAAACACTTTGCTCTCGCCCCAAAACCATGTACACTCATCAGGTTTTTTTCCTTTTGAATTTATTTATTTTTAGTTTACAACATTCAGTTCTACAAGTTTTTGAGTTCCAAATTTTCTGCCCCTCCTCCCCCCAAGACAGCATGTAATCCAATAAAGGTTCTACACATACCTTCGCATTAAACATATTTTCACCATGGTCAAATTATAAAGAAGAATTATAAACAATGGAATGAACCACAAGAAAGAAGAAACAAAAGACAGAGAGAGAGAGAGCAAACAGTTTCTTCAATCTGTATTCAGACACCATAATTCTTTCTCTAGATGTGGATAGCCTTTTCCATCATGAGTCTTTTGGAGTTGTCTTACAACGTTCATTGCTGAGATGAGCCCAGTCTCTCAAAGTCAGTCACCACAGATACTATGTGTCTGTACTTGTGTACAATGTTCTTCTGCTTCTGCTCCCCTCACTTAGCAGCAGTTTATATAGGTCTATCCAGGTTATTAGGAAGTCTGTCTGCTCCTCATTTCTTATAGCACAATAGTATTCTATTACATTCATATACCACAACTTGTTTAGCCATTCCCCAATTGATGGGCATCCCCCTGATTTCCGATTCTTTGCCACCACAAAAAGAGCCGCCATAAATATTTTTGTACATATGGGACCCATCAGTTCTTAATGCAAGGTGTTCTGTATGTAACCTTAAGTCCTTTGTAAGGGAACCTCTCTATCAATATCTTCCCTGTCAAGCTACCCATAGGTCACCATCCCCCTAGGAAAAAAACTTGTCAAGTTCAATACAACAAGGGCAAAAGGAAAGAGGATTATAGCATATATTCAAAGTAGTATATCCCTTTGTCCCCTAGAGCTTCTTCCTTTGAGTGAAGACAGAAACTTCAGGGTGAACCATGTTTCACACTAGCCCCTTCTGTCTTTTCAACCTTTAATTGGAAGGCAGAGACACCACAAGTCTACCAAAGGGGACTCAAACAAGTTCTCCGAGGGATTTCTGCCAACTGCTCCTCAATTTAACATGAGGTATTGGGACACGAACACTTGGGTAGACAACATAGTAAAGGGTAAGGCTCAGGGACATAACTGAAGCAAAAGACCTGAGTTCTGGTCTCTGATCTGCTATTTGAAATCTATCTGCAAGACCTTGGGCAACTCATTACTTCTGAGCCTCAGTTCCCCCATCTGTAAAATAAAGATGATGCTATATGAATACCAACTTAATTCATATGTAGATGAAAGACTATGTAATCCTAAATCAATATAAAGTAAACATACAAAAAAAAAAAAACAACCCCAGAAAGTCCAATAACTACCATGGATACACATTTAAAGTATTTCCTGGTCTTTTTTTTTTTTTGAGAAATTTTTGACAAACTACAAACTGAAAATGAAAATAATTTCTTTAATTTAACATATAAAATAGTTATGAAAAATCCAGAAGCAAATTCTAGGACCTTCTACTATATTTCAAGCAACTCCCTGACAATACTGTATCATAAATAGTTTTCCCCTGCCACTCTTACATGAAAGAATTTAATGGAAGTACAAAGAAAACAGAGAACAGGGTTGATTCTCTCTTTTTAAACTTTTTGTTTTTGGTTGTTCGAGGGAAACTGGTACTATGTCCACATAACTGGTAGAATGGAAGAGTTCTGGTTTGAGAGCAGGGAGATTTCAATTCTACTCCTAAACTGTCTTATTAACTAGCTATGTAGGATCATGGATTTGTAAAGATAGAAAGGACCTCACATGTCCATTTTGTAGTGATTGTTCAGTCGTTTCAGTCATGCATGACTCTTTATTTTGAGATACATTTTGAAACATTTGAGATTTTCTGGGCAAAGATATATTGGAATGGTTTGCCATTTCCTTGTGCAGCTTATTTTACAGATGAAACTGAGAACAGGTTTAAGTGACTTGCCCAGGGTCACACAGCTAGTAAATGTCTGAGGCCAGATTTGAATTCAGATTCATATGCCTATGCCACCACCTTCACCTACCGAAAAAGAACCTGAAATGCGGAGAGATGCTATCACTAACCCAAGATCACACAAGCAGCGGAACTCAAATTCAAAGTGATCTCTTATATGCCTGATCATGGGGCATTTAAAATAGGCTATAAACTACATGAGAACAGTAATCTTACGTTGTATTTGCTCAACAAGGAGTGAATGAATAAACTCCAGTATATGAGGCGCCACTATCTCCATATCTGCAAAACAGGACAAGCTAAGTGATCTCTAATTATTTTTCCAACTCTAAAATTATTCAATTTCATAAAACTTACAATTATTCTCCCACTTTTTTTTTTTTGCTTTTTGGAGCAGAGAGGGGAGGGCAATTGGGGTTAAGTGACTTGCCCAAGGTCACATGGCTAGTTTTTTAAATGTAGCACACTTATCCCTGTTAAAGAAGCAACTTCATTCTAACTTCTGCCTACTTGTAACTGAAACACCAGGACAGTAGACATTAAGACTTAAATTTCTATATCCAGCAGTAAAGTCACCTGAGGATTCTGAAAAAGCATTAGTCTCTACAAACTAATATCTAGCATTTAAACCCTTCAGGCTGTTTGCACTGATTTTTCATTTTTATTGCAAAGATTGCTTTTCCCATATTTGTCGGCAGACAGTTACCAAAATAAAAAGATCTAAATCTAGATATATGTTGATTTAAAGTAAAAATAAATATACACATTCAGATTATAGGCTTTCTGTAACTCCCAACAGAGAG
>CM053580.1:397130066-397155391 GCA_028627135.1 Pseudochirops cupreus | reverse complement strand
CAGGCTAAGTTGATTTCTTATTAAGGGGACAAGGAAGCTCTCTTCCACATCTGGTTGGTCTAAGGACTTGTAGCAATGGCCTGGATTCCTCATTACCTGAGGAAAAACAAGTTCAGACTCTGCAGAGTTGATAGTTCCTGATGTTTGATGGAATTACCAATGGAAACTTTAAGAAAATGATGACAGTAAAGATGATATAACACTATAACACTTGACATCTTATATAGTGTTTAAGGTTTGCAAAGAGCTTTACATACCTAATTGCACTTCATACTGCAACCTGGTGAGATGGGGATTATATAGGCACTATTTACATTTTACAGATGAGGAAACAGCTCAGAGAAGTTAAAGGACATAGAGAAAGTAAGTGTCAGAGGCAGAATTCAAACCCAGTCTTTGCTGACCCCAAGTTCAGCACCCTACCCACCTTACAACAATCTGCACGTCATCAAACCAGCTTTTTCAGCACAATCACATGGACCTTCTACACATACTATCCTGCAAAGTTCTAATTCATTCCTGAACGATGACCTTGAGGGACGGAAAGATCCCAAATTACAATAAGTTTTAATTACATTCAAGTTACTTTACTCTAGCAATTCTACAAGAGTTTCACCAAAGTCAAACAAAGTCATCCACACCTAACCAGAATATTCACTTAGCCAGCATGCTTCAATCTCCACTTATTTCAGTTAACTGAGGTCTTACTATAAACAGACCCTTTCTGAAGACAGGAATACACAAGTCAAGTGCGTGCTGATGAACTTCATGGGCTGGGGGTGTGGTGTATATATTTTGATCCTGTTTGACTTCTGAACAGGCAGTTATATTTTGAAAACAAACAATTAAAATAGCAACAATCAATATTTGCTCTTATTTAGCAGCCATGCTTTAGAAAAGTGACAAGCACAGCATGCAAGCTACTCAATTAAGCAGGATCATTTTGTGGATAATGCAATTAGAAGTAAATAGAAATCCTGGTTTCCTTTTTTAGAACATTCAACCACTAATGTGATAGGAGTATGCTAATCTACAAGACTGGGCAATTTTTATCTTATTTCTATTAGTACTATATTTTGGTGCAGTTTTACTTGATTTCATGGCTCAACCACCATCTATTTTTAGAAATGGCCCTGGACTAAGAAGGCAGTGAAATAATTTTCCCTGGCAATCTGTAGTAATTCACTGCCTAATATAGAATAGTTCTGATTTGAAAAGAACAAAAAGAAATTTTTTTAAAAAAGTAAAACTTTTGATACTTTCAGCTCCATTTTGCCACGTAATTAATTGAATTTATAAGTTTATACAAAGCATAAAGTACATAGAAAATGACTGAATTCCAATTATTTAACTTCATTTTTAAAAAGTCAGTAAGAAAGAAATGGCATCAAAATAAAATAGAAAAATAAAAGTAAAAAATTGAAAAAAGTAATAGCAATTTCCCCATCTCACTAATGGCAATCCAGAATTCAACAATGGAAAAGATTTCTTTGGTGAATAGTATAGTACTATTTTTCCTTGTAAACTGTGAAAACCTTTCAAGGGTAGTGCAGAAAATTTTCTAGACTTTGTGTTTATGGGGGATGCATACAATATTCACATAAAGAAGTGAAATTTGCAATAATACCTAAACTATGATTTAAAGTTTCCATTAAGCCCTCCATGGGACACACTAAAGAATATGTTTGTTTTTTAATTTGAGTTATGTGCAAAATAATACTGTCATCTATTCTTTTCTCCTAGTGGAAGTTCAAATAAGCAATGAAATGTGTCATCAAAAAACAAAGGAACACAATAAAAAGTAAAAGTTTAAGACCTGAGTAACTCAGTAGACATCATTAATCCCTGAATAATAATTTGGGTTGGTCAGATTGAAGGTAATTAAAATACTATACATATATATGTAGTGTGTGTGTGTGTGTGTGTATATGTGTGTGTGTGTGTGTATACACACACATAGTACATACATACATGTACAACAGATAGATAGACAGATATATTTGTATCTGAGTCATATTCACGTGTACCACGTGTGTCTTCTGTTGGTTGTACATCAGGCCTTTAAAGATCTCAAACAAGCTTGATGAAAGTAAACAGCAAAAAGGTTATGGACATTATGTGGAAGGGTTTGAAACATCCTCTCCATTTGGAACTATGCTAGAAACAATGTTTTGAAATTAGTTCTAAAAACAGGTCACAGTAGAAAGTGTATTGGATTTAGAGTCAAAGCACTAATTTCAAATCTTAACCTGACCGCTTGATAGCTAGATGATTTTGGGGAAGTCACTTAACTCAATGGACCTCAGTTTCCTAATCTATATAAGTAGTGGGCAAGACCAAATGACCCCAAAGGTTGTTTCCTTTTCTTTTGTAATGACAGGACTGGACAATTAGCACAGAAATAGTTCCTTAGCTGATGCCAATTCGTGTGAGTGTGGGTGTGGGGATGTGGGGGTGTGTATGTTAATCCAACCTATGGAAGTTGGTTTGGGGCATAGAGACTCAGTCATTAGAAGACAAAAAGTCTTCTCAGTACCTTCTGAGCCAGAATGACTAACTGTTGGCTCATACAAAAGGATTGATAGATACCACTCGCTCAACTTTTTTTTTTTACTACTCATCCTAGAGCCAAGAGAGGCAACAATTATTTTTAGCCACCTGGTATAGAGAGCAGCTGAAGATAACTTCTTCCCCAGTCAGTTATTCTGTGCTTAGGAATCCATGGCACCTCTTTCCTTCTGTATTTATTCTTTTCTGAACTTTGGCAAACTCCAGAAGGGGACTGGTAAGAGTGGGGAATCCATCAGCACCATTAAGGATATCCTGCTAAGAACCAGATATGCAATAACCTGCCTGCAGCAGCAGCACCAGCCAAGTATGATAAACCTACTGGACTCAGACTAGCAGTGAATGGTCTCAAGTAAAACACCGTATCTAGCAAGAACAAAGGGACAACAGGTCCATCAGTAATGCTGGAGAGAACTTGGTGATTTCTCAAAGGAACAAAAAGGACTCATAGGGCCAAGACTGGAGAGTTACCTTTTGGACCCAAAATGTTGACCTAATTACCTTTGTGCTTTAACTCTGAGCCTACTCTCCGATGGAACTATGTGTACAGAGGAAAGAGTGTACTCTCAATCTGGGAGACTTTTTCTAACTCCATTCACTGCTATACCTTCTCAGTAAATGTCTTTTCATAACAAGCTACATGACGTCAACTGCTTCATCAATATTGGGGAGACATCACATAAGTGCTTGTTTAAGAGGTATTATTAGAAGCCAAACCCCCTCAGGGTTAGAACCCTGGGAGAAACAAAATCAGCCTCCCTCTGGGGACCCAACCTGCCAGTCCAGTGCAAGATGGAAGAGTGAGAGCCAAAAAAATATGCTATACTATGATTCTGTCTTCAATTTATGAGTCTGCCATTGACTTTTGCCCATATTTATTAGTAATTAACTACACTGAATTGGAAACAGAGCCAACTAGTTGACTGGCATAACTGTCACAGACTTCCTAAATCTGAAAAACTTGGAATATTTTTGAAAAAGAGAAAAAAATCAAAGTCATTTTTAAGCATGGGATGGAAATGAAAGAATTAATTAGAAACATCCTAAGAAATGTCTAACTGATTTTATCAGTAACTCAGATTTCAAACACGATAAAAACTACTACTTTTGATTCACATAATCATTTCTTTCTTGATGATACCTCAAAGACTTTAATCAACGGGTAATCTGTCCTCACTGTATGAGATTCTTGTCCATGTTTTTTGTTTGTTTCATAAATCCTTCATTGGCAATGCATCCAATGTGCTAGAGGCCTTCTTTTATTATTTCATGGATAGTAGTAAAACACTCAGATTGTCCACTTCCTGTGTCCTGATATTTAAAAATGTAGCTGAGGGATGATAACTGGAGGTCAGTCAATCACTTGTTCATTGAATGTATCATCAGCCACTAGACATGGGGAAACAACGCTGAGCATAAAAAATAGTTCATTAAAGGATGCCAGGCGTAGGTGTAGGGGGTGTGTGTGTGTGTGTATGTGTGTGTTTTGAGATAAAACAGCACACATCTATGTACTTAAGTAACTTAAGGGGAAAAAAACATCAAAGCTTGGTAGATTGAAACTATCAAATTTGGCAAGATAGGTTCTAATTATTTATAAAATACAGAGCACTATCCAAATACAGATATTGTACAATATTGTTGTGTTCATGTTCATTCATGCTCACAACAGTGGTTATCAATTGTAGGGTTTCACTGTGCTTTTATTTTACATAATGAAAACTCCTGAAAGCAGCTGCAGTAAGTGAAAATAAGGGTGACTGGAGGGAAGCCATTTGAAAGAAGTTTTATAGGAACACAGAATAAAAACAAAATGAGATGGGGTGGGGAAAGGGGCCATCCATAAACATTAAGAACCACCAGAATAGAAGAAGGGGGCAATGAGAGCATGAGAAACACGACCAAGTGTTGTTAACGAGAACAAATGGTATGGGGGGTGGGGGGGGAGACATAAGAGAAAACAAGGAAATAGAGAAAAGGGTCTTGTTTTTGATGTAGAGAGAGAAGGTACAACTTACCTTATTACTCAAAAGATCCTTTGTGTTTTATATTCAAATAAGTATATTGTGGGAAGAAATGTGCCTGGATTTTGTATGGCATTTCATGCATTAAAAAAAGGAATGTTCTTTTTTTTAGGAACTGTATAGCATGTAGGCTATGGACTCATTTTCTCAAGTCCCTACTTGAATTGGCAGGTTGGCTACCTCTTCCCTCGGGGTTTTAGGGGTAACCCTGAGGGTTTGGGAGCATTCTAATATTACTGCTCTTGAGCCCTCATCCAGTGAGCCCCAATATGAAGAAACAATAACTAACACTTCCTAAATATCATTTAACCAATTAATATCAATTAGTTTTTACCAAGAAATAATTACAGAAAAGGTGTAACAAGAACCAAAGGATAGTAACCTCCCTAAAGATGAACACATCCTCAACTATCATTGTTGCTAGTCAGGCTAAGCTTAAATCTAAAGTGGCTGCTACCAAATGTCTTTATCTACCTAGCTTATCTCTAAACAAACTGCTCTTTTTCTTGCCAGAAACTGGGTCTCATCCACCTAGTCAATGCACTCCTGGGCTGGGTCAAGAAAGTTGCTCAAGGGTTGGTATCTCACTGGACTTGGCTACTTAACATCTGCTAGCTTCTGTTGCTGAGGGGGCATGAGATAGATCCTCCAAACTTTCAAAGCTCACAAGATGGGATCCTAGCCCATTCCATCTCTGATACTTAATCACAATAGAGATAGAAGTGCCATAGGTTCAGAGCCACGAGGTACCCAGGTGAGGAGATAAGGCATAGCAGGTGACACAGATACTACTTCTCCTGCCACCCACAGTATTTCTTCTTCCTCATTTGAAAGCCACCAAAGGAGAGCAAGAAAGTTCATGTATATAAACACTTTTATTTGGACTCCCATTATAGCTCAGTAGCTAATTAAAAGGCCTTTCATTCCCATATAGTGAGCCCACAGGAAACAGAGGGTAACTTCCCATGTTATGAAGCTGGGAAGGAGAGGGGCCTTTCCATCTTCTAACATTTTTAGAAGCTGGATCACAAGCCTTCACATGGATATGCAGCAGAGAGAATACTGAGCATTCTCTGAGAACTGGTTTTTCAATGGCCAGTCCAACCAATACAAAAGAAAATGAAATCCCTTACTATATTACTTATAACAAATAACCCTAAAAGAAATAGGATTTATTTTGATAGAAACAGGAAACTGAATGAGGATTATCCCTGGCTCTATAACTAGCTAGCTTTCTCTATGACAACTACTATCCTCTCAGCCACCAAGGTTCCCAATCGAGACGTCACCCTCCACTCCTAACTCTCACTCACCATATCTCATCTGTTGACAAATCCTGCCATTTCTACGTTTGTATCCTCTCTCAGACATGCCCCTTTCTTTACTCTGGCACTTATAACCTCACGCTCAGATTACTGCTATAGTCCTTGCCTCAAGTCTCTACCCACTGTAGTCCCTCTTTCATTCAGCTGTCAAAGAGATCTTCCGAAGCATGACTCTGATCATGTCACTGTCACCTCCATTCAATAAACTCCCTTTGGCCTCCAGCATCAAATATAAAAACTTCTGTTTGGCTTTAAAACCCTTCATAAGCTGGCCCTTTCCTATCCTTCCAAACTTCTCCTATATTCTCCCCTTGCACCCTACGATCCCGTGACACGGGACTCCCAGCTATTCCACACACAGAGCACTCATCTCCGGAGACAGGGCTTTTTCACCAGCTGCCCTCCACGCGCGGAATGGATGCTCTCCCTCCTTGATTCTGCCTCCCAGCTTTCCCGGCTTCCTTTAAGTGTCAGCTAAAGTCCCATGTTCTGCAGCAAACCTTTACCCTTCATGCTAAGGCCTTTCCTCTGGGAGTGTGTCCCATTTATCACACACAGACACACACACATATAATACCTGGTTTGTTCATAGTTGTTAGCAGGTTGTCTCCCCCAGTAGATTGCAAATTCTTCGAGAGCAGGAACTGTTTTTGCTATTCTTTGATATGGTACTCCTAGCACTTAGTAGTGCTGGACACATCGTAGGCACTTAATAAATGTTCACTCTTGACTTGATGGTCAAACACTAGAATGGATCTTGGTTCTCTTCTTTGTGGGTATTCCCTCGAAAGACAAGAAAAGCGATCTGTTTTCACATGTATCTTGTGTGATTTGTTCTCATCCTCTGTGGAGTTTGCCACAGCAGTCCATCCAACTGGGAGGCTTGCTCATTTTTCTCTTGATATTTTGAGGGTATCACTGGAACAATATTACTGTCCCTCCCCCTTGCCATGTGACCAGTTCATCTTTTCCTATCCTACAATTGCTTGAGGGTGTCCCTAATTTGTTCAATTGTTTGCTTATTAGCCTTGTTCACACCCACAATGAGCTTATCCATTGCTTTCTGTAATACTCATTTTGTTTCAAATGACCATCTGCTTTAAAATTGATTTCCTATCCATATATTGTAATATAATGGAAATGAATTTATCTTTCTCAATGCTGCCATGTTACTTGCACACAGATCCATTTTTACACAATCTACCAAAGTCTATTGCTCCTTATAAAACCTATAGGTTTAGCTATAACCACACCTATCACATGAACAAATATTTCATAACAATTTTGGATACTATCTTATCCATTTCATTCACTCATCACGAATGTACAGTTTAATTTAAAATAAAATGTTACATATTCCAGAAATGGCAGTTCTTGACCAATTAGGAAAGACAGAAAAGGAAGAAAAAGGATAATGTTTAAGAGCAAACTTTTCTAGCAGAATGAAGCTAAGACAGTAAGGAGAATGATGGTGGGGACAATCTGCTAAAGAAGATGAAAGGAGAAGGGGTTGAAGGGTATAGACAGAGGGGTTTATCCAGGCAAGAAGAAGAACCTGAAGGAGGGAACCCAAAGCTAACAACTATCTATGGCAATCTGCCTTTTTTCACCCAGTTAACAAGTTGTCTTCTTAAGAAGCTGTATAAGGATAAGCAGTGCTTTACCAGGGTAAAGAATTTGTAATTAGAGTACTTCATCAAAGTGAAAATCACTTCGATCCTGGCATCTTTCCATCAACATCCTGCAGCAACTCCTTACTTACTGCCAGCACTAGCCAGCCATCACCACGTATCATAGGATCACAGCTTCACAGGTGGTGGTGGTAAATGAAACAGCTGGGGGAAGACCCACATCAGCTTGTGGTAACATAACAGTCCTCACATTTTCCATGTCATCTTGAGAAAGACTTTTGAGAAACCACACCACTGATTTTTTTTTCTTTTTTCTTTTTGGAGGGGGGAAGGCAGGGCAATTGGGGCTAAGTGACTTGCCCAAGGTCACACGGCTAGTAAGTGTTAAGTGTGTGAGATCGCATTTGAACTCAGGTCCTCTTGACTCTAGGGCCAGTGCACTATTCACTGTGCCACCTAGCCACCCCCACCACTGATTCCTCATCCTGGAGGTAAAGACATATCTTAGAACTGAACCATAGTATGATTACAGTCTTGGGTTGTTTCCAGGGAAAAAGGCACTCTTAAAAAATTGAGAGCAGAAGGAGCCTCACTTTGTGAACAAGACTATTGTTCTCATCATAAGCAGGTTCTCACAAGTTTAACTTCAGTACAGTATTATTACTTCTATTTCACCAAATGGAAAAATTGAAGTTCAAAAGTATAGTATGAATATAAATGGCTTAAAGCATTCAAGGACTAAAACAGAAAGCAATGTAAGTAATAATGAATCATTACTACATATTACTTTTTTTTCCTTCTTTATTAATTGGGAAAAGTGGAGGGTGAATCATCAAATACCACCTTGTCCATTATCAAACAATCTCACTGCTTCCAGTTTTCATTAACAAGCCTCACCAATGTAGACACCTCCCACATATGCACTGTTATGTGTCAACCATTTTTGAGTACAAGAATAAATTTTTAGACCAAAGCAAAGTGACACAGTGGATAGAGCTACGGGCCTGGAATTAAGAAAACCTGAGTTCAAATGTGACCTCACATACTTACTAACTGTATGACACTGGACAAGTAACTTAATTCTGCCTCAGATTCCTCTTCTATAAAACGAACTGGAGAAGGAAATGGCAAACCACTCCAGTATCTTTGCCACAAAAACACCAAGTGGGGTCACAAAGAACCAGGCACAAACTGAGAAGACTAGGCAAGAGCAACAACAAATGGCATTGCCTGGAAAGAAGCAAAAGCTAAGCACATATTTCCATCAAATGAATATGCAAATCATTTTTAATTTTCTTTGATTTTGGAGTCAACAGATACAGTGCTTAATGCAAATCCAGTACTGCTACTGCACACCACCTATATTCCACCTCCTTAGATGCAAATTCATTTTCACAGTGGTTAGAGTTCTGAGTTGCTGTTTGTTCTTTTTCATGGGGTAAGGAAGACAAAGGATATGTAAGGTTATCTGAAAAATACAAATGGATATTGGGAGAAATACAATTCATAAAAATAAGCTGTTAGCAAAAGGGACACTCAAAGTCTAGGAAATCTTAACATTACAATTGGAAATGTTTTCAAAATTTAAACAAAGATTCGATGCCTCTCTGAAAAGTATAGACTCAGAAATACTCCTCCCTTTCTGTTTCTCCCCCTCCCATACATTAAAAGTTAATTATCCCAAGACTGCCTATAAATTACTATCATCAACAAACAGCTTCTAAAGTGTTTTTGATGTTTCAGTGAGATAATGCTAGGTGGCTCCCAAAGCAATGTTAAGTCATTAGGGTTATGGAATTTGGGAGATGGAAGGGTATTTAGAGACCCTCTATTTTAACCTCGTGTTACAGATTCAGAAATTGCAGCCCAGAGGTCAAATAATTTGCTCAAGGCAGCAAAACTACATAGTAATAAATCTAAGACTTAAATGAAGGTTTCATGATTCTTACTATAGTATTCTTTCTATTATATATCCTGCCTCTGGGATTTATGGATTTTCCAATATAATAATATAGGGTTTTTTTTCCTCACAAAGAAACAATAAAAAGCTGATAATTTTGTATCAGTATGATTCTGGACTATGTATTTCCTTAAAAATCTCCATAAACGGTTTCCCCTTATTATTTTCCTATTTCATAGACAGCAATGAAGCCCTAGAGCTATTCGACATCTGTATCCCTCTCACTAGGGCAGCTAGGTGTCGCAGTGGATAGAGCGCCAGGCCTAGAGTTGTGAAGTCTCACCTTCTCTGAATTCAAATCTGGCCTCAGACACTTACTAGCTGTGTGACCCTGGGCAAATCACTATAAAATGAGAAGGAAATGGCAAATCACTCCAGTATCTTTGTAAGAAAACTCCAAATGGGGTCATGAAAAGTCAGACACGACAGACACAAATGAACAACAACAATCCCTCTCGCCACAAGAGGAGCCCACTTATGTCTTTCCCACCATTTTATTTAATTATAAGCTTCAGGAGACTTATAATGCCACATAACTTTCCATTGTACTACAACTGACTCCTCTAAGATGATGGTCTTCCATGAATCAGAGCCATGTAGCATCACTGAGAGAATACTGGTACTAACAGGATACTTTTGTAGCAGCAGGACACTAGAAATCACTAAAAAGATACCCAAATAGAAGTATCTGTCACAACCAAAGAAGATATAGAAAAGATTTTTTAAAGATATCAACAAGCCTTTTACAATAACAAAATCCAAACAGCCATGAAAAATCAGGAAAATAGCAATGAGGAGGAAAGCTTTTAGATCAAATATCTCTGCTACATAAAACATACAGAGAATTAACACAAATATATAAGACCAAGAGTCATGCCCCAGTGGATGTGATCATAGGAGATGCACATTCTCAAAAGAATTAAAACCATATAAAACGTTGCTCCAAATCTCTAATGATAAGTGATAAAGACATCAAAAGAACTCCTAAAGTGTCTTTAGTGTTTGATTCAGAGATTCAACTACTAGGCACATATGCCAAAAAGGCAAATGACATAAAGAAAGTTCCCATATATATCAAAATATTCATAGCAACACTTTTGGTGGTATCAGTGGCCCTTCTCCTTGCCTGAATATACCCCTCTACATGTATCTTTGAATTCCATCTCCTCCGATCTTCTTCAGCAGAATGTCCCAACGATCATCCCCCTCTCTCTCCTATTACACTGAATCTACTATGCTCCTTCCCCACTGCCTACAAACCACAACCCTGTCTCACCTATTCTAAAGCCTCACTCTATCTTATCATCCCCAATAGCTCTCTTCCTATAGATTTCCTCCCCTCCTCAGCTGTACTACTTGAGAGAACTGTCTACATTTCCTTTCTTCCTACAACAATTTGGCTTATAACCTCATCACTCATCAGAAACTGCTCTCTCCAAAGTTATCAATGATCTCTTAAACATCAAATCTAGTAGTCTTTTCTAAATCCTCATCTTTAGTAATCTCATGGCATCCTCTGACAATTCTAATCACCATTTCCATGGCCTCTAAGGTCCCTTCCCAAGTCTGAATCCATATTCCCTATGATGATAACTTTTAAATGCATTTATTCCTGCTATTGGAGATAGAATTTGATATTCTCCCCCCACTCAAAAAATGAAAAAAAAAATTTACCAACCTGTCAGGTAAAACTAACAGCACATTTGGTTGCCACCATTTTATGGAAGTGATGTTACTAAATAATGAAATTCCTCGAGAAAAAAAACGCTAAAAGGTCAAAAAGATTGAGCAGCACATTCTTTGAAAATCCACAGTCATCTCCTAAATAACCAAGGTATGACTACACTTTTAGCAGAGAAAACATATTTTTCAAAGAATCATACTTTCAGGAACAAAAATGTATTTGCCACATTGCTTTAGAAAATTTACTATCCCTCTAAATCAGATTTTTTAAAAGAACACTTTTAAGAGCAATTTTTTGTTGCTTTCTAAGAAAAACAAATACACATATCAGAATATGCATTATAAAGAGTGAATTTTCTTTGGCTTACTTTGTTTCAAAAGGATTCAGTATGACTAAGTAATGGGAGAAAGTACTAGATTGGGAAACTAAAGATTTGGGCTCACCATCATTAACTCCTTGGGTGACCTTGGACAAGGTACAACCTCTGTGAGGCATAATCTTCTCATCTGTAAAACCAAGGAGTTGGACTACACAATCTCTGAGGTGCCTTTCAGCTCTCAATTTCTGTGATTCTATGAGAGCGAAAGTTCATAAATATTCCATAATCTTCCTTTTACCAAAATGTTACTTCCAAATATAGATAACCTTTCATGACACAAAGCAAATGTTATGACAAGGTATCTTTCAATTAATGCAAATTTTAAAGTTACTATTTAAAATAATTCAAAAATAGAGCACTCTCTATCAAGATGTTATGATTTCAGATATTTCAGAATACAACATAGGGACTGCATGCCAATCAAGATAAATCTAAATGAAGAAAAAAATTAAAGAACAATTTTCTGAAAGCTCTGTACAATTCCTCAAAACCAACTGCACCTTTTTCACATTTTCAGAATAATTAATTTTTAAAATTGAATACAGGAAAGCAGCAAGTGATTAGAACCCAGCTAATCAGAACCCTCAATCATGTTTAAATAAAAATTCTTTTGTAATTCAACTTTTATGGAGAAAAGCAAACAAAAAGAGTCTTCATCAAGGATTCTACTAACACAAACTGCAATTCCTATGGCATGCCCTCACGTAAACAAACACTCGTTCTAACTCAATCTGTAAACCATAGAAACTTAACATACTGTAAAATGAAAATCTATCCTCTAAATGACAACCCTGAAGTAATCTGTATGAAGCAAATTCAAAGAAAGATGTAACCATCTCACTGTACTGTATTTACTATGGGCAAAAATGTATAGAGATATACTGTACATACATCTTCCACATGTTTCGAAAGGCAATGGAGTTTCTTGGGTAATCTAATTCAACATAAATAAGCAGAATAAACTAAATTCTAGCTAATCAAGGTCTTACTATAATATGAAAAAAATATGAGTAAGGGAAAGACAAACATAAGTTACCCTTAATAATGTTGGCATGTCATTGCTCCACCTCCAGGTTTATTCACAAATTCGCTACTCTAGAAAATCCAATGTTAAATTCTTGAAAATTTCAATTTCCTGCCAGCGTTTGGTCCACATTATCAGCCACGGAACAGCGAAGTGCTAGCATATCAGTCTCTGTTTTGTTTTAGTCTAAATGATGATCCCCATTTTTTTCCCGAGACCATGAAAAGAAAAAGAATCTGCAAAGACTTGGCTCTTGCTCATATTTTTGGTATCTATATTCAATAAGACTGAAGACATTGCAAAGATCTTAATATACCAAAAGACTGGGAATTTAAGTATTATGTCAATTCCCTGAACTTGATCCTCTATCCCTAAGACCACATAAACTTTCCATCTTACCAGGCATTCACTTGTGTCTCACAGAAGCAATGGTCTCCTAAAGATAACTTACTAAATGTTACTTTGCAAAACGAACCAAAATCTACTCTTTAATGACCCTACAAAATTGGTTCCATCTTCAGTATTACCATTCACATAACATAAAGAATGATTTTAATTTACACAATTATTTAATGGACATTACAAAGGGATCAAGGCAGAAAAAGTTAGAATTAGCTAAATTATATAAAATTGGCAAAGTGGAATTCATTGTAAAAAATGCATATAGATTCCTTACCAATTATCTGTCAAATATTTTGTGAGTTGGAGACAAGCAGAAAATAGTAAAATATCTACATTTTCATATCACAACAGGAAAAGTTAGGGTAACTTTTTCAGGGAAAAAACAACAACAACAAAAAAAACAGATCTGCTAGCTTAGATGTTAAAGTTCTATCATTTAAAAAGATACATACACTTCCAGAAGTTCTTTTTTTTTAAATGTTAAATATTGTATCTTTGATAGTCTTTTCTCACACACATTCTGACTATCTGATTATCAAGAAGTTTACATAAAGGTAACCCAAAATACATAACTACTTGAAGACTCAATACATGACAAACATGAAACAACTTAATTTTGGTGTAAGGATTTGAGTATAAAAACAGAGAATAATTCAGGGATTTGCTGGGGCTATCATTGGCTCAAAAATCAGCAAAGGCTACAATTTGAGGTTTGATTTATTGTTTCACTGTCTAGACTTAAGAAAAATAGAGTAAATCATAATAATGCAGATTAAACAGTAAATTGAGTGGCCTTTTGGAGAGCAGGTTGTTAAACATTTACAAATGCACTCTTCTAAAAGCTACTATATATGAAAAAAACCGATAACTCTGAGATCTATTATAATATATAAAATTCATCACAGTCTTAACCCTATCAACTGAGGGATTCTGACAGAGAACAAAATAATGGAAATTATCTTGTTAGAAAATACCAAAAGAACTGACCACTTTATTAGAGAAGATCTAATATTACTAAATATGGCTGGCTGTATCAACTTATATTTAAGAAGCCATCCTCCCACTTCCTACACACAACATTTAAGCGTAGTTCATTATAGTAGGAGTCTTTGGCCTCAGGAAGATAGCACAAAATCTTTATGTGTCTTTAGGGAAAGTTAGGTTAGGGAATCCAGAAGGAAGTGTTCGAAATTCTACTGATGACAAAACAAGTAGTTTTTTTTTTTTCCTTTTACAAGAAAGAGTGAAAGTTTTTATAATGCATTTTAATTAGGCAGCTTGCAAAAAGGAATCAGGTGAAGACTACTAATTAACACCTTCTAGCCACTCACACTTTGTAGTCTAGCAAAAGAAACACCCTCCCACTCCAGGCCATAAAAAACAAAGCTTCCTTCCTGAAGCTACTGACAAGATTTATCTTCAAAGAGCTTCTTGTTTACAATACAAATTTTCTCCTCTGTTACAAATTAAACCCAATTATCCAGCCAACTGTTTCCATAATAAAACTTGGTAGACAGAAAAAGCAGGAACCTTTCCATCCCTCCTCCTCCTCCTCCTCCCTCCTCCCAACCCCATCATCTGAAAGCCTGCAGGTTTCAAGAAGTTTGAAAACTACCCATGCTTGTGAGATTAACACATAGGTGTTCAGAACGCATGGCAAACCCTAAAAAGATAAATGGCCTCATTTTCTTTCAGTTCAAGCTTTTGAAGCAACTTCCCAGGAACTAAAAAAGTACTGAAAACTCAGTTGGTTGTTTTATTTTTGAATACCTAAAAAAAATGCTTTTAGGAAAGTTTATAATGGGGTTCACCAAATATTAACTCTTTCTAGTCAATAGGATTTCAGTAACTGACATTTCCAGTCATTGCTGAAGGACAACCGGAAAACATCCAACTAAACAGGTCCATCTGTTGAGATAGCAAACAGATGAAATGCAATCACACACACTTGGGACTGGGCCAATCTGCACGCATCCCATAGATTGGCGCTCGGTTTTTAATCACACAGCTGCTACAAGACATGTTTGGCGTCCATTTTAACACTCAATTGCTGCAATAGCCAAACACGGAATTTCAGAAAATCAAGTTTGTCCTAAACATCTAGTCTCAAAGCACAATTTGTGCAAGCCCAGTCACTATACGCAAATTTCAATGACATAATTACAAACTTTACTTCGTACGCTTCTCTTTAGATTTTCAGTAGCCATTACTAAGAAGCCAAGTTCCTTATTCTAACTTTAAAAATCTGAGCTCAACTGGCAAAAGGCGCCATGGTTCAGTTGAATTATTTATACTCCTTGGGCAACATCTATAGATGCAAGCTGAATTTATGCATTTCATTAGGCACCCTTCCTCCCCTCAAGTCTAACGTAAATTTTTTAAAAGATAGGGTGTTGAGATTTGGATAAATTAGAGAGCTGGAAGAAGGGGTTATCTGAAGAAGAATTTGTCCTCCTCCACATCAAGCAGAGTAATTCCACAGTCCACCTCTTCATCATTATCTGATAGGCAATACGTGACCTAACCTGAGGGTAATTCTGCAAGACATACATTATATATGTAATAACAAATAATAAATTGTATATACAATACAAAATTATAAGGTGATCATCTCAATTAAGAACAATGAGGCCAAGACCAAAAGTCGGCTGAACTGAAGCAGTACCAACAGCATTCACTCTATTCCTCAAAGTCCCTTAATTTCAATAATCAAGTGGGACACACTAAACTGGTTCTGACTACAAGGAAAAGCTGCGTGAGTAAGCAAAGTTTAGGGCCTACTCAATTTAACCATTCATATAATAGTCTTTATCTAGATCAGTGGTTTTTAACCTTCCTAATGCCACAATGCCGCGACCCTTTAATACAGTTCCTCGTGTTGTGGTGACTCCCAATCATAAAATTATTTTCGTTGCTACTTCATAACTGTAATTTTGCTGCTGTTATGAATCATAATGTAAATATCAGATATGCAGGATGCATTTTCATTGTTACAAATTGAACATAACCCACAGGTTGAGAACCGCTGCTCTAGATTATCAATCCCAGACACCACAGGTCTAAAAAGAAAACTTCTCTAGAAATTGCCTTGAATGAAACCAATTATCTTTGCAATGTTCAATAGTAAAAAGCACAGGTAGAGCCAGATACATATAAATGTGCTTTAAAGGGCACTGAAAAGTACCCTAAAGAGCTATCATATGATGCTACAAATTCAAATACCAGTTCCAAGTATCCAGAACTAGGTTTTCTGTTAATTACTACTCTCAGAGTCATTCATCTTTCATGGCGCTAAGTTGAGAAATGAATTGGAAACAACATATCTAGTCATATTTTCTTTTTGTTTCAAGAGGAGCCATATGGAGAGAGTTAAACTCATTCTCTACATTTATACTGACATTCATACAAATTTCACATACTTACAATGCCTATATTCATTTAAATTTTCAATTTGGGATACTAAAAGATAAAGATTAGGATTGAAAAAAATAGCAGACAGGTAAATATGGTATTTATTAAGTACCTGCTATGTGCCAGACTCGAAATACAAAATAAACAAGCAAGATATTCCTACCCTCAAGAAAGGTATGTTACAATGGAGCATACAAAGGTGAGCCAGGAAGTAGTAAACACTAGCCAGGGAAGAGGGAGCCCTGGATTCTGGCAAAATAAGGGTGATGGGGGGGAAATCAGCTGAAAGAGCCCAGAGTCAGTCCAGAAATAGGGAGTGTAAACACTGGGCAAGCTTTGGAGAATGAGCGAAGAAGGGACTAAGTAAAGCAAGACAAAAAGAAACAAAGCATAAATATTCACAGACTTGGAAACCTGGATTGTAATCCCTGTTCTCTCATCTACTAGGCTATGGCAAGTCACTTAATATTAGGTTTGGGTCCCAATGATCCTTATATGGATCTTTAACATGAAAAGACATGGGGTTTTAGTGGGAGGTCACTAATTCAGAAACCCCTAAAACATCTTTTGGCTCTAAAATATGCTTCTCTGTGATTCTTCCATTGGGTTACGAAGGGAAAGGGTCCTAGTGATGCAGAAGAACCAGGAATAAGCTCCAAGCTTAGGTACAGAAAGAAGTCCAAACACTTTTTATGATCAGTCAAATCACTCCAGGTCTTGAGCCTTGCATCTCTACACATACATCCAAGCTAATTAGCTGGCTCCGGACCATGGTTAGACTTGGAATGGTGGCTAAGGTTGGATGCCAACAAAAACAAAAGAACTTCCTCCTCATCCCAGATCTGAAGAGGTCCATGTACCAAGTCAAGCAGATAAACTCCAGTCATCCATTTGTAAGTTTATCCTGATTCAGTGTTTGTTCACATTAAACACTACTGATCCCCTAACCATAATTTGTACATACAAAAATCTCCAATCAATTCAGACTGTTCCATAAGGGGAATTCCTATACAATTCTTCTTTTTGTGGCTCTCAACATGTCCTGTGGAATTGCACAAGGATCATAACAGACTCTTTTGGACTGAGAGACTCTCAATCCAGGTTTTGGTTTAGGGGTATTTTACAGTGTGACTGAGTGTGCTGAATGTTCTTTGAATCATGCCTGCATTAAACTAGAAGAAAGTGATTATCTAATTAAATATTCTAATCTGTAAAGTTGCTATTGAACTCAAAAAGGGGATAAACAGATACAGAAGAATTATTTAGATCATCCAAAGGTAAAGTTTCATTCTACACTGTACTCAATTTTTTTTAGGATCTATAACATAGTGTCCTACATAAAAAAAAATGACTTGAAAACAATTTATATTTTGCAAATGTCCATTTCTACCTTCCCACCCATGTCCATATATACACGTTGAAGGAGTGATCAATTAGACCTGGTTATAAAGTTATAAAGGTGAAAGGAAACCTGTGTTCCTGTATTGAAGATTTCTCTCTATGGAACATATATAAATATCTTGCTTGATAACCCATTTGAGACTTTGTTCTGGGGTTGAAAATATTTCTTTAATGAAGTACAAAGGCCCACTAATACCACATTAAAGAAGTCCAAGTCCTGGCATATGAGGACTATTGAGCAAATCAGGACTAGTCAAGAGATAAGAGAGAGAGCTAAGAAACTTTCCCAAGGAGGAAAACTGTACAAAAGACCAGGCACCTACAGAGAACCATATTTGTCTATCACAAGTGGTGAGTATGTGGTCCCAGGAGAAGAGAAACCATTTGGCCTCAGAGACTGTAAAGATCTGAGATAACAGTATAGGAATAGATGAGTGGCCAGACTTATTCTTAAATTAGGTTTCATGAGGAGAAGAAGAATTATCCCTAGGCAAAGCAAGTTCCTGGCTCGGTGGAGGTCTTCTGAAACTGGGCAAGTCTTGGACTGTGAGTAGCAAGGGACAGAAACACCATATGCAACAAAACATTTGGTCCTACCCCTTCCTTTAATACCCTGAATAAAAAGAACCACAAGTCCATAGAGCTATGGAGGACACCAGAGCCCTCCTAATTCAACTCCCTCATTTTAAAGACAAGGAAACTGAGATCTAAGGAAAATGAAGTGACTTGTCCAAAGATCTCACTAGTAATGAGGAATATACTTTCTGAAAGAAGCCTTCTTTTGTCACTCCTGTTCCCAGATTTATATCCATCCATACCACTCTTAGATTCTTACATTCCACCCTGATTCTCCGGAGGTCACAGCAACTTGAAGTCTCTTCCCAACTCATTCAGACTGTGGTTCAGAATCATCTGATCCAATGGGAGCAATCTTGGCAGGATTCCAATCCTTCAGCTCTTGCCTCCTCCAGCCTTCCATCCACTCAGCTCCAAGGAAACCATCACAGCCTACTTCCACAACCTTCCCACCTCCATCTTTCTTATTCCCCTCAGACCAATCTGAGCAAGAAGTGAGGAGGGGGATCTCCTCAGAAAGTTTTTTTCAGGGAGGAAGGAGAATTCTTGTCCCTAGAACTGGAGCCTGGAAAGATGTTCTATAATACTCCCATTTGCATTTAAAAATCTGTTCTTATAGGAATGTAGTTATCAACCAATCAACCAACAAACTATTTATTAAGTAACTAATATGTGCCAACCCTTGTGCTGTGAGCTAGGGACACAGATAGAAACAAAACAGTCCCTGCCTTCAAGGAGATTAAATTCTATTGGGAAGATAACATATACACACGTAACTGTGTACAAAATAAAAACAAGGTAATTTCAGGGAGAAGGCACGAAGAGCTGAGGGAGAGGAAGGGGTCAGGGAAGGCTTCACATCAAAGGTAGGTGGCATTTCAGCTGAACTGTAGAGTCAACTGAAGAATCTAAAAGGTAGAGGTGAAGAGGATTCCTTACCTTTCCAGATATGAGAGAAAAGCTGTCTAAAGGTATGAAGTCAAGAAATGAAAAAGCAGTTATCAGTCAGAGCAAGAACGCCAGTATGTGGAGGGCAGTTTATACAGATTAAAAAAGAATACATACATGCATAGAGAGAGAGACACTATATATATAAAAATAGGGAGAGAGAGACACACACACATATGTAGACTGATTAGTTAATACTCTCTTGCAGCCCCATTATGAGTCAAACAGAAGGACTGTGAGCTAGCCAAGGAACCAAACCAACTTTATAATTCTGGTAAATACATTACAAATTCCATAGTAACAACCACCCCACTAACAAAGGAATTCCTGGGAGATGCCTCAACAGGCTGGCATTGTCTGTCTGGATGTCTAAAAATCCTTAGGACTAAAAGCAATGCCTTCCAGATTATTGCACCAGGAAGGATCACTTGAACCTAATTAATACTGATTGCTGAATTATTTGGCCAAGTCTCCCTCCCTTGACATGAAGCAGAAGAGCTAGAACCATCAGACAAAAGGGATTCTGTTCAAACTGTCTTCAAAATGATCTATAGCCTTGGTCCATAAAGAGAAAAAGAAAAAAAAAATGACCATAGATGATTCCAACACGTTCAAGTCAGGACAACAGAATCCAGACCATTTTTGGGCGGCTTTGCTGATTACTGGCATCTACTCATCATTTTCATTTTTCTCTATTATTTAGGGAAATGGAAGACTAAAACATTTAAATCTAGAATTTAAAAAATAAGGATTAGAGCTTCACTTTCTATCTATAAAATTTTATACTTCTAGAATTATAGAAAGTACATCCCTAATGTCATCTGTTTAAAGATTACTTGTTAAGAAAGTATTGCTGCCAACACTGGTAACCGGATGTTATCTTTTCTTCCTCTGAATGATTAACCAGGCATTTACATACTATAGTTCTGGATAAAATCATTTTGACAGAAGGATTTGTAGTAACATGAGCACACAAATAAAGGGACATACGGTGTCCTTTCCTAAGATGAGAGGGGAAATGCAAAAAAACCTGACATCCTCATTATTTTATTTCCTTTTTTGAGTTAAAAGCTCTATGCTTGATATAAGAAGAAAGAATAATCACACATTTTACTAATTCTATAAGGAAATAAATCTCTTATTTGGTGTATCTTTAGCTTTAAATGTTTACTTGCTTAAGTTTCAGCCCAAAGACTAACAACAGTACCCTACCACATTTTCCCATTGAATAAATGACTTCCTGAGAGTCCATTAGGCACTCTGGGAGAAGTATAAAGGTTTTCAGACCACTACAAGTAAATTACCTCTGCAGGAGATTCAACCTGGGAATCAGACAGAAATGAGACTTAGATAACAACGAAAGGGAAAGAGGAAAATATATGGGATTGTAAAGGAAGTAATCATTCAGCCAAGGTTGGAATCATATTCCTCCACATTCACCATAGAAGTCACCAAAACAAAGATGGTTTGAATGTCGTTAACCTGGGAATCTGTCCTGAATTTCCCCAAAGAGGAGGTATTTGCTTAACTTCGTGGGATAATTACATGTCACAGTGGATAAACAGCTTGGGTCTAGAGTGAGGGAGACCTAAGGTCAAATTTAGCCTCAGACACTTACTTGGCATCATGACCCTCGGGCAAGTCTTGCTTGCCTCAGTTTCCTCCCTGTAAAAGGGGATAACAACAGCACCTGCCTCTCAGGGTTGTTATGAGGATAAAATGAGATTCATAAAGTGTTTTTGCAAACAAGAAAACCTTTAGCATTTATTATTATCATTATGATTATTCCAATGAATCATTCGTTTTTACCTAGGGTCAGAGGAGATTACAAAAGAATGAGATGAAAACATCTCAGCCTGGAAGAGTTTTCACTATTACTGGGAAGAACATCTGTATATGTAAAGTATTTAAGAACAGTTTAACAGGCAGGTCCAAAATACTTCATTAGTGTGTGTCCCCAGGGAATTTTTTTTAAAGTGAACATTATTCCCTATTCAATCAAAATATCAATTATTTTTATTCATCTTTCCCCTTTCCAATGAACACTACCTTCTCTGGGGAACTATATAGTCCTCCAGACTTGAGTACCACATGTGGTTTAGCCTTATTTTCTTAAGAGATAGACAGTCAGCCTGGCAACCTCATGCAAAGGAAAGATCACCGACCCTGGAGTCAAGGAACCTGGGATTTAAATCCCACCCTCAGTAATTCACTCTGACTGTGACCATGATCAAGTTAACTGAACTCCCCCAGGCCTCAATTTTCTCATCTGTAAAATGAGGGCACTGAACTAGTTAGCTTTTGGAGGCCCCTCCAACTCTGGATCTATGATTTTCTTAAGTCACAGGCAAGATCAAGGTTTGTTATTGCACATGCTGTCTCTGTCCCTTGTTCTTCATCAGCTTTTCTCTTGTCAGGCCTATTTGGTCCTCCAACAAGACCAGGAATTTGCTGTTTAGGAACAATTCTCTTCCTCTTCAGGAGACCTGGTTGGTTCCAGAATTCCTTGAATCTGTCACTTGTTAACCTCTCTGAGCAGCTTCAGTTCCCTCTTCTCTAAAACAAGATGGTTGGACTAAATGATCTTCCAGTATTACTTTCAGCTCTAAATTCTATGATCTAGTGATGCTAAAGGCATTCTGATGAGAGCAAAAAACAAGAACCAACCTTGCACAGACTTTGGGACTCAAGATTTTGAACGCTGGTTTCAAATCTAATCTAAGGCTTAGGGTTTGAAGAGCAAAAAGAGCCTCTGGAGACTATCACCACTAGAGGGTTCCAAATCTTTAAGGGCTTCCACTCAATCATTTATCAGCCTTTGGAAAAGGGAAGGTTTTTCTCAAGGAAAAAGAACTGTATTTTTTTTTAAAGATTTCTAATTCCATTTCTCACTTTAACGGTGCAACATCTGCAATCTCAACTTCCCAATTTAAATGCCTGAACCTCTTCCCCCATTCCCCATTTCTCCCTCCCCAAATCCCATATAACTGGACATGGCTAAAGAGAGGCAGGCACATACATAAATGCTAAGAAAAAAACTCCATCAATTTGAAGAATACTTTGAAATAAAATGTACAACTACTTATGATAGTTTTTATGAACATATCTATTTGTACTTTTTTTGTTTACTTTCTCATCTTTTATCAAATTTTAAATGGAATAAGGGATTACATACACATACATTTATACTCCTGAAATATGAAACATATAATAAACTTTACTTCCCCTTCTGGGCGTTCTCCTTGGTTTTATCTTGCCTTTTAAATGTTATTTCACTTAAATTTTAAATAGAAGTGGTTTGGGTTTTTTTAAGAAAATTAGAAACATGTGTATGTTCAGCAATAATCTCATCCACGTATACAAATGTTATTTTAGTACTGTATACTGAAAAAAATCGGCCTCAGTTTTTGACCATCTCAAGACTTTCAAGACAGGAAAAAAAAAGATCAATCTGTAAAATAAATGGATTATGAGTACAAATTGTATAAACTGAAAAAACCTCAATTATTTTTTTTAATGTGCCTTTTTTTTTTAAACTTAAGCTAACTGCCTCCCTACCCCACAACGTTCCTTCTCTGCAGTGGGAAAGGAAACACTGGGTAAGGAAACACTGTGAATTAATGCATACGCTGTCAGACTCGGTTAATTCCTTTGGCTGGTTTTGCTGAACAGCTTTTTCTCCCCCTTCTCTTTCTTTATTATTCTTTGTTACATGGTACATTGGGTAAGGGAGGAAAAAGAAATATATTCAAAAATGAAGGCGATAAAAAAACAAGAAGATAACAACAAAATGAAAATTTATCTTTAAAACATTAAGTTAAATATATAGTTGAAACAAAAATTATTCAAGCTTACACTTAATTCTTAGTTCTTAAAAAAAATGAACCCTCCCATACATATTTTATATTACAAGATTGGAAGGGCAGCATGACCTTAGCATTTAACTTTAACTGATAATAAATGTGCTGGACAATTAACTGCTAACAGCTAGGAATATATTTAGCGGACCTGAAAAGCACTATCAGTACACTGGAATTATATGGAAAGTTTAGTCATTGGTAGATAAGGGGTGAGTCACACCCATGTCACCAGCAGATAACTTGTCCAATTTCTCCCACAATCACTGCATGTCTCTGGGAACTGGCTTATTTCATCTTCAGTTATGTGGACACAGACATTCATTGAACCAAACATAAAACCTGACTAGTTTGTGTACTCATCATCCTAAAGGCTGAAAAATTCCACAGTGATCTAAAACGAGCAGGAAAGCACACACACGCTGACCTCAGCAGTGCTGAGGCCGAAGGGCCATTAAAAACGCCTGACATGGAAATTCCTCTGGATGAGGGGGCACTTAGGTGATGGGTTTTAGCTCAAGACCATTAAGTTTATGTTTCATTTCACTTACATCTACAGAGACCCTTAGAGGAAAATAAGTGCTACTTGGGATAAACAGCTTTATAAAATGTACCCATTTGTAACTTTTTCTCTTTGTCTTTCTTGGCCCTTTCATCAATTTCTAAATGTAAATGTATTCAAGTTGAGATATGCCAAAATATTTATTCACTTAGAAGGAAACACGTTCAGACTGGTCACTCAGATTTGCCATGGGGGAAGTTAAATGCCTGAGAGAGGATAAGCACACAGATTTAAAGTCTGAAGAACCACACATCAGAATCCCAGAGAAGAAGAAAATAAACAAGGAAGACCAAAGCCTAAAGTCAATGGCACCTTATCTTAGTAAACTCCCCAGCAAAGGACGAGTTTAATTGAACGAGGTCAGGGCAGTTCTCCTCAGGAAACTGAGCAGGAAATCTGCCAGTGGAATGTTGGGATCAGGGTGGGTCTCAAACTAGACCCGAAGTAGGCAAAAGCAAATTGATGTTTTCTTTTTCCTTTCTTAGTGAACTCTGCCGTGGATAGAGGAAATGTAGAATCCATAAGTTATTGCTGCATAATAGTACACATTCTTCAGGTCTGAGGAGTACCAGGCCTACATATCAGCTACACAATTTAAATCAAAATGTGAGGAAAACATAGATAGTTTACAGAAGAGGCTCCTTAAACAAATGGTTGGCAAATGTCAAAAAGGCACCACAATATTAAGGGAGGAAAAGTAAAAATAACAATTAATAGCAACGAATAATGGCTAACATTTATATAACATTCTGAAAGCTTTAACCAAAAACATTTCATTCAATCCTGATACATTTGTGAAACTGAACTATAGTTATTACACGAAGGGCATTTTAATAAGATTGTTACACAGAGAGCAGGGAATAGATCCAGGGGTGGGGAACCTGTAGCCCTGAGGCCACATGTGGCCTTCTAGGTCTTTGGGTGCAGCCTTTTGACTGAATCCAAGTTTTACAGAACAAATCCTTTTAAGGGGATTTGTTTTGTAAAGTTTGGATTCAGTCGAAGGGCCACACTTGAAGACCTAGAGGACCATATGTGGCCTCAAGACCACAGGTTCCCCCACCTCTGGTAATCTCTGCCACCACTAAAGAAGGCACCAGTAGGACTTGATTTAAAACTATGACAAAAAGGAGTAGAAGCAAGACATTGGAAATTTCCTAACAATTATAGTAGAGTAAGCTGCCAAACGAGATAGCGGGTTCCCGCTTACTAAAGGTAACTGAGAAAAAGCTACGAAAAAGCTACGAGGACAGTAGGTCCAGTATGTTGCAGACAGGATTCTTCCTTCGTTTACAACTGGACTGACTATAAAGCCTCTGACGTCGCTTCCAACACTGACATCCCATCAGTCCATGCTTCTGGAATTTCCTGACACAAAGTACTGGAGACACATAAGCCTGATGTCACCATAGCTGTCTGTAACATGTTCAGAGAAGAAAATGCTCTTCAAAATGGAAAGAAAAGTTATTTTGCTGGATGACTAAGTCTTGCTCGGCAACCAAGGGAAGAGACAATACGAACTTTAGATGTCTCTTTAATCCCTTTGATTCCAAAATTAATGAAGCGCCACTTC
>CM053580.1:397073696-397129566 GCA_028627135.1 Pseudochirops cupreus | reverse complement strand
ATCCTGCCCTATCGGAAAGTTAGAGGAGTGATGGGGGAGGACATAGGAGAGATTAGATTGGGGGAGGGGTCATACAAGGGGATGGCTGTTTTGAGGGGGGGGGTAGGGGAAAGATGGGGAGAAAATTTGTAACTCAAAATCTCATGGAAATGAATGATGTAAACTAAAATAAATAAAATAAAATATATTAAGAAAAAAAAAGATCTCCAAGGTCAACGATTCCAATCCATACATGAGCTAGTAATCAATAAATATTTACTACCCACCTGCTATGTGGCCAAGAATATGCAAGGTATCTCCTCTATAATATTCCCTGACCACTTCCCCCAGGCCTCACTCCCACTCAAGGCAGCCTGTTCTCTACTTTGGGGGAACTGAAATGGTTGGAAAAATTTTCCCCTAATGAAGGGTTGAAATCTTCCTTGAAACAACAAATCACTGCTCATCTGGGTGTGCTCTCTGGAGCAGAGCACAACAAGTATGATTCCTCTTAAGGTAAAAAGTATTTTCCTAATAATAATAATAATACTAAGAAATCATATATTAAAATATTTCTTCCTTTTTCCAACTACAGATCTGAGCAAGGCCAGATTTTCTTCATATACTTTAACCAAAACAATGTATTATAAGAGATTGAATGCAGAAGCCAATGAGTATCCAGTTCTCTTCCATTAAGTCAGATATTAAAAGAGATTTGCAAAACTATATAAAACAAAGCTATTTTTTTCATTGAATTTTTTAGTTTTGGCAAGATTACTTTTCATAATTATGTTAACTGCCATTTTAAACAAATTACTAAATATATTCTAAGTTATCAGTTTTAATTTCTAATACAATAAATACCAATAGATATAATCCACATGAGCAAAAATTCTTTGGAATCCTCAATTACTTTTCAGAGCATAAGGGTTACTAAGACCAGCAAGCTCTAAAACCACTGCCATAAATCCTTTCTCTTCCAATGGAAGACAGTATAGAAAAGTAGACAGATCTACCCATAAAGCAGCAGGATGAATTACAGAGTAGACGGCAAAGAGAATAGACATGGAAAGACCTGTTAGCAGGTAACTGCAACTGGGGGAAACAAAAGGAAAAAAATGTCTCTTACTTGTTTAAATTACAAGAAAAATGGGTACTTTTAAAATTTATGAAATTTATTTTAGAATGGATGCCATTTTTAAAAAGAAGTATTTAATTTCTTTTTCCAAATTTGGAGGTATGATGGCAGAACTATTTATTAGAGTATGCACCATGTAGGTTGGAGTAATTATGTTCCTTAAAATAACTGGTTCAAAGGTTGTAGATTCCTGGTGTCCTGACCATGAAAAAGCCACCAGAGGCTCCAGCTGTTCACCAAGGATCTAGCAGAACTGCCATGGGCAAAAGGCCTCAGGAGCTATGTTCAACTGAATCAAGGCTGTATGTATCCTCACGGATGTCTCCTCACTCTCCCTACTCTATGCCCTTTTCCTGCAGTTCAGTTGTTTTTCAGTTATATTCAACACTTTGTGAACCCATTTGAGGTTTTCTTGGCAAAGATACTGAAGTAGTTTCTCATTTCCTTCTCCAGCTCACTTTACAGATGAGGAAACTGAGGCAAACTGGGTTAAGTGACTTAACACAAGGTCATAAAGCCAGTAGAAGTCTGAGGTCACATTTGAACTCAGGAAGATGAGTCTTCCTGTCTCTAGGTCCAGCATTCTATTCTACAGCACAACCTAGCTGCCCCAGTGTCCTTTTCCCACTACGGCTAAATAAATCTCCTTCATTTAACTGTTAGGTCTTCTACCAAGTATCTCTCACTTCATTATAATGTCAAAAAGGAGGTACCAGACCAGCCTGGTCAAGCCTGGAGTATTATAAAAGTCGACATTAATGTATTATTAGTACTATATACAACCATGGTCCTAGTATCCATCCATAGTCATCAAGTAAGTAAATACTGCTATTCTCAACCTAATGGTCTATAAAGCAAGTAGTCCAACAGCTTAGAAGTGACGAATTCCAATTATTTGCTGTCCCCAAGACTGTTACCACAAAGCATATTTTAAATCCTATCAGACTCTAATTAGGACAACTAAATGAACAACATTTAGGTTGAAACCTGGAGTGCTCAGAATCGTCACAATCCACTATAAAATTGAGAGCAGGCTTAATCTATTCATTTATAACATAGTTGAAGACTTCCTCACAAGAGGGCACTTTAATACATTTGTCTTCTACATCATTAGAGAATATGACAAGTCAACAAAAGATGCCACGGCAGATCTAAATGAATATTGTGGAAAATCAGTAGGATTTAATTTCACAATGGCAAGAGAACAAATACTTTGGCTCTCTTGAGATTTTGCTCGGATCATTTCATGAAATGGGCCATTATTTTATTTTTTAAATCTCAGAAGTTCTATGAAGAAACATTTATAGCTTCCAATTATTACCACAAATTAAGATCACTTTTCATTATCGCCACCACCACAGATAAGCACTCATTGAGCAGTTACAGAAACCTGGCCTTTGCACACTGCCTTGTATACTCAAGAAATATTTATGGAATGAATAAATGAAGACGCCACACCAAGTCCCTTTAGAGTTCAGATCTCAGCGTGTCTGGGTGGCCGAGCAGCTGGAATGATGTCAGGCGTTAACATCCCAGAGTCCTGACTCTGACTTCTGCCTCAGATATTACTTGCATGACCTCACCTCTCCTAGCCTCAGTTTCCTCATCTGTAAAATGAGAATAATAATAAGCACCTACCCCTCACAAGGTCATTGTGAGGTTCAAACAAGATAGTATATGTAAAACATGCTGCAAACCTTAAATCACTACATAAATGCTAGTTGTATTATTGTTACTGTAGTCTAAGCTTTATGATAGATATTAAATTGGAAGTAGCATGGGCTAACAAAGGAGATAAAATGCTAGGCAGGACGTTATTAAGACTTGGTTTCAAGAGCAGCTTCTGACAATACCCTGTGTGACTCTGGGCAAGCCTCTTCACTGCTAGGAGCCTCAAACAACTTTCCAGGAACTAAGATCTCGATTGCTGGAAATAGCTCTCTAGCAAAGGAAATCATAGGTTCTTACTCTATCCTCACTTAAAATTTGAAAATGCTCAATTATCCAGAAAGCTGTTTACATGTCTCCATATTGCATATATTCCCCACTCATTTCCTTCTTTCCTTCTCATTTGCATCATTCTTCTTTTTACTGATTTTGCTTAGTTATTCAGTCATGTACAATTTTCAAAAAAATGGGGCAGCTAGGTGGCACAGTGAATAGAGTACCAGCCCTGAAGTCAGGAGGACCTGAGTTCAAATGTGACCTCAGACACTTGACACACTTACTAGCTGTGTGACTTTGGGCAAGTCACTTAAACCCAACTGCCTTGCCTTCCCCCTCTCAAAAAAAAAGATTACCATACTATCCATGGGGTTTTGTTGGCAAAGATACTGGAATGGTTTGCCATTTTCTTCTCCAGTGGAATAACGCAAACAGAGGTTGAGTGACTTGCCCAGGGTCACACAGCTAATAAGTATTTGGGCCATATTTGAATTCAGGTATTCCTGACTCCAGGCCTAGTGGATGCAATGAGCCACCTAGCTGCCTCCTTGTTTACTGTTGACTACCTATGATTTTACTGGAGAGCTTAGTAAAAAATTTAGTTGGGGCTTTAGCATTTTTTTGGAAAAGGAGCTACTTTTACTTGTCCAAAGTCTTAGGCTCTGATGGCAGGAAAAGTGCTCACAGTGAGGTGTCCAGGCAGAGCAGAGTAAGGGTCACTACCATCGGCTGTATTTTCCTTCTCACTGGGAGGATGACAGAATAGTTGAGGGGAAGGTGTGGTATTAAATATTAGCTTGTAAAGAATGAAAGAAATGAGAAGAAATAAAATGATGCTATACAACAAGTATACTGAGGCTGGTCAGAGAAGCAGTCATGCCCGGACGAAATACACCCAGCCAGCTCAAAACCTAGGATTCCAGCAATGGGCCAACTTGGTGGGAGCAATTTCAGCCAAGTTCCTGAGAATGAATTGTTTGGGGAGACTGAGTATGGGGGGAGGGGCATTTAGCTTGCCAGGGGGGAGGGGCATTTAGCTTGCCAGGGAGGGAGGAGTTTTGTCTCTTACTCACCCCCTTTCCTTAGCCAGAATAGGACCTTGTAAACTTTGAAAGTCAGTAGATTTTGGATTGTTTATGACAGTCCTAGAAGTGTCTAAAAGAGGTATCTGAATCTAGAGCAGAGAACAGACTGGACACAGGGAGGAACAGCAGCTTTAGGACTATAGTTAGTTAGTCAGTTAAACTATATCTTAACAAAAGGCAGCTAGGTGGTACAGTAGATAAGAGTGCCTGGCCTGGAATCATGATTTCAAATCTGACCTCAGACACTTACCATCTGTGTGACTGGGCAAGTCACTTAACCCTGTTTGCTCAGTTTCCTCATCTGTACAATGAACTAGACAAGGAAATAGAAAACCACTTCAGTATCTTTGCCAAGAAAACCACATATAGAGTCATGAAGTATCAGCAAACTGGGAAAAAAAGAGACTGAACATATATGTATGTATACTCCTAGATAAATAGCAGTTAAAGTATGGGACTTTAGGAACAGGCATACATATTTATAATTCCAATAAAGACACAAAGTAAATGAATACATATTTATAATTCCAATAAAGACACAAAGTAAATGATCACACTGCCATCAGCCAGAGAGAGAGAGAATGCTAACATCTAATTTCAAAAGTATAACCCTCCAAAATTTTACCTAGCAAGATGTGTTTTAATAATCTAGGAAAATGTAGATGTGACTAAAAGCAAAGAAACAAAAAACAAGCATGTTTTCTACTTTGGGGAAATACTAAAGTAAAACCGGCCTGTCTTTCATTAGAATTAAAATAGGTATTAAAGCAAGAGAGGAACTTGGAAAGTTTCTGCTCCATGCAACTCCAAATTTTAAAAGTGAATTAAATCAACTGAGGTGAAGTAAACAGGGGTAAAGGAAAAGCTTGTAAAATAAAACGAATTTAAAAAACAAACTGTGTAATATCATGTATCAGACAACTCAAACGGAAGGAAAATTAAATTCTGACTAATATTGCTAGTTAAAGGGTAAAGTCTGAATAAATTCAGACAATATATTCCGTATTAATGAAAGGTTTTAGGCTGAGGCAAGATGGAGCTTTCAGAAAGAGTGACTGGCTCCTGGAGGGAGGCATTATCCTGGCGTGGAGCTGAGTCTCATCAGCTGGCAGTCTCAATTTCATTCTTGACATAATTCACACTACAACCTACGAATATTAGGATCAAAGGCAAATCCACTGGGAGAGAAGCTACAAAACGATGTCCTTTTTTTTTTCAAAACCAACAGCAACCTAAAGCATACAATAAAAAAGTTGCCCAAATCTCCTTGAAGACATGAGAAGGAAAAGAAGAAAAAAAAAGGTCAAGCATTAAGTGATTTACCCCTTATGGTCAACTGACTAAAATCTCAACCAAAATAATCTAAGAAATGCTTGGGCGGTGAACAATTAAGGCAACATATTGTAGACTGAGACAGAGAGAGAGAGATCTAATGAGGTTATACATAATGTGTGATTAGAAGGCAATAGTGGGATGCAAGGTAACTAAAGTGAACAGCACTATAGTCAATCTGTGGGGAAACAGATGGGCAAAAAGTCAGATGAAATAAAAGGTTGGTTTGTTTGTTTTGTTATTTTTTAAAGCAATTCTAGTGATGTCTCACTGAATCACATACAATAGATGGGTTCCAGAAAAGTAGTTCTATGGGAGGGTGGCAGGGTGGAACAGGGAAATAGGGATGGGTGGATGGGTACAGTAGGCTTGGAATGAAGAGTCTAAAATTAATCATATTTTCCAATTGACTTCAAAATCTCGTTATCACCTTTGATTTGGGTAATTCCCATCCCACTACTTACAATGACCACTTCCACCAAAATCAGATATTAAGCAAATTTGTGATCCTCAAGATATTGAAGAAGATTTCTATTGCAGGAAGAAAAACTATGGAGTATGTTCTGAGATGGGGCCTGAAGGTTAGGTGCCAATTTGTAATCATACTATTTAATGTAAACTTCTCTACTGTTTTTAGCTGTCTCATATTGGCATATCATTACCTAGAAAAGCTAGCCTTATCTACAAAGATTTTACTATGAACTTCTTATTCCTGATCATTTACAAAAATTTTAGCTAAAGCATAATCTCTAGGGGGCCAATGCGCTTTTAAAAAAATTATCAATCTAGCTTCTTATATTCCTTTTAGAGTACAGAGGCATCATCAGTGAGGTGTCTCATGAACTGGTCCTGAGAATGGTCTATCAGAACTTTTTAAAAAAAAGGTAAATAACTACAAAAATGTAAAGTCCTATAACTGGGGTAAAAAAATATAAATTTCTTAAGCAGGATAATCAACTCATAAGTTTACAGCAGTTTTAAAGGTTTGCGAAGTATTTTTTACACAAAACAACCCTATGATATGGGGAGTATAAATATTATTATATCCATTTTGCACATAAAGAAATTAGGCTTTATGGAGATAAAGGTGTGTATCAATGTTTATATAGCTCATGAAGTATCAGAGCTAGGAGTCCAACTCAAGTTTCTTGGGTTTTAATTCAATATTGTTTCTGCCATACCACTTCCTGCTAGGAAGGCATGTACATGAAAAAATATGGGGGAAGTGGGAATTAGTTAACTATAAACTTACTAGGAACTAAGTGTCTTAGTTGTGACAGAAGCCCAGATCAGTCTCATTAACTAACAGTACCTCTGAACTGGCCTGAGTTTGTGCACTAGTGTGTTCAATTTTGGGTATCGAAGAGGAACACTGACAAGGTAGAGTATATATAGAAGGAAAACCCAAATGGTAAAGCATATGAAAGCCATGAACCTGGGGGTGTTTAACCTGAAGAAGTTAAGATTAAGGGAAATTGGAAAAAGGCAAGAGAAAATGTGAGTAATCCAATTTTTTTAGATCTTTATTATTTTACAAAAATAAGATCATTCCTCTTATTCAGTCTTATGGCATTATTTCTGGAACCCAATGCATGTCTAACAAAAGTGTGACTGGCAGAAATCTCATAAGGACAGTTGGCTCAGTTGGATAGACAAAGGACATCCACAATTTTGATCAAGCAGCATAATATAGTGGAGAGAACCCAGCAACTGGGGTATCTGTGTTCAAATCCAAGCCTTCTTGCCTCCCCTCTGTTAATTATTTACCCTGTATGTAGCTAGCTTTGTATGTATTTGTTAGGATGTTGTCATCCCTTTAGAGTATAAACTCCCTGAGGGCAGGGAATATCTTTTGACTCTTTTTGTATTCCCAGTACTTTACACAGTGCCTGGGCACATATTAGGTATTTGATGTTTACTGAGTTGAACTGAGTTTTTATTCACCACAATTTCCTCCTATGCAAAATGAAGAAGTTATACTAGATTATTTTTAGGGTTCCTTATATATATACAAATACATATACAAATGTATATTCTAGAGTCTCACACAGACCTATTGATCATCAGGGTATCCCAGTAAAAGGTGGAACCAGTAAAATGCATTCCTGTAACGGGAACCCCCCCCCCAACAAAATCATCATCATACATGAATAGGGGTATGTGTGTTTGTGTATGTGTGTGTATGGTGAGTAGGAAGCAGGCCACAGCAAACAAAATAATGAGTTTTAGAAATAAAATATTTTAAGGTAATCAAAATTAAATTCATGACAAGGAATCTCAGTTCTGCTTTTGGTCTCAGCATATAAAACATTTTTCTCTTTTTATATAAGTGATAGAGAGAAAAGAGTATGAGAATAATGGCACAACAGCACACCTGAGATTCAATATGGCCACATTACTCTCCTCCCTTCTTCTTCAGGGAATACTACCACCAACACTGAAGTGAAGAGCCACTGTGTTCTTAGTGGTTTCACCCACAATCAATTGGAAATCAGTACAACACTTACAGTCTAGAAAGCCTTATAAATAAGATACTTTTAAGTGCACCTTTCAAATCTCACTAACACTTAAGAAAATATTCACACAATCAATAGAAGATCACCTTATCAGAAAGGAAAAAATAAAAGCAAAATCTGTGGTTTCATAACCCAGTTTAGCAAAGGCCTCTAATGTAGCATAACTGATTTAAAAAGCATTGCTTCCCATTTTCAGTAAAACACAGAATATATAAAATGCCTGCCTGTCTACCTCCCGAAAGAGAAGCCAAAGTCCTAAAAAACCTAGTGACCCAACAAAAAATACCTCACTCACCTAAAGATTGTACAGTGCAGCTTCCTCCTAGCATTACTGTACAAAACCATCAATCTCAAAGGGGTCAATAAAAACAGCAGCCTATGGTTTATTTTCAAGAATATTTTCAGGAACCCATTCACGCTCACCAATGCTAGGTGGCTACATGATGATTATTTCCAACCAGATTGAAATTGCTTTCGATTAGTTTACTTACTCAGCCGTCTATGCCTGTATATATCACTTGGGGCAAAATACAAGGAAATGCCATACTGGTACATTTACACAACAAACTGCAATTCTTCTACCTACTATAAGGTGCCTGTTATTATAAAGTGTTAAGAACACTGCAATGGAATGAAAACTTGTGTTACCCATTACTTTGGATTATTTTCAGGTCATTTTAAAATTCAGTGGAATATACATACATATATAAAGGACTATGCGTATATATATATATATATACAGAGAGAGAGAGAGAGAGAGACACACACACACACATATACACAATTATCAGGATCCAGATTATATTCCAAAGGTCTGGACTGTTCTGCTCAAGAAAGACTAAGAAATTTGTTAATAAGTGGAAGAAATAAGTTTATAGGGAGGTTAGTTTGTCTCACCATGACCTGTACCCAAAGATATGTATGTAGAACACCACTGTTCACTCTGCTGAGCAACAATCTTAAAAATAACTTTCTCTTTACCACATATAGTAATAAATAAATACATATAAAAAACCTATCATGTCAAATCTCATCAACCTGGTCTCCTACTGAGCTAAAATAATAGAAAACAATTATAGATTAACAAACTGTGTGACCTTAGGCAAGTCTGTGTTTCAACTTCCTTACTGGGGGAAAAATGTGGATTGTACTAGATAGAGCTTGATAAGTAAAATTTTTAAATTCTTTGATACAGCTACATAGAGATATGGAACACTCTTCACCTGATGCTAAATGCAATCCCTGTATGCTTTCTCATCCTCCGCAGATGACTATTCATGTTTTCCCCAGGAAACATGCAACATGTTGGAAAGCTCTGCTCTTGTTCATGCAGCTCCTCAAAAGTATCAACATAACACTGAGGTTTGTCCATCTGTTAACTCCCATTCTTGGTACATGACCAGTTCACATCCCCTTCAAGTCATTCAATTATCATCAATAATGTCTTTCATACCATTTCTTGCTAGCCAAGTTATGACCATTCACATCCTGCAGCCTGCTTATGCCTAACATGTACCTTTCTATGGTTTCTACTTTCTATGATTTTACTGTGCATATTTCATCATAAATAAAACCGTATTATACTGTAATTAAACTTCATAAAGTAATTTCATTCTACATGATCTTATTTCATCAATGCAAGACCACATGTTGAAATCATATTTTTTTTACCAAAATTTAAAACTTTTTTTCCAAGGTCTCATCTATCTTTAAAAGAAAGCAGGCTTACAAAGTAAGCTGTATCAGTAAGCCCCACATTACTCTTCTCTTTCTCCCCATTTTTGTCAGCAGAGATGGTACCAGCTCAATGAGCTTTCATTAAGTGCCCATGTACAAGACTTTTGTACTAAAAAAGCAAAGAGGACCTCGACTGTATATTGGTCTACTGCTGAGAAATCAAGAGATTACGGTTGCCAAATACCTTTCAATATAATAGCACATACCACTATTTGTTAGAAAGAGGAATTCTTTAAATGGGAACTAACTCCTAAGTAGCTGCTTAAAGAACAACGAAATTAAATGACTTACCCAAAAGCTATAGTGCTACAGTTCTGATCATAATCTGAGCCCAGGTTTTCCTGACTCAAAGTACAGCTCTCCACATTGCTTGTATTTGATAAATGTTATGTTATTAGCAAAATAAAAATATTAGGAGAAAGATACGTTCCATGTTATTATGAAATAAATGACAAACAAGATACTAGATAGGCAGGCTCTCTATACTCCAAAGGATTATGTCTTTCCTATATGGTTCTGGTCAAGAGCTCAGCCTGCAGAATTATAACACTGTTAACTTCATTTATCCAGATGCCAAAAGCACTGATGCAGCTAGCATACCTGCAAAGACTGGCCACAATGAAAAGAACTCAATGAAGTTAACCATGCCACACTCCTACATTTGTCTCAATAAGGACTCAAAACACAAAATAAAAAGTACAAGCGAAAACTCTAGAACTTTCCGAAGCAGTAAAATTCCTCAAACTTTTTTCTACCAGAGATACTACTCATTCCTAAAGGAAAGTTTTAGCCTTCACAAAAGTCTGAGCTGGGGAGTATGTTTGCTCCTGGCCACAAGTGTGTTTATATACAAATATATACATACATACATACACATGCATACATATACATATATATATATATGTATATACTTTCAAAAATAGCATTTTGAATTTTTCCTTAAGATTTTGGTGTTTTTTAATATGTTTTAAGAAACACAAAGAAAAAGCTAAGGATACATCATCTGAAAAATAGCCTTACAAACACCAAAAGGCATTCAAAGACATATGCACACTGTAACTACAGACAGACATTGGAAGGAATTCCAATGGAAACGATCACATAATTTGCTCTATGGAGAGCTGAGGCTACATACAAAGCTCTTTCTTTTTCCCAAGTTTTTATATTTCTAGCCCTAGGGGAAAAAGGAAAAAAAAAAGAAAAATCAAGTCTTTTCTCCAGTTGATGCTTAAGAGACATCGGCAGGAAGTTCCGTTCAATTCCTGTCATTGTCATTATCTAATAACCAGAAAATACGCTTTTTACAATGAGAGTATTTCAATATGACAGTACGATCAAACAAGTCAATGGCATGCAGTGACCAACAAAGTATATCCACTTAAACATCAAAATGTGGAGGACAAATTAACCACTACAATAATTCTGTGGGAGACAAAAAATCCAGTCTGTGTCTCTTTTTCATCTTGCCTGAACCATTACTGAGATAAGGCTTGCATCCCTTTCATAGTCTCTTGAAAATGCCACATGTTTCAGCCTCTAGGAAGGGGACATGTTGTTTCACAGACATTTAAAATTAAAAATAGACAGGGTGTTGAAGCCTCCACTAAAGCCCTGAGCCTGATAATGGTCATATGGTCCTGTAAAGGTGACCTTGAGTTTTTGAAGGGTCTGCCAAAGGAACATATGCACTGGTAGGACTTACTAAATTGGAAAGATCTGAACTACAGGTTTGAGGGCACCCTGTGTGGCAGTTGTCCCCACTGACCATTAAGTTTGGCTACAAACATTTTTGGACCACAGTCATTGTGTGATCTGTGTCTGTGGCAACATAGAAAGAAGATTCACAGATCACTGCAAGTATCAAAATAAGGATGCTAACAACTCTGAAAAAAAAACCGTCAGGCAGAAAGAAAGCACCTGGGTGTTTTAAGTTTTGGCAGACACTTACCTTTAGTTAATGGCATGTATGGATTGCTATTATAATAGCAGTTTAAATTTACATAGTACCTACCATATGCCCAGCACTGTATTAAGCATTTCACAAATAGTATCTCATTTGATCCCCCCAGAAACGCTAGGAAGTGGGTGCTATCATTACCCCCCATTTTACAGATGAGGAAACTGAGGTGGTTTGTGTTTGTTGTTGCTTTTTATAAAGTAACTTGCCTAGGTTCAAGCCCAGCATTCTATCTACTGTACTACCTAGCTGCCCCCTCTACTCCCAAAAAGAGAACAATTCAAGAAACTGGGAGTTTCTCACCTCCATAAAGACTGTGATATATTGTATAAAACAAAAAAAACTGTGACTCAGAGGACTTGGGTATCAAATTCCAATTCTGTTACTTATTCTATGTGCACTTTGGGCAAATAACCTCTCTGAGTCATCAGTATACTCACTATATGATAGGAGGGACAGTGAGGGGGGGCTGGATAACATGATTTCCAAGTCCTCCTTCCAGTACTACATCTATGATTTTATGAAAACTCTTGATGTGCAGGCCAAGGCAGCATTAGGTGGGGAGAAAATAATGCCTAAGCAGAAATGATAGGTGAGCAAGCACAAATCTGAACCCAACAACTATAATTTACATTCTCATGGCCTTCCAGTTTTCAAAGCATTCTCAGAGACATTATCTCGATTGACCCTGACAAAACCTCATTAAATATTCAATAGAGCAGGGGCTACTAGAAAACACATACACACACACACACACACACACACACACACACACACACACACACACAGTCTGCCTCTGGTTCAGAATTCTTCCAATCAATCAATCAATAAGCATTTATTAACGCCTACTACAACGAACCAGTCTCTTAGCCAGGCACTAATGGATAGAAAGACAAAAATGAATGGCTGTCTTTGTGGAGACTCCAATCTACAATGGAGAAAAGTATATATGTACAGAAGGCTGTACTGGAGCTAACTCCAACCTACCAAGAGTTAAATTTTCTGCGTGGAAATTAACAAACACTAAAAATCAGGGCCTGATTTATTGTTTTGTTGCTTATCTAGACTTAAGTGTTAATAATGCAAATTAAACTTAAAAGTGTATCTTTACTCAGGTTGCTAAACTTCTGCCAGTACACCTTCACATATATAGGCAAATATAAAATGTTGGGAAGATTAAGAAAAGCTTCATATACTATATGGCACTTGAGTTAAACCTTGAAGGGAATTCAGGATTCTAAGAAATGGAGATGATGGGGGAGTGCATTCCAGATAGGAGAAACAGTCAGTTAAAAAGCAAGTGAGAGAACAGTAAGGAGGCCAAGCCTGACGGGACCACAGAGTTTGTGAAGGGATATCAATGCACCAGATTGTGAAAGGCCTGAAATGCCAAAAGAGTTTATATTTGATCTTGCAGGTAATAGGAAGCCTCTGGAGTTTACTAGGTAGAGGACCAAATGAGGTAGAGGCCTTTGGAAAAATCACTTTGGTTGCTATGTGAAAGAGAAATGTGAGGCTATTTCAATAATTCAGGTGAGAAGCAACGAGGGCCTGAACTAAGGTGGTAAGGACTTTCTATTATGCCACAATGATTCCTACTATAAAAAGGGTGATGAAGTGATTATCTGTGCCACAGTAGTTAAGAGGTGAAGAAAAGTAATATTCTGAAAGTTCTCACAATCTAGAATATCCTTAAGTACTTAACTACTCATATGTGTGATTCTAAACACACACACACACACACACACACACACACACACACACACGAACACAAACTTCAAATAAGGGCATATGGCAGAGCCCTGTGAAAATCTAATTAGTTCTGGCTGCCACAGAATTTTCTAAAAGCAACCTTATAAAACTGGCTTAAAGATTTTCAACACTGATAGGCAATTCAAGTTTAGACCAAACTACACTAACCAAGTCCCTTTTCTTTCAAGTTTCAACAACTCATATTTTTATAATAAATAGTTCTATTAAAAAAAAAACATCATTAACTGAAGTCCCATCCCCTGCAGTTAAATTCGAAGGAAAAACATCTTTTGTTCATTTAAGGTACCTAGTTATACTTCAGATTTCAATTTTTACTAGAGTTTCCAGGAAAAACTAAAAATGAATTGAATAATTAGATATGAGAATATTCAAAATCACTAGTATCACAACTTGATAAATTAACTAAATTTCTATGAACTCTTATACTGTACACAAGTGGTTAAACCATGAATCCACATTCCAGCTCTATTCAAAGTTGATCACAGGCTTTTATTTCATAAAGTAGCTTACTTTTACAGTTCTATGTAATAATACTTTAAGAACTACTTCATCTTTTAGGGAAGGTTGGCGTTTGATTCAGATTTGCTCAAATGAATTTAAAAACAAAAAAACAAAAGCCTGACAAAATACTTGGCAATCTTCATTCCCAGGGAATTCAGATCCCGGATGTTTAGACTGAGACGCTTTCCCCAGAAGGACTGAGGAAGAGGGAGAATGTAGATAGAGACAGCTAGAGTGACTAATGAATGACTATCCATCGACTTTAGCCTGGCCCTCTGACTCCAAAGAAATTCTGTCAAGCCCTATGATTAGCTTTTATCTGACCTACTCATGGTTGATGTATTCAATGACAAAAACCCAAAGGTACCTCCTAACCATACTCATGGATCTCAATGAGTCATTGTGCCCTCTATTTCACACTGAAAGTTAGATAGCTAGGGGCTCTCATGGCACCTCTACTCCTAGGGGGGCTCTGCAGACAACCTCTGCTTCTCAAATAGTAGAAAACGGGTCCCTTCTGCACTGCTTTTCTGGTCCAGTAAGCTGCCTGAATAGTCTGAGTAGAGACCAGAAACTTATGATCCTCATACACTCATATACCCATTCGATAAACTTTTCTACTAGAGATTATATGGAATATACTAATCTAGACTGGACTTATACCACAAGAACTCTACTTCTTGAGGTAATATAAAGTATTCCTCCTTTGAGGGCCACCACTCTGAACTAGGTATATGATTAATTACACAGTCTGCTTATTATGATGACCTTCCAGGAATGACCACACCACATCACTACTCCTTAGGGTATCTCTCAGGTAACAGGCTGGCAGGAGTCCTTTAGTCTCCAGTAGGTAACTTATGACTCTGAATAAACTTGAGTCTCTCACAGCAGACCCTGGCAATGCTTAAAGAAAAAAAGGCAAGAGAGGACAGGAAATATTAAAATGGCCCAACAATATTGCTACTAGTTGAAGTACATGGCCTAGTTAGCAGGCAGTCATCAATTAAAAGAACGAGAAAAAGTTTCCTCATCCCTGTAGGGAGAAGGGCCCAATCTAAATTAGTAAAGTAAGTACAGTCTGGACCCTTGTGAGTAATGTAGTTATCTTGCCAAAATAAAACAACCAAAAAAACCCCACAAGTTTACCTATGCTCTCCATGCAATTACATCTCTAGGGCCTAAGTACATGCTATCAAGTGTTGGGTTTGCGAGGACACCAGTTATATCACCGTATTAGCTCTAGCCTGTGTGTCAGAGGCTAACCCTGGAATCAGGAGACAGCAACTCGAGACCTACCTCTGAAATACAGAGTGGTTTAACCATGAACAGATCACGCAACCTCACAACGTCTCAAGCAACTTTCAGAGACAGTAAGTTATGGGGGAAGAGCTGCTTATCCGTATACAGAAAGTATTTCTACACCAAGAGTTCCTGACACTGATGAAATCACAGATCCAGATTGAATGGGGAAAAACACAGTCACACATTCAAGCCCTTAGTTTCGTTCTTCTTTATTTAACAGGAATTAGCATCATATGTCTCTGAGGCTCCCTTTCAGAAATAACACGAATCTTGTTACTCCTTTCACAAAATTCTTCTAGTTGCCTCTTTCCCTTAAAGTTCCTTGCACTGCCGTAATGGCAGTGTCAGAACATTTTTCATCCAGCTTTCCTTCGGGACTGACGATTATCCTGTCCCAGAAGACCCAGTCACTCAGAATTTGAGGTAGCTGTCCTTCCTGCCACCATATGCTCGGTAACGGGGGGTGTGGGATCCAGGGTGATAGAAAACTTTTTGGTTGATGATCCAGGCCTGGCTGTAGTTATATCCACTAACTCATGGGGCTTCTGGAACATGTTCCAATGTCCTCTCCATGAATCTCACTTCTCCTTACACCTGCAAGTCTCTGACTCAAAGTCTTCCCATGGCCCCTATGGATTCAACCCAAAGTCTGATCATCCTACCATCAGGCTACTATGCCTTAAAACAGTGATAACTAGATTAATGGTACAATTATCAGAAAATAATAAACAGTTCATAGTAAGATTTCTATTGCAAATCAAAATGGAGTATATATGAAAGAAAATTATCAAGGGCACAGAAACTGAACTTACAATACAATATGGTCTCTAAAGTCTCATCGCAGTGACTGAAGAATTCATACTCATTACTACAGCAGTAATGATTTAGGGATTTTTTTTAAATGACCAATTTGTTGCAAAAAGCACAAAACATAAAAAAGAAATATTTCTTTTCAAATGATACCATTGAGAAGAGGTTGTCCTTCATGCACACCCCTCGATAAGACTGCACTGTAAACATCTTCAGGAAATCCAGTCTTGCATAATGTGATTTCACCAGTTGCCTGTATTGGTACCTGAAATACAAGATAAAATATGTGTAATAATTGTAACCCCCTTCAACTAAACAACATTCCACTTGGGTAAAAAAAAAAAAGAACTCATTTCTCTTCTATCTTGTACAAACAACTCCTTTGTTTCTCAATGGCTCCAATTAGAATTTTGAGGGCAAAGGGTTAATCTTTTTGATAACTGGAATGGAAGGAACAAATCCCACTTGTCTAAGTAAGAGCTAAATACTACACATTCTGGATTCTTCTAACTATTGAACATTTCAAGAAAATGCTTATTGAAACTCAAGTGGAATCATAGGGGAAACAAAAACATCTCTTATGCTGTAATAAACCTTTCATTAAATTGCCATCATGAACTTATTTTTTTCAATAGTAGGAAGGAGGCACTTTTAACATTTACTTTTAGAGATTTTATTAACCATCTAAAACATCTGGTTATGGAGGGTTTCTCTGACCCTATTGTGTACATTGACAAAAGAGATTAAAATCTTCTATGAGAAAAGCATACATAAACTCAAACTGGCACTGCAAAAATAAAATAATTGTCCAAATTTTGAAATATGACTGCAATAAACAAAACTAAAAGTCTAATTTTCCAATTAAATATATACCTTTCTAAAACATACTTTATATTGTGCCAGACCAATATAATTTGATTTCTAACTTAATGAATCATACCGCATTTATGATGCTTAAGGGAAAATTCTCTGTAAAATTAGTAAACAAGCAGCCTTTTTTTGTGTTCTTGCTTTTATTCGCTCGTCTGGTGTTCTTAGTGTCCTAAATTGGCTTTAAAAATCAAATCTCTAGTACATGCTCTTTCAGTCACCAATATGTAGCCACAATTTTTTTTTAGCCCACTTTGGCCCAAGGCTGTCTTTACTTAGTAAAATTCTGATAGGAATTTAAGTAACTGAAAGCACCGTTTTTAAGTAACTGAAAGCACCCAGGACACCGTGGTTTCTGTGGTTTATGTGATAGATATATATTATATAAATATATATATATATATGTATATATATATAAATATGGATATGTGGCAGGTCTCAGAGAGTTATTTCACTTAAAACATTAAGTACAGTTAACATTTTACACAAATTTAATTCAGGTACACATTACCTTATCTATACTTCTTTTGATTAGTAAAAGATTCAGCATATTATAGTTATAGGTCTTCTATAAATTATAAAACGGGTTGTGTTGTAAAAGTTGACTTTCACATTGGTTGTCTAGAACTCAAAACACATTTTCCCCCACAGAAACAATGTTATATGCAGTGATTAGCTTTCCAGGACAACCAGTAAAAGCCTGTTTAATTCATAATGTACCTGAACAACAGCAGTAATAGAGCAGTGTGTGTTATCTCAACGACTGGATAACAATGCTTCAATGGAAAAATGTAATTCTGAGTTCCAAATGAGGACATCTAGGACATATATTCAGTCTTTATCTGGCCTCTGCCCCAATATGAAAGACAAACACTTTAGGGATGGGGAAAAATACAAGGAAAGAAGAGTTGAGAAATCTAAAAAGGAACTGGGGGGGGAGGAGGAAGCAATGAGGAATAAGCAGGACAGAATCTTATCCTCCGTCTCATTCCTAACTGGTGGCAAGGAGCAGGGGGTAGAAGACAAATGGAGAACATCAGGTGGGTGGCCCACCAAGGGTTTCCTTTTGCATCCCCTCTCAGCATATTGCTCCTGGAGAAAACTGAAAAGCAGACCCTAAGACTTTGAAGGTGAAGCTGAGAGAGCAAAGAGTGGTAGCCAAAGGCCCAGGACAGAGTACAGTCATTAGAGGGATATGGGATATATAGCAGGCAAACCCCTTAGCAACCCTAGGATGGCCATTCCCATCTAAGGGATACAAGTCGGGTGCATCTGTAAATTGAAGACTATCTCTGTTACTAATTTAAAGTCTGCATTTCCCAAAGTATTCCCATTGTTAAAGAGAAAAAAATAAATTCTAAATTCCTTTAAATCATATTATATTGCCTCTGTAAGTTTTACAATCATCTCAGAAAAACCAAAAACTTCTCCTAAGCCTGATTCTTCATCCATGAAATGGGGTATTATGAGACTATCTACTTCATAAAGATCAAATGAGGATGAAAGCAAAGCAAAATGCTAAATAAATTTCAGCTATTATTATTATGAGAAATAGATAGCCTAGTGGATAAAGAGTTGATTTTGAGTCAGAAGGCTGGATTGGAGGATTTGCTTTGACCCACTGGAGACAATAGCACCCTAAGCAAGTTCCTTAAACTCCCCATGTAACTCTCAAAGACTAAAGTATAGAGCAGTTGTTGATCTGTACTGGTTGAGCATGTGCTGTCACTGGCAGTTTCCTTAGGTGAATGAAATCATGGCCCTGTCCCCAAAATTCGATGTTGTCATCATCATCCTCCTCCTCCTCTTCAATAGCATTGTTCTGAATGTTGCAAGGTCACTTAAATTATGACTGACATTAATTTTATATATTTGTAGGGATCTAGAGCCAGTGGGGCCTTGGGAATCATACATTCCAACAGCCTCATTTTACAGATGAGAAAACTGAGGACTGGAAAGGTTAAGTGACTTATTCACATAAGGTATTATACTGTACTGAATAGTGAACTAGAAATTTAGCCAGAATGTTCTGCCTCTAGATCTAATACTTTTATATCCTCTGCTAAAAGATGAGATCCAAGCCATCAAAGAGTGCAGAAACTAAATACAAAGTGTCCCAGAAGTCTTAGTGTAGTTTTGCTCCTTAGTAGCTTAAATATCAATTATTAATTCCCTAAAATTGCATTAAGACTTTTGGGACATCCTGTATGAGAGAAGGACACTGATAATGACACAGTCTGACACAGAACTACACAAAAGGAGCAAATTTCCATTAAAAGTCTATATGAAAAAAACAGAAAGCTCTCAATGTTGTAAGAATAGACAAACAGACTTAAAGGTCTATTTAGTGATGTTGGGGTCAAGGTCTACTTCATTATGAATAATTATCATTATTCTTTCATTAGAATTCTAAAGTGCCACCTTGGAATAAAGATGACCCTGGCATCTGAAAAGCTAATCAACAAGCACCTTCTATGTATCATGCAATGCTAAATACTGTGCTCTCAGAGAGCTCACAGTCATATGGGGGAGAGGAGATGCAAATAAGAGATATACAAGATAAACAAATCAGAAAGAACCCACAGAGGGAAGGCACCAGCACAAAGAGAGACTGGCAAAGGCTTCTTGGAGAAAGTGAGATTTTAGCAGTGACCTAAAGGAAGTCAGGAGGCAGACACGAGGAAGATGCCAGATACCCAGAGTCAGGACGAGAGTCAGGCGATAGTGTTTTGGAACAGCAAAGAGGCCAGTGTCCCTGGATCTCAGAGTACGAGGGGAGGTGGAAGTGGGGGGGGCGGGGTGGTATAAAGTGCAAGAAGACTAAAAAGGTAGGAGGGAGTCACGTTATAAACGGCTTTACAAGACAGAGGATTTCTGTTTGATCCAGGAGGTGACAGTGAGCTACTGGAATTTACTGAATGGAAGGAGGTGGAAAGTGACATGGTCAGGTCTGCCCTTCAGGGAGATCAATCCGAGAGCTGAACAGACAACTGGGGTGGGGAATGGGGGGGAGGGATTTGAGGCAGGGAGACTGTAGTCCTGGCATGAGGTGATAGTGCCAGTACCAGAATTACCATTCTGGAGAGAAGAGGAGAGAAGGAGACATATGGGAAAGATGTTAGGAGAGTAAAATCAACAAGCCTTGGCAACAGACTGGATACGGAGGGTGCAAGTGAGGATCCCAGAATGACACCCAGATTGTGACCCTGGGTAACTGGGAGGATGGCAGTATCCTCCAACTTGGGCACGCTGGTAAATCTTTTACACTCCCCCCTCCAAAAAAGTGCACAGGACATCCTTTTAAGTCTAATCTGCATAATCATCAAATTAAGCCCTAATTTAAAGCATTTGCCTATTTCTATTAACAGAATTTAACTTCTTGAACTGGCTCCAATACACCTTTGCTTCTATGGGGAAGTTGAGAAGAAAAATGGGTTTGGAAGGAAAGACAAGCTCAATTATGGATGTGCTGAGTTTAAGCTATGCTGGGGTATCCAGTTCAAAACATCCAGTAAGCAGCTGGACATTCAAACCTGGAAGATAGGAGAGATGCTAGGCCTGGACAAGTGGATCTGAGAATCCATGGCAACTGACAAGATCACCAAGTAAAACAGCATAGAGGGAGAAGAGACCAGAAGACAGAGTCCTGGGGGATATCCACCGGCAGGCATGGCCTGGGAAAAGATCCAGCAAAGAAGACTTAGAAGAATCAGATGGGTAGGAAGAGCACAAGTTCTGCCTGAACCCACCAAGGTAGAAAAGGCCTTCCCTATGGACTCAATGACGAACAGCATGTGAGAGGTTCATCACCAGAAGTCTGGTTACCTGGCAATAGATTTCAGAAGACACAATTCGTATAGCAGCACTGCTGAGAATGTAATCTATGTCAACGAGAGAAGTGTCCAATACTGATAAAAACCATAAAACATTTCAAGGATCAATAGAGTTTTTATATTACTTTACAGCTTTCAAATTGATTATGTGAACTCATGGCAAGTGTCAGGTTTTCTGCTTCTTTTTTAAAGATTTTAAAGTTCAGAAAGGAAGTAGAGAAATGTGAAGAATATTCAAGTTTGGCAAAGAAGGAGCAACATCCAAAGAGATGCTGAACACAGAGTGTCCCCATCTCCTTAACGCACACAGCCCCCCATTCTTCTTCATTCCACAAAGCTTCCAAGTTGATATTCCTACAGCATAGGGCCAGCCATGTTATGTTTTAAACTTCTGTAGCCCTTACCTACTGCATGTAAGAGAAAATAAGAACTTCTCTGTTGGACACTTAAAGCTTCTCACTGTCTGGCTCCAGGATGACTACATATTACTCCCTCTCACTGATTCTTTACTCTAGTCAAACCAGATAATTTGCTATGCCCCACACAGAACCTGCTATCTCCCATCTCTGTAACTTTGCACAGGCCGTATTCCACTCTAACCATCTCCCTTCCTTCAAACGTAAGCTCAAGTCTTCAAAAACAAAGGACCAACAACAACAAGGGTCACCTCTGTCATGACACCTTTCAGATTCCTTTATTAATATCTCCCTCCCATCCCTGTGTAAGGATGTGTATATACACATATACATATATACAGATGAATATGTATTTAATTATATATGTATATGTATATATTTATATACAATGTGAATTTACCTAAGAGTGAACAAGTTCTATTCCGCTGGACAAGTCTGATTTTTTAATTCATTTACCCTTCTCCTAGCACAGGAAATAGAAAACAGTAGTCACTTAATAAATGATGTTGATTTTCGATAGATGCTTATTCCATAATACTCAGGGATAAAAAAATTTCTTTGGATGAGAATTTGCTTTTATGAAGTAAAAAAAAAACACGGAGGAAAGCTTTAAGACACAATCTATAAACTACTAAAAAAATAAACGTGCCCAAACTCTACAATTTTGCATTTTACTAAGTTAAAGGTTTTCATATCTCCTAAGTGTAAGGTTCCTTTCACATCACCGAGATAACCAAGTAACAACAATATGAACATAATGACAACACGATAATGGACATTTGTGTAGGGGGAGCCCTTTCAACTTTGAAAAATGCTATACGAAACATCTCATCTGAGTCTCACAGTCAGCCTGAAGGTAGAGACTACGTCTCTATTTTACAGATAAGAAAGCCAAGGCTCAGAAAGATTAAGTGATTTTATTTTCCAACGGTCACTGAGTTAATAAATGACAAAGTTAAATCTGAAGTCAAATCTACTTCATTTCAAGTCAGGGACTCCAATGTGATGTAATTTTAATGACAGTACATAGAGTTCAAAAGAATAATTTTTTTAATTGTATTTCAGATTTCAGATTCTGCACTAATTCAGAACAAGGTGTCCCTACTTAATCCATGATTCTGTAGATCCATGTACAGGATTCCACAAGGCTCAAGTTGTGAATCTGTGGAGTTCATATAATTCCTTAACATTCTTCATGTTCACTTTTAAAACCCTGAGCTTGTCTTCCTTTCCCGTGGAAAATATGTTCACAAAATACTATGTTATTGATACACAAACTGATTATTCCCACAAAGAATGACTTAATCTCTTTCCCCCCAATTTTACAGATTCTAATTTAAATTTCTCTATTTGAGTTCTACTTAGGTTTATCAGATACCAAATAAATGTGTACAGACATAGCAAAAAAAAGCAGGGGGAGGGGAGATGAGGCAAACAGAGAAAGATTCTATCACTTTCCACATGAATTCAGGTTGTACAGTGGAAAGAGGCCTGGGTTTACAGCTGAGAACACCCAAGTTCAAATCTGGCCTCGGGTGCAACCCTGGGCCAAGTCACTCAACCTACTGCCTCAACTTCCTCAACTGTAAAATGAAGATTATAATAGCACCTCCCTCATAGAGTTGTTGTGAGGATCAAGTGAGATAACATCTGTAAAAATGCTTAGCCTGGCACGTGGCAGGTACTTAGTAAATGTTTCTTCCCTTCCCTTCTTCTCCCCACCCCCAGATTCTCAAAATCATTTAATAAAAGACTTTTCTCCCCTGGTCCTTTTAAGTTACTCAAGAAAAAGGCAGCAGGGTTTTATAGCTAGAGAGGGGGCCTCAAAGCTAGGAAAATCTAGGTTCAAATCCTACATATGACACATACTGACAGTGTTACCCTGAACCAGTCACTTCACATCTCAGAACAGTAGACAACTTTACAAGACTATTAAGTTGTGGAGAATGTGCTGAGCTGCACTGACAAAGTGAGTTTCCTTAGCTGGGAGTTCCCTATTTCAATGAAATGATAAGTCTAGTCTCTAACCTTAACACACCCAGAACATTTAGACTATCATAGAGAACTTAATCCTGCCGACTGTCTAGCTGTGCCTTCACAACAAGTCTGCTTTGTGAATTTAGGATTACAGTCAATGACTATACCAATACCACTGCTAAATCTATATCCCAAAGACATCCAAAAATGGGGAGGAGCTATCTGTACAAAAATATTTATAGTAGCTCTTTTTGTGGGGGCTAAGAATTGGAAATTGAAGGGAATGCCCGTGAATTAGGGTATGTCTGAACAAGCTGTGGTATGTGACTGTAATGGAACATTATTGTGCTACAAGAAATGACAAGCAGGATGATTTCAAAAAACCTGGAAAGACTTACGTGAACTGATGCAAAGAACCAGGAGAACGCTGTACACAGTACCAACAATATTGCTCAATGAAGAACTACGAGTGATTTAGCTATTCTCAGCAATACAATGATCCAAGACAATCCCAAAGGACTCATGATGAATCACACTATCCGCCTCCAGAGAAAGAACTGATATTGTTTGAATACAAACTGAAGTATACTATTTTCCACTTTCTTTCATTCTTTTTCTTTTGAGTCCTTGTACAAAATAACTAATATGGAAATGTTTTACATGATTGCACACATATAAACTATATCAGATTACTAACCATCTCCCTGTTAAGAGAATCTGAAGATCTTCCCTGTCCCTAGGCCCTTTGCTAAAGTGGCTACGCAACCCTGAGAACCTTCCCCTATTTGAAAGTATACTCTGCCCCTTAATAGGCTGAATGTGGTCACATGAAGCCTGTGGCGCCAGGCTTGTTTTTCAGGAATGCCCGGGCCTTGTAGCTTTTTGATTGGGCGGTGGGTCCAGAGGGCTGTGACATTCTCTGAGCCAGGAGAAGGCTATATATACACCCTGATGTGAGGTTTTGGTTTGGGGCTCACTTTGAGAAGAGTTGTGTGATTTGGCCAGAGGAGACTCTGGGAAGCCGTTGAGCCCCCTGGCTTTGAAAAACCCAGATGTTGGTGCTTCCCTCTCTGGTAACTGACCAGGTAACTGATGTAACGGTCAGGTGCTGGAAGCCCCATCTGCTGATCTGTTTTTCTGTTTGTTTGTAACTTGTGTTAGCATTCTCTGAAGTTCAGGGTGCTGACTTTTTCCCCTGAACTAGGTAAATGGTATTTGATTGATTAAAGTAAGATTGTTAACCCATTTTGAGTTGCTTTCCTTTAGAAAAGCAGATCTAAGAACCTGTGCTAGTAGCTGCCCTAGGTATGCTAAGGTGCTTGCTGATACAAATATCAGATTACTAACCATCTCCCAGAGAGGGAAATAGAAAGAATAGAATCTGAAACTCGAAACTTAAAAATAAAACAAATATTAAAAAACTGTTTTAATATATAACTGGGGGGAAAATATATGTATATATTATACACACACAGACACACATGTGTATAAAAAGAATATACTCAAACTCAAAAAGCAGTAAACAACTTTTCCATAGCAAACTATGCAGTAACACACATATTCCATGTTTCATCAGGCAATATTTTACCTAAGTTTAATGGTCTCGTTATTGGGGTAAGTAAATCTATTATCCCTTTGTTGCTTCAGAAAGGGCTCTAACTCACTTTCCATAAATTTAAGCATTTATCAGAGAAAGTTTTTAAAGTGGCTAATTGATCAACTGGTAATTGGGGTAATTTCAGGAACTGCCCAAGGCCCCTGTCAGCACACTCCTAATTTTTGCTTTTAATCCAATTTCTCTTCCAGTTACAAGGTCCATATAATCAAATCTGGCAGACTCCCTACTGTCCATAGAGGAAATTTCATTTACGATGTTTGAGGCATCCCTATTAAGGCAACATCCAAAGCACTGCTGCTGCTGCTCTTTCTGAGATTTCCTCTGGTTCTAAAGCCCTTCAGATTTTACAACAACGCCATGTGTTGTAGTGGGCACAAGTTCAAGTGCATTTTTCAGGTCTTATCAAATTCTGACTCTGCTACTCATCTTCAAGGGCCTTAAATTGGCCCTCTTAAGTTGACCTGCACGGCAGAAAACAGATTTTACTTAAAGGTCTTCAGATGTGATGAGGTGCTAACTAGCAAATAACTCCTGGATCCCTAAATTAACCCCACTGAGCAAATCTCTGTGATCTAAAACTTACAGCACGTTAATAAAAATAATGTATTATTGCTAATACATAGCATTTACATAGCGTCTACTGTGTGCCAAACACTTGCTAAGCACTTTTAAAATATTATCTCAGGGCAGCTAGATGGAGTGTAAATAGAGCACCTGCTCTAGAATCGGGGGCACTTGAGTTCAAATCCAGCCTCATACACTTAACATTTACTATGTGACCTTGGGCAAGTCACTTAACCCCAACTGTCCTGCCTTTCCCTTTTCCAAAAAGACAAAGCAAAACAAAACAAAAATATTATCTCATTTGACCCTCACATCAACTCTTCCAGTTAAAACTGGCCCAGTGTGGGATAACAACCTCTCTGGTCCTCAAGTTCCTCATCTCTGAAGTGAGGGATCAGACAACATGTTGTCTAAGGGCCTATCTAGGTTTAAATTCCATAATATTATTATTATTTCCATTTTACAGCTGAGGAAATCTAGGGAAGCAGGTTAAGTGACCTGCCCAAAGTGACACAGCTAGTAAATGTCTGAGGCTGGATTTGAACTCAGTTTTTGCTAGCTAAGGGTCAAGTGCTTTACTCATTGCACCACCTAGCTTTATGTAATTAATTATATAGTTCCCCTATTTACCCTGGGCCAACTTGCCTCACAGCCATTCTATTTTCTAAGAGCATAATCCTAGGCTATGGAGACCTTTTGGATGCCACTTTCCAACAAAAGCTAATCAATCATGTGCCCAGATACTCAAAGAACCTCACTGAGTAAAGGAGCTATTTATACATCTTCATAAGCTTCTCCTTCAACTTGGGAGCTGTTTACACAGTACTGTAACTCTACTTAGCTTCAACAGTGCCTTCAAGAAGAAAAGTGAGAAAACCGGTAAGAACAGAAAGTGACAGCTCAGTACTCCATCTCTACTCCTGACAAGATTTTGGCCAATGTCGTTTGGTTTACATATTATACATCATTAATTATGTGGCTCTATTATGAACAGTAATAAGCATGCTTGTTCTTTATCATACAGAACGCAGTCTAACCTCCAGAAGGTAATCAATCTCATAAAAGTATGATACCATCAGAAGGCCTAGGGACTTGATGGTCAGAAAAGTTAAGTTGATGAAGTCATCAAGTTCCAAGGCCATTCCAATTAACCCTGCCAATCATCCAGAACTGATTATACCCTGGCAGACACATTCACTATCAGAGTGAAAAAGTGAAACGTGGTTGTATAATGGTCCAGTTTTATCCTATTTCTTTTACACCACAGTGTTCAAATGGAACATCAAAGAATTTGATGCCTGGTGTTAGACTTTCTTTCCTGTTCCAGAAGAAACTCTTTCAACTAAATAGGTCACATGCTTTACCAAAAATCTTCCCCCAAATCAACCAGAAATATCTGTACATATTCATAGAGACACATATTGGGCACACGAAGCTATAAATATTTAATAAGTAGCTTGGCGTAGTGAATAGGGCACTGGACTTGAAAAACAGAAAAATTTGGGTTCAAATTCCACCTCAGATACTTACTAGATACATGACATTGGGCAAATAATTTAACTTCTCCTTATTCGGGTTCCTCATCTGTTAAACAAGGAGGTTTGTCCTAATGACCTCTGAGGTCCCATTCCAGCTGCAAATCTATGATCCTGTCATAATGCAGATATCATGCATTACTGATCAATTACCAACCTCTTTACCTGTCCTTGATGCCATCTTTCCTCCATGACCTTGCCACATCAATCATCCTTTCTCTCTCCATCAGTCTTCAATCTCTTCCTCTCTACTGGCTCCTTGTCCTAATCACAGATGCAGATCTTCTTATTCATTTTTTTTAAATTCCCTTGACCCCACTTCCTCTTTCCATGGATTCTATCTCTACCACTCTGCTCAAATGACTTTCTTCAAATATTACTCATAGCCTCCTTATCATCAAATCCGATGACTTTTTTTCAGTCCTCAAACACGTAAAACTATAAACTTATTTTCACCTTTATCAATATAATTTAATTCTATATTAAGCATCTACTAAGTACAAAGCACTATATACTATGTTGGGCACTGGAAATACAGCTTCAAAATGCTAGAAACTGGTAATCTACTTTTCCCACTTTTTTAATATTTCATTTGCTCTACTCGCACCTCTGCCTTCACCTTTACCATCGACAACCAACAAGAGACTACCCTGGCTATATACCCCTGAATCCACCAACCAGTTGTAAACTTAGCGCTTCAAATTCCAACCTTGGAACCAGTGTGGGCTATTAGGCAGTGGCCACACAAAGAACCAATGAATCCATATGTTAAAACTGGCCCAGTGTGGGATAACAACCTCTCTGGTCCTCAATTTCCTCATCTCTGAAGTGAGGGGATCAGACAACATGTTGTCTAAGGGCTTATCTAGGTTTAAATCTAGAATTCTATAACCTTTGCTCTGATTTTGTACCCTGGTTCTAGCAAATGGCCTATGACTTAGCTATCTAATCTGTACTCTAATGCCAACCGCCATGTCTCTTTCTTATTCCTCTATATCCCACATCCTCATATCAAAGTACTTTCCTTGGTAACCTGCTCCATACTCTGGTTTCTCTGGGACTGAGACTCTGCCTTGCTCTCAACCATCATCCAACATTAAAGCTCTTGTCTCTTAAACCATAGGTTTACCTGATGCTCACAAATCTCCATGACACCAACAACCTTCACAGACTTTGGAAAACCTGCAACAAAAGCAACTGGAATGGAGCAGCTAGGTGGCACAGTGAATAGAGCACCAGCCCTGGAGTCAGAAGGACCTGAGTTCAAATCTGGCCTTGGACACTTAACACTAGCTGTGTGACCTTGGATAAGTCACTTAACCCTCCCCCCTCCAAAAAGCAAAAAAAAAAAATCAACTGGAATTCTGAGAACCTGGTTAGCTTTCCTATATATGTCCCCTGCTAGGACCAGTGAAAAGCAAACCAAAAAGTTTTTCTGGTCATCGTAGTAGAAGCTATCCTTAATTTAGCTGATCTCAGTGCTCCTGGATCCCAAGTTCTGAGGTCAACCATAGTTTTCTATCACAAGGTTCTATTGTACTGTCCTAGGATAGCTTCAGTGACCTATTGCCCTTCCCTTCCTCCCCTGCTTTCCACATTAACCCTGTAAAATCATTCTTTCACAAGCAGAGATGTCCTTGAGCTTGATTTTTTGGGAGGAGGGCAGAGGTGACAAAGCAAAGAAAATGAACTGTACCAAATTCAAGGAACTCCTAATATCACATCCCTCACAACTAAAGTTCTTTGTAAAGCCTTCAAATATTTATATGCTGCAGTGGCTATTTTTGAAAAGAATGATCCCCGCTTTGAGTGCAGCTCTAAGGTCAATGGAATGGTTCTGAATGCTTCTGCTTGCTACAGGGAAATGTATTGAGAGAAAAAAAAAACAGTTCAAATTTCTATGAGTAGATTTTTTTTTAAGGTAGGCCATCCAATTTATCCCCCAAAGGCTTTTTAATGCTAAGGCAGCAAGGAAAATTGTTAATTAGGTGTTCAATTAATATTTGGTATAGATAGCATACAGTTTTAGATATGTCAAATTTATGGTACAACAGAGGTGCAGTTTTATGTGATATAATTATATATAGCACTTTGGGGCTTTTGTGTAATCTATGTTCAATACGTTTATTCCCATTTTATTGGGCTCTGAAAATAGTTTTACTACTAAAAATTACTATAGAGGCTTATCATTGTAATAAGCTTTGCTTTTATGAAATTGTGTTGGTCATATCTAGGATTTAATGTTAAGACATACACCCCCCCTCCTACATAATATACGAAAATAGAATCTACCATCCAGGATTGCACTGTAGCAAAAAGTAGGGACTCAACTTCAGCACAAAAAGCAGACATTTGTTATCTTATGAAGTAAAGGTAACACATTAACACGCAATGTTCTTATAATTAACACTGGTTAATTAGCATTAACCGACAATGTTCTTATAGTCCACAAAAAGACCCACGATGGCCTATCCGGACGGACACAGGTAACTGTAGGAAACCAATACGTTGAACTCTAGTCTGCGAGGAAGATCTGACTAAGTGGCCGTGAGAATGCTTTATCTAAACTCTGATATTTGGATTGCACGTCTTTACCAGATGCTTTCTAGGACCATAAATTTAGAGTTGGAAGGCACTGTAAGGGCCAACAAGTCCAAGTACCTCATTTTACAGATGAGCAAGTAAAGTTCAGATCAATGCCATTTCCTTTGATTCTTGTTAAAGACCTTTTTTTTAAGTCACCAACAATAAGATCCTATAACATCGCCAATCTTGTATCACTGATGAATATCAGGAAGAAACAGAATAAGTCCACTGGTGTTATCATGACCACAGTTATATCCAACCCCAGTCCTAGGCTTCCTATTCACCTGAAATAAGGATAAGGTTAAGCGCACTGAGAGACCCAACATGTCAGGACTAAAACTAATCTGACTTGGTCTATGCTTATTGCAGTTGTATTACTCATGGGTTACCTCAATTAACTACTTGTCACATCCACATACCTTGAGTTTTTCTGTCCTTTTAAGTTTCTATTTAACTTCCCTTGGTTCCCCAAGTTCCTTTCCAGATAAGACACATTGCTCATTTCATGAATTTCTTCTGGTTACTTGCCTTCCCTTGAGGTACCCGGTACAAGATTGTTCTTGGATATGTCATGAAAGCACTGTCAGAATTTTTCCACCCAGACCTCCTTTAGAGAATTCCCAGGAATATATTACGAGGGCCCCAGAAGGTCCCTTGAATCAGGAATTTGGGGTTGGGAAAGATGCAGAGTTATCTAGGCTGCTGAAACAGAGTCTGCTGTAGGTCGACCCAGTAGCTCACATGGTTACTGATAGATAAAAATAAAACCTGTCTGCAACATATGCACATAAACCTCAGAACACGTCAGACCTTGAATCTGCAGAAGAATTTTTTTAAATCTACTCTTACTAAAGGAAAACTACCCATTGTAAAAAGAAGCCATACAATATTAATACAGAATAAATGGAAAGCAGCCTTAGAGGGAAGGCCATTACACCAGCTGGCAGAATCCTGAAAGGCCTCCTGGAAGAAGTGCTGCTGGAGCACAGTCTTAAAGTCAGCCAGAGAACCTGAGGAGGGAGAGGGAATTCTAGGCTTGGGATACAGACAGTGCAAAGTAAAGGCAGAGAAAAGAGATGGAGCACCATGGTGCAGACACAAGTAGGTCACTACGGCTCAATGATAGCATCTGCATAGCATGGGTCACATTTATTAAGGACATTCCTCACAATTCTGAAGCATACAATATAAACATTAATATCTTTATTTCAGAGCTAAGGAAACTTAGAAAAAGAAGTTAAATATCTTCCCCTGAGTCCCATAGTTAATGTGTTAAAGTGGACTATAATCCAAGCCTTTTAACTCCAGGCTCTCTTTTTAAATCTGTAATACTACAATTCAGACACTCAAAATAAGATCTGAGAACTACCAAGGATCCATGAGATGAGGCCTGCTATAGGTGACAAGGTAGTTGCCAGTACTACTAATAATGGAAATGTTTATGAAATATTTTTTAAAAAACATACACATCACCACAATTTTATTTTACCAAAAGTGGCAGGCTCTTCTCTTAATTGTAGTGAACTGCGCGTCTAACTGGTGAGAGTGTGGAGTGAAGGAGGCAGCCTGGCAAGCAGAAGGAGGTAGGCCCAGCAGCCTGTCCTCCCTCCTGCCCCAACTAAACGTTCCTGCTTTACATAAGGGTACAAATATCACTCCAGGGTCCTGGGTAAAAAAGCTAGCTCTACTCACTAGCACCTTTAGCCAAGTGAATAACAGAAGAGGTTTCCTGCTAGCCAACATCTTTATCAAGTAATCACAGTATCTACAAACCATTATGAAAGAACTATGAGAGGATAAAAAATAAAAAGATGATAAAGTTAAATCTTTGAGATGTTTACAGCTTAGTTAAAAACAAAAATAGAAGAAAATAACTTGGGAATACAACCTCTTAACTAACAGCAGCAAATGTAAATGCATCTAGTGAAGAGCCTTTAAGGGGGAAAGAAGAGGGATAAGAGTGGGTTTTAATTCTGGCACCTAAAGTGGGAGAGAAGAGGGATTCCAGGCAGGAGGATTGAATCAAACCTTATAAAATCACTGAACTGTAGAGCTAAAAAGAAGGTTTTAGACCAGTGGTTCTCAACCTTCCTAATGCCATGACCCTTTAATACTGGTATGTGGGCAATCTGCATGTGGGCAGACCTGCCTGGAGACGGATAGAGGAGCATGTCTTGGTTCCTAAGACCATCGGAAATCTGTGTTTCCTGATGGTCTTAGGCAACCCCTGTGACCCCCGTGAAAGGGTCGTTCGACCCCCAAAGGGGTCTCGAACCACCGGTTGAAAACTACTGTTTTAGACAATATTAATTCATAGGACCATAGTTTTGAGCTATATGGGCCCTTGGAGGTCATCAAGTCCAACTATCTAATTTGACAGGTGAACTAGGGCCAAAGAGATTAAGTGACTTGTCCACAGGGACACAGGCATAAGTAGCAAGCAGGCTCAGGATTTGAACACAGGTCTTCTGACTCCAAATCCATAATTACCTCACTTCACAGGTAACCCAAGACCCAGAAAGTCACAGAGTTGACAGATTCCTGTTTGGAAATCAGATTTCTGACTTCAGATCAATTTTCTTAGCACTGTAAGGCTCTCATTTAGTAACTTTAACACTTAGACAGCCTTTGTTTGCAATCCTTCCTCCCTCAGGTACCTCCACCCCCTACTGGTGTCACTTCCTCCCTAAAAGCAGACTCTAAATGAACAGCCAAAAAGGGACATAATGTCAAGTGACAAATGGCTTTGATATCTTAAAAGAAGCCATGATTTCTCATCAAGGTCACACTCCCTCTGGCAACCCAGATTTTAAAACTCTCCTCTTAGTAGAATTCTTATGTTAGGATGATGGTTCAAGTCTACGATGGGCTTTTCTAGTTTGGTAGAAAAGGACCCATTAGACTGTTTGCCTGGCAGGCCAGAAACCAGGAGCAATTTCCGCAACACAATGGAAGCACTGGATTAGGATTTTACTGGGTAATACTTACACATAAGCAAGGTTTATACTTGGAAAAATAAAGGAGGTAAACTTGGTGATAGCAAATACACAAATAAATAAATGTACACATCATAACTGTGCTTACATATTTTCGCTTAGAAATGAGAAGCAGGGATGTGGACTCAGAGGATCAGGACTACAGACTTACTGGGCATGGAAAAGATGTGTAAACTCCCTTCAATTCACCAGTAACTTAAATCTTAGAAAGCTGCATGGGGGAACAAAAATGCTATGACTCATCTATGGTCATATAAATTCAGTATTTGTCAGGACGTGAACCCAGATATTCTTAACTTCAGGGTTGGCCCTTTATTCGCTATATACCATGCTATCTCTCAAACATATTTACAATTTAAAAACAAAAACAAAAAGTTCTAGGTCTCTTTTAAAAAAATCTACAAGGGCTACTCATCTCGCTCTTGGAACTTTTAAAAACAGAATTAAGTAAAACCACATATTGTTGCTGTTACTGTTGTTCATCCTTCATTTTCAAAAAAGACCAATGACATCAGGCGGTGATGTCTTAACTCGTTCCTGAACTGGATTTAAGTGAGGCAGGGTGTCATAAAGCTGACAGCCTCACTCTCCCTTCCAGAGTCACTAAAGTTCAATGGTAAGACAAAAGTCAAGACAGCTGGTGATGACCCAGAATGCAGTACAGCTTGGTCAGACATCGAAATAAACATACATTTATAACCATAAGAAAGGAAATATGTTAGGCTAGGGGATGCTAAGATAATAAGAAGCTGCTAGCAATACCTATGCACCTCACATACAGTTCCAAAAGGGAGGAAAAAACAGCAACATAAAAAAAAAACCTCTAATACCAACTAGAAAGTAGTGTTTTTCCCCAAATACTCAAGAAATTCTGTAGTCTTTCAGACAAGAAAACTTTTAAACAAAATTCTCTAAAATAGGTGAGTAGCACCCTAAAGGTGCTGCTAGGTGGCACAACGGATAGAGCGCTCAACTTAGAGTTGGGAAGACTCATCTTCTGGAATTCAAATGTGACCTTAGACACTTACTAGCTGTGTGACCCTGAGAGAGTCACTTAACCCTGTTTGCCTCAGTTTCCTTATCTGTAAAATAAAGTAGAGAAGAAAATGGCAAACCATTCCAGCATTTTTGCCAAGAAAATCCCAAATGGAGTCACTAAGGGTTGGACATGACTGAAATGACTCAACAACAACCACAAAAGATCACCTAAATGAGTTATCAAAGCTTTCAAAAACAGAACCACCCAGACTACAACTAGGACCACAATTGTGGCCCTTAAAATTTACAGGAATACTGGAAAGAAAGGAGGCGGAAATGTGGTCAGTCTCAATTAAATGTGAAAATATCTCTTTGAACCAGTATTTTAAAGGGATATGCAGATAATTCACAAATATGTCTATAGTTACCAAGGTGTATGTCTTTAAAATAATCTATGTCAGAACATGTGGCAAAATTATGTTCATTTTAAAATCACATACCAACTACATTTCGGCTTATGATGCTGTCCAAAAAGTTATCAGATTTAAAAAAAGGTAAGGAGGAACTGTAAATCAAACTCCATGCTTACATACAATGACTATAGCTTTGGTATCACATAATAAAATCTTTTGTTTGGGGTGTGTCAGACTGCTAAATATTTTTTAAAATATAAAGTAAGGCATAAATAATAGAACTTTAACACATCATCTAAGTGAAATATTAAAGAGTTAAGATTTTTGTTTAAAACATTATACAATTATGTTCAAAAACCAAATACCACAAGGGAGATAGGGAAACTGGCTTTTAAAATATCCTTGAAACAAATAAATCCTGGGTGGTCAATTATGTTCAGAATCAGGCGCTTAAAAGTCTGTGTCATTAGGCATGGAATTCTTAAGTTACATGCTATATCTACTAAACAACCATTATAAACTAAAACAATGATCCAGAAAACAAAGACCCTAGGACATGAATAGAGAGACTTCTTTATCCCTTCCCAAGAAACCCCTCAGATTTTCTTTAAAAAGAAACAAAAGGCTGTACTCTGCTCCCAAATACCAAGCCCTGAAAAGTCTTAGCACAAAAGCCTAAAGGGCTGATGGCATTGTAATCTATAACGATGACTAAGTCCTTATTTTAATGTCCTTTACATTAAAAAAAAAATCCTGCACTATTTAGAGCCTTATTTAATAAGAAGTGGGTCACTATTAAGCTCTATCTGGGTATTCAGTGACACTGAAAAGATTACAATCTATTATTTCCCAAATCTTAAGTCTCAAGACTTGAGGCCAAAAGGGCATTTATGTTTCTAACCCATCCCACATTTTTATCTCTTCTCAAAGGTCAAAGACAAACACATTGATCTTCCTCTTGAGAGAAAAGTATTTCCAATGCTGCCAGAAATAATTACCTCTTTAAGAAAACTTCACTAAAAGGAACAAACTTTTTGTAAAGCTCTGACCCTATAAACATGCAGATGACCCTGAGCTATAAAGAATGTCCCCTGTGATCAACTACCTAAGACTTCCTCTGTAACCTTCCCCATTCTCCTTCCCAGCCAAGTTTTCTGTATTTTCCAATTATTAGACATTTCAGTTCACTTCCATTTCGAGTCTGCTAACAAAGTGATGCAAAGAAAAGAGTCCTGTGTTGGAAATATACTGTGGAAACCAAACTTTCAGCATTTCTCACACCTGGAATCCAGGATCAAAGAAATTAACAACAGGCAGCAAAGGAAGTGAGGATGGGCTCTGATCTGAGAAGGATACCAGGAGAACACCAGAAGGTCAATATTTTGGCCACACCACTCACTAATCCTATTTACTTTACCAGAAAATATGAACTTTGTGTTATGAACATCAGTATTCAACCTCCGGATGATGGAGAGAGAATTTTTGAACTAGAGGGACCACAATCTAAAAAAAAGAAACAAAAGAAACATGCCCAGAGTGAGGCGAATTCCTGAATAAGTTGAATTCTTTTTCAAGGCAACACAATTAATGATTTTTAATCATCTACTTCAAAGTCTGCCTGATACGTCTCCCAACCAAGAAGAGATCTTTTGTTAAGAATCACAACCCATATCAAGGGTATCCACCCACTAACAAGGGATCGAGTTACAAACAGCTCTAGACTTACTCAGAGGCAAACAAAACAGCCTGGGCACCTTCTCTCCCCCACCCCCACACACACTCCACCAACTTATAATTAAATAATGCTTTATGGTTTGCTCAGCACTTTCTTCATATAACACACACACACACACACACACACACACACACACATCTTCCTCCCATCCCTAAAATCCACACCATTACAGAATAAGCATGTATACATGTTTGTTGTTTAATGTGCAGAGATTTTGAGAGTGGAATCTAATTTTAAGATAGATGCCCAATCAATTTGGGGAGGGGAAAAAAAATGAATTAAAATCATCCAAACATTTCAAAATTTAGGACAGGGCTCTCATTCATTTTTCTTTCCAATTAGGTAGAGAAAAAATAAATATATATATATATATATATATATATATATATATATATATATATATATATATATATATATGCTTCATAGAAACATGTGGAGCATGAATATTTACGAGCCCTTTATAAGGTACTTTTACATTTTAAGAGTTATTAGAAGAAGTTATTCAATTTTATTTGAGCTATTAACACATCATTACATTTTCCTCAGACTTGCTGGGTCACTGTAGCTAACTCTTAAAAGAAAAAGTTTACTATGAATAAATTCAAGTTAACTAGCTATCTACTCAAAACCTAAAAGACTCCTATTAACATATCAACTAACCAAGCACAAAATACTCTGGGCAGCTTCGTCATGATAGCAAAATAAAACAAAATGAAGCAAAAGATTTCATAGTTGTTCAGAGTAACTCAAAGGTCAACTACATAAAAAGTCTATCAGCTCAGGCTCCTGCAAGCCGTTACCCAAGATGAGTGCGGCCAGCTGGTGCAGTGGATAGTGTGGGGCCTGGAGTCAGGATGACTCCAGGTTAAGTGTGGCCTCGTGACCCTGGGAAAGTTGTCTCAGTTTCTTCATCTGTAAAATACACTGGAGATGGAAATGGCAAAACACTGCATGACCAACAGGGTCCCGAAGAATCGGACACTGCTGAACAACAACAAGCCCCCCTCCCCAAAGGCTCTTCTGAATTTTCCAGTCACTTAACACTACTGTCCTCAAAAATGAAAAAGAAAGTGCCCCAAGAAAAATCAAAGGAAAAAGGGAAGGGGAGATGGCAGTTAAGATGTTTATCTTTGGTGAGTATCCTCCTCTGGCAATGAATGTTCTCACAAGGTGCATGGAATAATGAGCACTGAAAGTCAAACAATTCTTGAAATGCTCTAAATAGCAAGAGAAGGTAATTAAAATATAACGGGCTACTAGAGTAGTCTTCACAAAAACACCCCAAGACCATTACTACGTAAGAGGCCTGCACTGGGCACTGAGGAAATAATTTGTATAAACTGACAATGTGTCTCGAGGAAGAAGAAAAACAATCATTTCACTTTCCCACTCTTTGCATTAAGTGCAATAATGTTCAAAGATCCAAATAATTCTTGGGCTATGTATACTACACACACGCACCAGTCATTGTATACTTGCACTTATATTTGCGCGCACACACACACACACACACACACACACACACACACACACCCCCAGTCATTGTCTCCCTTCAAGAACTCAGGGAAAGATACACTTCCATTAATCAAACACTTTAATGCTAATATTTCATCATACCTTAGGACTGACAAATTTATGAAAATCGTAGAAATGAGCTGTTTGAGGAAATGCACCAAGCTCAGCAACAAACTCAAGTTTGTATTCAATTCACTCAACATCCCAAAATTACTATTGAATATACTTTTCCTTACCTTCTCCAATCTCTAATTCTATAGGATTTACTAGAGATGGACGAATTTTGATGAGGAAAATCAAAAGAATGTAAAATTTCAGTCAACAAACATTAATTAAGTGCCTACTATGCGCCAGGCATTGTGCTAAATATTTTTAAAGATGGCATAAGAAATGAACAGAAGCACTGAGGGTTAAGAACAGGCTTGCAGCATATTGCCAATGAAGAATTATATACCAAGTGTCAAAAGATTCTAAAGAGCTGCACAATCTGGAAAGGAGGTAAATTCACCACTTAGAATTAAGGAGTAGCAAATGGATAGCAGGTCTACTGCACTTGTAGGTACCACTACTACCTAAGAAAAATCAACAAGTCTCAAGGAGACAGGTCAGCAGGTTGGGACGACCACATATAGAGGATTTATGAGAGGGCATAGACAAAAAAACCACAAGATCAGAAGGCAGTGACAGGCTAGGGTCTATATGGGTTGAGTAAGTGAGCCATTAAGGGATCAAAGAAAAATCATGTCACCATATATTTATATTTATAAATAACACCTCTCTGCTTTACTCAAAAAGACTTGGAAGATACAGTAAAATGTATTACTTCTTAATGTTAGAGGTGGATAAGGCCATGATAACTTGCCTGACTCAACAAGTCAGTGGACACCTTGTTGGTATCTTATCAAAAAACCCCAACACATGCAAAGCATTTCCGGAGTTTTAAATTACTATACAAATGCCACTCTTAACAACACACTGCGGAGCTAAGAACTTCTTTTGACTTCCATACATATAGTCCAGCCATTATGCTCCAAACTCTTAAAGCCATCCACCTTTGCCTGTATCTCAATACAACAAAAGGATAAGGTGAATAGGGAGATAAAATTACAAACAGTCCTAATGAACACAAACATGCTCCCAATCCAGTAACTTCTCTCTGTTGGTGGCATCTTACCCTCCACCACGGGATAGACTTTTTTGTAATTTCACTGCTGAACATTCATGACTTTCTCTTAATAATAATAATAATGATGATGAAAATTATGGACCCATACATCACTATCTAGCCGTGAAACCATCTAAGTCCACTTCCATAGTTCATTCTGCTCTACCACCTGGCGTGATTCTGGTTCATATTACTGACAGATTTCAAGATGGTATATTCTTACCAATTATCAAAGGATAAAGAATCTAGAGAGGGAAAGGACGTTAGAGGTCATCAAGTCCAACTCCCTTATTGTATGGATACGGAAAGTGAGGTCCAGACTGAGTGACTAGCCCAGGGTCATACAACTAGGATGTGGAACTTGATGTGGGATTTTTAAATGTATTTTTAATTTATGGAATAAAACAAGCATTTCCATAACACAGTATAATAAAAGGTAATTGTGAGGCGGCTAGATGGTGCAGTGAATGAGCACTGGCCCTGGAGTCAGGAGGCCCCGGAGTCAGGAGGACCTGAGTTCAAATTCGACCTCAGACACTTAACACTATAGGTGTGACCTTGGGCAAGTTACTTAACCCCAATTGCCCTGCCTTCCCCCCTCCAAAAAGCAAAAAATAAATAAATAAATAAAAGTAAAAAGATGATTGGATATGTAACAGCAAATCTATTATATACAATTTGCTATTCCTTTTAAATACATAATTAAAGTTTTCGTGTACATATTTTTCCTTCCCCCTGCCCTAGGGATGGCAACCATAAGACACAAACAGGCACATACATCCATGTAAAATTATTCTATTCATACTTCTATTTATCAGTTCTTTCTCTGGAGGCATCTTTCTTCACACGTCCCTTATAGTTAATTTGTATATTTATAAAAGTCAAAATGACTTTTCACTCAAAGTCATTCTTAAAACAATATCGTTTTGATTTCTTCATTGAAAAACAGCCTGTTCATATCCTTTGACCATTTATCAATTGGGGAATGACTCGTATTCTTTTTGGGATTTGAAATGTGGTCCTTCTGACTAACTTCAGTGTTCTGTGAACTACTCCAGGTTCTCATCATCTCTCTCCCGATCTCTTTCTTCCTCAAATGAAGTGTTCTGAATTTCTTAATCCAGCTTCAGCCTGGATCATTGTGGCTGCCTTTCTTTGGAACTTTTTGGAGTCTTTCTATTCATCAATCTAAAATGTATTGTCTTTGAAAAAGAATCTGAGAGCTTTATGATCCTTTTCCTAGGTTGTTTCTGTTCTCAACAACAGTTGTTGTTTACAGGATACAAAGGAATGGTTGATTTTTTTTTCTCCTTAGTAATTTTATGTTTTCTTCACCACTGTGGTGTTTGGATGCCTCAACAACTGGTCATGCCCGCAGAAACTATTCTCCGTAAGGATTTACTAGAAAACTGGAAATGATCTGAGCAGGGGTTCAAGGACTAACCTAGCTAAGTTTAGAAAAGTTTAACAACAGGACTGAACTTTTCCAGTCATAGTCATTTTCCCAAAGAAACCTGATTTCAGATCCACAAAGGCAGTTAGGGGACTCAGAGTATCCAAAAGAGTACTGGGCCTAGAGTCAAAGAAGATCCAAGTTCAAATCTGGCTTCAGTCACTTATTAGCTGTGTGACCTTGGGCAAGTCTTCCTCAATTTCCTCAGTTGTAAAATGGAGATAATAACAGTAACTACCTCCCAGGATTGTTGTGGGGAATCAAATGAGATATTATTTGTAAAGTACTTAAAACAGTGGCCTGTAGTAGGCACTAAATAAATGCTCCTTTCCTTCCCTTCTTCCTACCAGGTATAGAAAGGTACTGACCTCGTTGGTGGCAGGTAAAGCCATCTCAATTAAATGATGCATTTTTGAAGTAATAACATACTTAAACTATAATTGTGTTTATATATGCTATTAAATTCTCTTACTCTCAAAAAATTCACCTTCTTCCCAAAGAACACTTTTTAAAAGCTGGCTAAAAAAATATCTTCTTTTGATAAACATACACTTTAAACTATCCATTCCAATTTAATCCTATCCAACTATCATTTATTAAGTCACTATGCAGAAGAAATTGTGGTAGGTACTAAGCATAAAAAGAAAATAAAAAATGAGCTTTGTACTCAGGAGCTTATTTCTACTGGTGGGATACAACGTGTAAATACAAAGATAGACATGATGATCTAAAGAGGAACAGATTAACAATTTAAAGGAATCAGGAAATGCTTTGTGTAGGAGGAGGCAGCACATAAGCAGAACCTTTAAAGGAAGTCAAGGATTCTAAGAGGGAGTACGTTACAGATGGAGGGAATAGCCTTGTACATTATGGAGGCAGGAGAGGGAATGCCAAGTTCAAAGAACAGCAAATGATTGCTATCAATGAAGTCCAGAATTATCGCTCTGTTACTCTGCTATTTTTTAAGATCCTTTCTGATTTACTTGAAGATCCAATCATTTTTAAGTTCAAGAGTAAAATTCTACTCTTTCTCAAATAAATAACGAAGACAACAGGCACTATCCTAAGTAGTTACTATTAAAGTTTCTTTCCACGAATTGGAGAATCTTAGGACTGAAAAGAGCTTCCTTCAAGATTATCAAGTCTAAAACCCCTCATTTTAGGGATGAGGAATTAAAACCCATTAAAGAGGAGTGATTTGTCCAAAGTCACAGTTACTGAAACAACTAGGACCCAGACCTCCAGACTCCCAGGCTGGCAGGAACTCTTTCTACCACTTCACACTGACTATACAATCAGAGTCACTTACTCTCCCAAAAACCCTTGACGCCCCAGACACAAACAGAAGTATTTGCTGAGCTTTCTTTATGTCTCCCCCAACCCCACTCCAAGATGGTATACTAAGTAGTTAAAAAAAAAAAGATCCCTGAACTCAACATTTACAAAAAATAACTAGAAAGAAATTAAAATTCAACAGGCACGTACTAAACACTACAATATGAGACAAATTATGGAGGCAGTAGAATTACGACAAAAACAGAAAGTTTATGCCCTCAAAGTTTCTGCCTATTACGAAAATACATTATGGACATAAGCATGATAAAGAATAAACTGAAGAGAGAAAGACCTGAAACAATTAGGGAAACCTTCATAGGGGAGATGGCACCACAGATCAGTCTTGAAAGGAAGTCACAAAGACCCTCAGAGGCCAAGATGAGAAAAGAGTATATTCCAGGTATGGGGGCCAGCTAATGGAAACATAGGGAGACTGGATATCGGTAGGAGTCCTGAATTCAGAGAACTGTGAGTTCATTTTGGTCAGAATTCAAAAAAAGAGCTGAAACAGACCTAGAAAGGGAAGAAAGAAACAATCCAGGAAAGGCCTCAAACTTCAGATTGAGGAATTTGTATTTTATCTTTCAGCAATGGGGAGTCACTGGGCTCTCGAGCAAGGGACTAACATGATCAAAGCTTTGAAAATATCATTTAGGAATCTGATTGGAGAGAGAGAGAGCGCTCTAGAGCGCAGAACGGCTGGAATTAGGGAGAATAATTAGAAGGCAGTCAAGGCAGAAGGTGATAAGGCCTGAAAGAGGTAGCAAAGGGAGTGGAGAGGATATGAATGGAAAAGAAGCTATGACTATAGGATCCATAATCCTTGGCAACTGACTGGAGGTGGTGGGGTAGGGACAGACCAGGCAGATTGGGAAGATATGGATACCTTTGACACAGGGGCAAAATTTGGAAGTTGACCTAATATGGGGCCCACCTTGCAAAGAGTTGACAATAAGTACACCAGCTTATATTCTCTAACTTGAATTGTGTAAATATGACAAAAATACAAAACAAAGTTGTCATAAAATTGATTATCCTGGCACTTTGTAACTTTAGAATCTAAATGATGGCATGGGATTACTAGTATTGTTTTTTGTTTTGTTCCATTTATCTGATGATTTTTAAACCAATAAAAATTGCTAGAATAGGTTACTAATAAGTTATTATAGTTATGGTAGATGTGAAATGATTATCCAACTGATAAAAGTAAAATTTTGGATCCCTCCTCTTTCTAAATTGGTGGATAAAAGTTATAGGTAAGATTTTGTAATTAAACTTCACTACTAATATTTGAGTCAAAATTACACAAACACACACAATTTTACGTAGGTCAAAAGGGAATAACTATAACTATATGTGTGTGTGTATATGTATGTATATGTATGTATATATATATACACACATACACTTATCTCAAACGTTAAGTCTTTTTATTTTTATCAGACTAAATCTAACTTGAGAACATCCTCTTGAAAAAACAGGAAGGAGATTTGAGTCACTTTAGACCAAGAAAAGATTTTAAAGCAAGCTTAACTTGCTTTAAGTCTTGACATTTCCTCATTAAAAATCCTAAAACTTAATGAAGCACAACAGATTTAAGAATTTTAATGAAAAAAATTAAGAAAATTAAGAGCAGTGAAGATGTAATGAACTATCATCAGAAATATGTTCCACAAGATGTTCAAACTGTATACTTCCAAAATAATAACAGTTTAAAAATGGAGTTTTCCTCTTTAATCCTGGTCCAAACTTCCTTAAGAGGAAGACAAGTGGGTTTCAGGAAAGCAAAGACAACATCATACATTAACTTCTAGGCTTGTAATTAATGTAGTCTCCCTTTTAAAAAAAATTAATCCCAGCCTATTCAGTCTCCACCACATGTAATGGTCATAAGTGCCAAAGAAATTGGTGAGCAGATACGTTTATGACTCCCAAGGGGAGAAAAAAAGTATTTATGTTTATTCATACAATTTTCCTTCCCTCTATATGCATGTATATTAAACAAATAAATGAAAAGTAAGTATCATTGTGTATATTTTATACTGAAAATTCACCAGCTTATTATAGTCTAGATTTTCTCATCCTGACCCATTCTCCTGTTCCCAGGACTGTTTCATGGGACTGACATAACTACAAAGTATGTTGATAATAAAAAGGGAAAATATTCTTTCCCTAATTTAAGAAAATATGCTTAGATTATACATTTAGGTTTCTAAAGAGATCATGTAAGAAAGAACATAAGGATACAGTGAAAAACAAAGGAACAATAGAAAGGAGTTTCATTAAACAACTCAGAAAAGCTTACTGCCTCCTAACTCAAAACAAGTACATTTAAATTAAAACAATGTAAGTAAGCAAATAAAACAGAGCAGAACTAGAAAAGAAAAAGAGGTCCCTCATTCAGTTATTGGGTCTGCCTTAAATGTTTTTTACCGGGTGGGGAGTAATCACAAACTTGTTTAGAATTCAAAAGTCCCAACTTTAAAGGAAAAGGAAGGCCATGTATTTGAAATGAAGCTGGTTAATTCTTCCTTTAACTTGTGAAAACTGAAGTTCAAAGCTACATGTAATCTTACTTTGGACAAAAGTCAGTGCTCTAGGTGGGCAGTGATGTTATATATTTTTAAAAGGGTAAATTGAAATCAAATATACAAAATACAAAAACTTACACTGTATTTAAAAGCAATCCATACAAAACACAAACAAGAATGATTAAGGATCTTAAATGCTTAGGAAAAAGTTAAAAAATAAATAAAACCATTTAGTTAACTGGTAAACACATTTTAAAAAAATATTAGACTGCTATTTCTTTATGCCACACTAATTTAGGTGACATGTCTAATATTTAACTATAACTAACACGTAGGTACTATATTTTCTTTGAAATGCATCCTCAGGCCTGCCCCAATAAAACAATTTTAGCAGCAGCTGCTTGATTTATGTGTTAAGGCTACCCTTACCTTCCAGAGAGTGCTGTTGTTTCTGAGTATAAAATAGAACACATTAGCACAAAGCCATTTCTAATCTCAGATGTACAATACACATGGTACACCTGATCCTAAAACTTCTGTTGCATAAACTGAGCACATTGCCATTCCTAATGACCTTTCAAATAACTCAATGTTAACTGCCTGACTCAAACTACTCATGAGTTACAAAATTGTCAAGTTGCAGAAAAAAGTTATATTTGGTTTTACATGACAGACCACAAATGACAATTTCAGAAGACAAGAAACTTGAAACTTTGAGCAACTGAACATACTTTGGAGAAAAGTTTAAAGTGAATCCTTTACTTAACTATATGCAATGCTTACTACATTCAGTGTTTTAAAAAATAAATTGAGGTCAGGGGGAAATGAACTATGGACTTTAAAACTGGCTTTGTGATTCAGACTTATAAAGCTAATTTGTTCTTAACAGTATTTCTAATTTTGTAATTTACTAACAACAAAACTCACTCCAAGTAAGATTTCCTAGGTTTTTTTTCCCTATCCTTAAAGAGGAAATTAGATTTTTCTCAACCATAACTTACTTAGCAATACCTCAGATTGTGAATATCAACAAACAAATCAGCATGACCAGTTTCCTGTCTTAACTTCACACTTAGCTTTAAATTAAAACTGATACAAGATAAAAAGCTAGTTGAAGTAGCTGCTTGCTACAGGAATTCATACTGGAAAGATTTATTAAATGGTCTGTATAGAGATGAAAAGAAGCATACACTGATGTCTAAATACACAGAGAGCTTTAAAAAAACCTTCGAAATCATTGTGGAAAAAAAAAAGCAATGTCAATAATCTGAAAAAAAACGTATTTGTAAAACTTTGTTTTGTCTATCCAATGCCAAAACTAGACTTTTTCTCCAAGAATATTCTCTGGACAAATTCCATTTTTAAAGGGTGAAATAATTAAGTTTTAGAAGAAGAAAGAGTAAGGTGCTGAAGCTTTTATGTTGGTAGGAGCCACTCTTAATAGCTTAATGACAGGGACAAATGGTCTCTTTCCCCCTTCATCGCCTCTTCCCCAGACGAAAAGAAATCCCACCCTGAACTTACAAAGAACAAAAATGAAGAACTGATGTTTTGCCCTAGTCTAATAAAAACTACCCCTTCATCCCCCACCTGGTATTGGGGAATCTGGGGAAATGGGGAGGAGGACACCAATAAGCCGGGAAAAGGAGGACTGGAGGGGAAGAACAAAAGGAGAGACCAAAGAGAAAGAAAAGGGAAGGAGGGGTCTTATTAAGAACCAGAAGCATATGAAATGCACTAAGTGAAACGGGTTAGAGGAAGGGAGGAAGAAAAGAGAGAGGCCGGCGGCGGGATTAAGTGACCCCGGGCTAGCTTGCACCATGGACAGAGACTCCGCAAAATACTAGCCCAGCCCACACCCCTCTAGAGGGCGGCTGCAGCTACACAGCCAGCGACACCCTTGCCCCGGAGAAATAAAAAAGGGGGGCGAGAGGATGCCCCGACTACTCTGTACAGTGCTCCCCAATCCTCCCCCCTCCCAGCAAGTCTGGTATCCCCAGAGGAGCCAGCTCCTCACTGCACTTTGGGGCAAGAAATGCCCCAACCCATAAAGACCATTAAGGGGTGATGAGCGGCACCATCTGTCCTAGCACAGCAAACCTTCAGCACTGTTCCCCACCCTCAACACACCTTGAGGGATCCCACCCAGTCCCGACTTTCCCTTTGTGCAATAGAAGCCCCTTTTCTGTCCACTTCCCCGAGTGAAGTCTTTCCCTTCAGCATATCCTGCCTCTTAACCCGGGTTCGGGATACCGCTGCTTGGAACCAGGGGGAAAAGGAGGTTCCAAAATCAAGGCTTTCTTTTTCCCAGCCTCCCAGGCAGGCTGCTAGAGGACCCAGCGCCGGAGAGTCGGCGCTCCTGCCCCGGGGGAGGCGGCAGAAGCACGCTTTCAATTCCCAGGATGGGATTAGAGGGGCCAATGGGAGGGGCGGGATGAACGACTCAGTCCCTCGGGACCAGACAAGCCCAGCTCGATCAGGAGAGAAGCACCGGGAGGGAGGTGGTCCGAACACAGGAAGAGAAGTTAAGAAGCCCAAACCACAAAGCAAGAAAGAGAACCTGGGAGGGAGCCAGGGAAAAGAGCAGGTGTTTACAGACTCAGAGAATAACCCATAGAAAGCGGGGTATCTCCAGGGTCTCTTTACTCGGACCCAGCGTAGAGAGGAATGTGGGGGAGGATTCGGAGGGAGTCCTAAAATGAACAGGATGTAGAAGAAGGTCGGGGAAGGAGAGCACATGTCAAAGGACAGGTCATCGCAGTCTTCTCCAGGCTAAGTGTGCGGGAAGGGAGCAATGGGAGCAAATGTATGAGAGGTTAAGAGGGGAGGCTATGGACCTGTGATAGGACCTATCCCTTCCCAGACTGGGTAAGGGTTTGTGGGATGAAGGTGGACACCGGTATGAGTTTGTTTCTTTGTTTTGTTTTGTTTTTCCTAGGGAGAGGTGGCCAAGAGAAATTGCCCGAGTAAGTGAAAAGAGTACAGGAGACAACTCTGCGGGGATATATCAAGCTCAAAGAGGGTGTAGGCTGCTCTAGGCACAGGGATGGTTGTGGGTCAGAGTAGAGGCAAGTGCCGCTTTGCTTCTGCATCCCAGACAGAGAGAGCAAAGACTGGGGGGAGGGGGCGCTCAGAAGGGAAGCTGGGGAATCCCTACCACAAACTACCCACCTCATTTTCAGAGAATAAAACAAAACATACAAATGGAGCAAAGTAAAAGGGAGCTAGAAAGCGGAAAATTGCAAATGCATGGAAATTCCCCAACTATCCTTTGCGCTTTTTTTTCCCTTAAGATCTCCTAGTCCCCAGAGGGGCGCCCCGGTGACCCGCTTCAATCCTCCCCCCTCCCCTCAGGGCACTGCCAGAACAGCGACTGCAAACAACCTGCTCTGCCGGCAACCCCCTGCCCCTGCCCCTGCCCCTGCTCCTCCTCCTTTTCCCTGGCCCGCACTCACATCTTCTCCCTTGCTACAGCAACGGTGCAGCAGCCCCCGTCCCTCCCACCCCTTCCCGGGTGCATTGCCCTGCACCGGAGCAGCAGTGCGGGGGAACAAAGGGACCCAGAGCCTCCACCCGCCCACACCCCACCCTCCTTCCGTCCCCATCCCCTAGTCCGCCGGGCCAGCCGGCCTGTCCGCCCCAGGCGCCCTTTACCTGGTGCAGGGCCGCCAGCAGCGCTAGCAGCGGCAGCAGGGTCCACGGCGCTCCCGCTATCCGGCACATGGAGGCGAAGAGGGACCGAGGAGGAGCCGGAGGCGGCGGTGGCAGGAGCAACGGCAGCAGCAGCCGAGAGAGACGACTCCAGGCAGTTTTCCACACACACATACACACACACTCACACACACGCAACCCTCCCCCCTTTCCCTTCCCCACCCCCACCCCCCCTTTCTCTTTCTCAACCTCTCCTCCCCGCCAATGGAGAGAGAGCGATGATGACAAATAGCGAAGCCAAGAGTCCGCGGGACTCGCACCAGGAGTAATAAAAACAGAGCGAGAGATCAAGGGATGGATGCAGGAAGGAGGGTCTGCGTGTGCCTGTGTGTATGTGTATAGGCAGCGGCGGCAGCAGCAGGAGCGGAGCAGCGGAGCCGGTTCCTCTCCGGCTCAGGCGGCCGCAGGGATGGGAAGCAGCAGCGGCGGCCGCGACGGTCCCCCTTCGGCCCGCTCACCAGCGAGCTTCCCCTTCAGTCTTTTGCTTCTTTAGGATGCGGAGAAAGCAGCCGGGCGGACGGCGTTCCCAGGCTGCTCCGTCACGCCAGATTTCTTTCTTTTTTTTTCCTCTATGGGTACCCTCTCTTCACTGTTCCCCGGTGCAGTTAAAATGGAGAGGGAGAGACAAGCCGAGCCAAACCGGGAGGGAATTTAGGGCCCGGAGGCGGTGGGGCTGCAAGTACAAAGGGCAGTAAGTAGTAGTAGGACCCAGGGCTGGTGCGCCGTGGTCCTCCTCCTCTGCGCTGTCGGATGTCGTCTCCTTTTCCTGGGTGCGGGGCGACTTATTTGGTTTCTCCCTTTTCTGTTTTCCCTTTTCCCTGCGAGTTCTAGGGAATTTTTTTCTCTCTCTCTCTTCTCAGAGCGACCCTGGGAGAGGAAAAGAGGGGAACACAACCCTGCCACCACCGCTAGCGCTGCTGCCGCTGGTGCTGCATACTCGCCCCTAAGATTGCCTCCCTTCTCCTTCACTTTCTCTACTGCTCACTCTCACGCTCTCGCTCTCTCCTCCTCCTCCTCCACCTCCTCCACCTCCTCCTCCCAGCTTCTAGATCCTCCTCCTCCTCCTCCCCCGACCCTCCCCCGCACCCCTCCCCCTACCACGCACACATCCACGCACAGCCTGCGAACTCCGTTTCAAGAAGGATCACAATACCAAGCCCCACTGCCTGCGTCTTTCCCTTATGCCAGTCTGCTGTTGCTGCCGCTTCCAGCTTCTCTTTCTCTCTGTCCCCCCCCTCCCTCCTGCTCTCCCCCTCCTCCCCTCCCGCCTTTGCTGATTCTCTCTGCCGGCTGCGTGGCCAATCGGAGACCAACAACCAGCAGCAGTAGCCCAGCCCGGATCAACAGCAGCCGCCCACACCTCCAGCACTAACAACCCCGGTTTTTTTTTCTTTTTTCTTTCTTTCTTTTTCTTTTTTTCTTCTTTTTTCTTTTTCTGCAGGATGAGGGGGATCACTGGAGGGAATTGTGGGGTGAGAGAAGGAAGGGTATCCGCCGAGGGCCAGGCCTGCAGAAATAAAATAAAACTTGCGCAATAACTTGGTTTGGTTTGTTGCACGGGGCTATTATATTTTAAACCGAGGCTGGGGAATCTGGGGGAGGGAGAAATGCTTCCTCGGTAACCTAACACATGCACCTCCCTCTCCTTTTGTAATTCTTTCTAGATCTGCTATTTATGGGGGAGGGAGGAATACTGCAAACTACAGGCCGGTGCAAAACCAATCTTGGCCATTGTTGTCTGTGGCGATTGCAAAGAGCCACCTGCTGGGAGGGGAGATTGAAGCGGCAGCGGCAGCCGCTGAGGCTCTGGGTTGGCTTTTACACCTCTCCAGCTTTTACACCCGGAGGGAGATGTTATTGGAACGCTGGAAGTTTTTCTTGCATCTGCTTGGGGGGGGGAGGGGAAGGAAATTGCCCGTGTTTTGTTTTGTCATTTTAATTGGGGATGACTAGTTTTATATTTCCAAATGCTTATTTGTTTGTAAGCAAATGTGTAATCTACTTGGCCTCCCAACAACAAGAGAAAGGTGCCAAGAGGTACCTCCTGGACTCTCAACAAATCCTGGGTTGTCTAACCAAAGGGAGAGAAAAAGGAAGCCAAAGAATAGACTGTGCTCTAAGTGAGTTTTCCCTCCACTTCAAAGCGGTCTAGAGGCCTTGAGGTGGAGACGAGACAAGTTTGGATCTTGCAAACTTTTTAGGCTGGATTTCACTGGGGGAATTGATTGTTCTGAAAAAGGTTTTTAAGTTTAACGTGTTTTTAAAAATCCAAATCTAATATAAGTGTTTCCATAAACATTTAGAACATTTATATTCGGTATAATCAAGGATTATTTTTGCCTGTGTTGCCTGTTTCTCTGGAGAACTGGAAATCTCTTTATTTCAGTCTACTGGTTACTTAGGAACGATGACAAACCTGTATAAATCAATACTAATTTATAATGATATATTTTAAATAAAGTATCAAATAGTCATTTTAAAGCTTTTTTTTTATTTTTCCTCCTGGAATTTTTTTTGCTTAAAAAGTTTTCAGCAATGTTATCTTAATGAAATTTAAAAGTTAAAGGCTAATCTGGTGATGCAATACTAGTTAGTGCTATCTTCAGTTTGAGTGTGTGGCTTCCCCCACCCACCCACCTAGGCAAATCCACTTGTAGACTCCATTGCTGGTCTGCCAGACCATTGTTCTTAAAAATGAATACAACTAAATGGCTCTTCCTAAGGGTAGTTAGAAAAGCCCTTCCTTTAGTGAATAGATTAAATCTGATTAGAATCCTGGCTCTACTACATAAAGAGTAAGGAGTAACATACATGTCACTTAACTTTTCTTATCCTTAATTTCCCCACCTGCAAAAGAAGTATTGTCTTTAGTTTATAACCTTGAAGCAAATGCATGTGTGCCTGTGTGTGTGTGTGTGTGTGTGTGTGTCCCATTGGATTATAGAAGAAACCAATTGAAATCAAGATGTTATTTTTTTCCCCAAAAATCCAAATTCACAGGCCCCACAGTAAGAATCCCCATTTCAGAAAATTACCTGCGGCACTGAGAGGTTGTAATTTTGCTCTTCGTCTTCTTGAGCTCTGTGCTAAGCAAGGCAAGAAGCCAAATCTTGTAGACCCTGCCTCTCAGAAATTTATTTAGTTAAACATAATAACAAGATGTGCAAGTAGCTATTTGAGAATATCACTGGTTGTCCTTTTGATTCCAAAATGTTACTATCAGAGTTAGATCCTGTTCTTAGGAACTGGATTTTAAAAGACTTAAAAGTGGGATGAGCAGGCCTCATTATCTCAGTTATACAAATACTTTAGTCATTTGGACAAAGTCCTCAACCAGAAATTAAAACGGCCAGTGGAATGTGTTGTCCTTTTTTGCCCTTCTGCTAATGGTTAAACAAATCTCTTTTACTCTTGATAACAGTCCCTTACTACAGCTTGGTAGAACGTCCTCCTCTGGGCAGCACCCTTAGTCTCAACAAACACCCAAGTCCCTTATAAATTAAACTCTTAAAATCTGTCCCATATTGTCAAGTCAACTAAAAGTCTGCAATTCTAATAAACTTAGATTACAGCTGTGTGAGGTAGGAATTTCTTCTGCCCTGCTTGTCTGAGATTGCCCTCTATAGTTCACCAGATCTGAATTATTTGGGTAGCCTAATGACTTTCATTCTGATCACATGATCAGCCCAGCCTAGCCAATCTGCCAATGGGTTAGCCTTTGATCATGGGGAATGTCTAACCTCTAAAATCCTTGTCTCCGGAACCTTTGTACAACTATTTGATGTTTAATGAGAGGAGATCTAGTGGTGAATGAAACTTGTTATATTCTGAATGCATGTCAGGAATAGGCCTGGTTTTAAATCTAAATCGCTTAGTATTATTTAGTAGGACCATTAATTGCTGGGTACAGGTGGTGATTAAGCCCTCAGGTTTTTAGCAGCTGCTTACACCTAAGGCCCTGTGAAAAATAGACCATCAGAGCTGTCTGTCCCTTGGGTGATAGAAATCATGGGCCCTGATCGTAAGACTTTATCATTTATATAGTGCTTTAAGGTTTGCAAAGTGCTTTACAGATAGTATCTCATTTTATCCTCATAACAACCCTGAGGAGGTAAGTGCTATTAGGATCCCTATTTTATAGATGAGAACAAAGTTTGAGTGACTTGCCCGGAGTTAGCTCAGTATAAGTGTCTGCCTGTATTTGAGCTCAGGTCTTCCAAACTCCAGACCCAGTACTCTACAAGGAGGAAATTATATAGATCCTCGGCGCCAATCCTCTTGTTTTACAGACAAGGAAAATGAATGCCAGAGAGGGGAAATGACCAAAGTCACCTTACTAGTTACTGTCAGGATCAGGGCCCTGACCTTCTGACTTCCTGTCCAGTACTCTTTACATCAAACTCTTCGGATAGTTGGGCAGTGACTCAGGGAGGGAGACACTTGGAAGAAAGAATTGATTACTCAACTAGACTAGCAAAAGAATGGAGGATTCTATTTGTACAGTGAACTCCCCTCCCGCCATTAGCAAGCCAAACAGTTATGTCTGATGTAGATTTGTGAAAGTTTTACAAAGTACTAGGCCTGAACAAATAAACGCCCAAAAGAAACAGTCTCTTCAACTCTAAATTTTAGAGAAGGGTCATAAGCAAATTATTAAATTTTCCATGGGAGCATTTACAACCTCAGATATCCAAATCAGGGCTTGATTTATTGTTTTGTTGTTTAGATTTTTTTTTTAAGTGAGGGAAAATGTTAATGCGTTTTACACTTAAAAATGTGTTGTGTGTACATTTAGGAGGGAGGGAGGGAAGGAGGGGAGAGAGAGCTGGGAGACCTTAGAGATCGTGTTATACAAACTTCATTTCTTACAAAGAAAGAAGCTCAGGGCAAAGAGGAAAAGTAAATTGTGAAATATTGCAAAGATTCCATGAGGGAATTTACACCAGAACCTTGATCTTGTTACTCCTTCCCAGTCCGTCTTGCTTTCCAATGTGCCACAAACCTTCCATGATTTCACTTTTATAAGAATGTTGGTGACAGGAAGCATAGAAACACAGACACAGAGAGATTTGCCCAGGGATATTACACTTTCTTTAGGATGTCTCCCATATCCATGTATCCATGTACATATTCATGTAAAGCTTGAATCCTGCTTCTGCTATATGCTGGCTATTCGATCGTGGACAAACCATTTAACTTCTTTTTTTTTTACTTTTTGGAGGGGGAAGGCAGGGGAATGGGGGTTAAGTGACTTGCCCAAAGTCACATGGCTAGTAAGTGTTAAGGACCTGAGGTCAAATTTGAACTCAGGTCCTTCTGACTCCAGGGCAGGTGCTCTATTCACTGTGCCACCTAGCCGCCCCAACCACTTAACTTCTTTGAGACTCAGTTTCCTTTTCTGTAAAATCCTGGGGAGTGAGGATAGAATGATCCAGATGATTGAAACCTTTCCAGCTCTAGAGCTATGAACTGTTAACTCTAACCCATTTAGTCTTATGTTTCAGGACAAGCGGACATCAAGTGCTCCAAGTCGACCAATTAACAAGCATTTTTAAAGTGCCAGATCAGAGACATGAAGATAAAGCTTTAGTCTCTGCCCTAAAAACAATTCTAAACAAAAATTCCATTGGAGAGACAATAAATTCAGTAGCCTACACTCTGCCCTGTTATTCTACCCTAAAAATAATTTATGTCTGGTGTTGCATCTGGTGGACTTATGCACCCAAGTCCAAGTAGATCACGTTTGAGATACTTTGGTCCACCACTTCTTAAACTGTGGGTCTTAATTCTATATGGGGTCAAATAACTGAATGTGGGGGTCAAGAAAAATTTGGCAACAGTAAAAGGTCTCTGAACACACAATGACCAAAAATTAATTCATAATCAAACTGGTAACGAATCCCAGGTATTTCTGGCAGCCCTTGCCCATGTTGCATTGAGCAACTTCACTACAGCCTTGGTTCTGAACATAGAACATGCACACTTTGCCCTGCATATGTAGTGGTATGCAATGCCAACGAGCATGGTAAAAAAATATGTTGGCTCAGATTTAAAGACTATTTTATGTTATGAATTGCAGTGTTTTTACTGCACATACAAAATCGTTACATGAATTTTGGCTTAGAATTAGGATAGAATTTCCAACAATTTCTGAAATGGCCCTAAACATACTTCTGCCATTTTGAGCTATGCATTTATGTGAAGCATTGTTCTCAGAACTGATGATTATAAAATCAAAATATCAATCAGCTCTGAAAAATGTTGGAGATGCTCTGCCTCCTACACTATCAAATATTCCCCCAAGATTTAATTCTTTATGTAAAAATAAACAAGTACATCCTTATTAGTATGCAAATTTGCTTTTGTCTTTAATAAATTATAAAAGTATACGTATACCAAAAATTGTTTTAAAATAGATTTCTTTGTGATTTATTCTCAATAAATGTTTTATTTGTATGCCTATTTTATATATCTATGTACCTAGAAACAAGTAAAAACTTCTTGGGTGAAAAGGGATCGAGAGTGGAAAAAGCTTAAGAAGCCCCGGTTTAGACTACTAGGCTTCTAAACTACATCATTGACTCTGGCCACCCTTCTACCACTTTCTCCATCCTATTTCATATCCAAAGGGCCTAAGTAATTTATTCAGTCAAAAGATCTTGCCCAGGGTTTTCAATTTTATATCCCATGAGTGTACTGCTTAATTCTGTATGCTTGCAAAGTACAGTAGCAGGATTTAGTGATTGCTTTAAACTTGGAACTGCCTGTGAAGATTTTGATGATTTCCTAAGCATCTTAATGCTATAATAATAATAAATATATAAAATGAGGAAAAGATCACTATAACATTTCTCTGCGTATATGTAGGCCTAATGCTAGATTAAAATCTCATCTTTTTAATGAACTTATATCAGTACACTTTTATGTTTAAATGTATTAGATAGTGCTTTTGTAGGTAACAAACTGAAAGAAAATGAAAAGGTAAGATCAGATATATCCAGTTTGTGTCTCCTCTAGTTTGGAGAAATTGTTAGTATATTTTTCACATTTGGAAATGACGTTCTATTTTTTTAAGGGTCTTCATTTTTTTTTAATTTTTAAAAAAACTTATTTATTTACTTTTAGTTTACCACATTCAGTTGCACAATCCCTTGGGTTCCAGATTTCCTCCCCTCCCTTCCATGGTGGCATAGGTTGTACAAATACTTTCACATTAAACATTAATCGAGTTGTAAAGAAGAATTATAACCAATGGAGTGAACAAGAAAGAGGGAATGAAACAAAACAAAACACAAAAGAGAGAGAGCAAGTAGTTTGCTGCAATCTGCATTCAGACTCTGTAGCTCTTTCTCTGGATGTGGATATCCTTTTCCATCATGAGTCTTTTGGAGTCGTCTTATAACCTCGCATTGCTGAGAGGAGCCCAGTCTATCAATTTAGTTGTCACAGATGCGATGTGTCTGTAATAGTGTACAAAGTTCTCCTGGTTCTGTTCTCCTCACTCGGCGTTAGTTTATATAAGTCTGGAGATGACATTCTTAATGCTCTTATGAAAATAATAAAATCATAAATGTTTTATGTGTATATATACACACTAGTGGCACAGTAGTTAGAGTGCAAGACCTGGAGTCAGGAAGACTCATCTTCCTGAGTTCAAGTCTGACCTCAGATGTGTGACTCTAAATAAAGTCACTTAACCCTGTTTGCCTCACCTATAAAATGAGCTGAAGAAGGGAATGGCAAATTGCTCCAGTAATCTTTGCCAAGAAAACCCCAAAATGGGGTCACAAAGAGTTGGACAAGGCTGAAACTACTGAACAAAAGCACAGATAAAGGTCATGTATACATGTGGCATACACACACATGCATTTTGTCTTGCTACTGGACTTCAATGACTGGAGGAGAACTTAGCTTAGTTCTGCCTCACTTAAATTTAATTGACCCACAAATCAAGACAATCGTCCTCATGTTATTGGTCCTCTTTGAGAATAAAGGACAAACAACAACATATATGTATGTGTGTGTAAATATATACACATGTCCTATATATGTAATATATATGCATGCCCTGTGTGTGGACGGATACACACACACACGAACTCATGCATGCATGCACACACACAATGACAACCACCACCACCACCACTGGCAGCAGGATAGAGTGCTGGGCCTGGAGTCAGAAGTGATCCTTGAGGTCATCTAGGCCAATTTACTCATTTTCCAGGACCTTCAAATTAATCTAGCCCAACTCTTCATTTTGCAAATGAGGAAACTGAGGTCTAGAGTGTCCAAAGTTACACAAAGTTTTACATGGCAGAGCTGGGATTCCCGGGTCTTTTGACTGAAAATCCAATTTCCTTTCTCCACTGTTCCAGGCTGACTCCTCACTGGAAGCATGATTTCTCATGGTCTAAGACAATACCTGTATCAGCAATGCAGTATTCACAATGCCTACAGTAACTATAAATATGCTGATATAGTTATTAATCACAAAATGGAACAGGCTCTCTACATAAGAAATATAGATAGTGCATTCATTTAAATACCAGAAAACTGAGTCCC
>CM053580.1:397057227-397073196 GCA_028627135.1 Pseudochirops cupreus | reverse complement strand
TTTCTTCCCAATTTTTCCTCCACTTCTCTCATTTGGTTTTCAAAATCCTTCTTAAGATGATCTCTAGCTTTTAGGCAATCTTCGTGTTTCTTGGAAGCTTTTGTTGTGGGAGTTCTGACTGTGTTGTCTTCTTCCTGTTCTCTGCTTTGATCCTTCTTTTCCCCAAAGAAGGAATATAGAGTTTGGTTGCTGTTCTTACTTTGCTTCCTTTGTCTGCTCATGGTTGGCCAGTCAATGATTTTTTAGCTCTGTGGAACTCTGCTTCCAGAGAGGAAAGCTCTGTCCCAAATTGCTGGGGTTTTCCCAGCTGCTGGGGCTTTTAGGAGGCTGCTGCAGCCCCCACCAGCTTAGGTTCACTGAAAACACACCCCAGGACCACCACCCAAGACCACAATCCGGATCCAGGCCACTCAACACGAGGCACTTGGCCTCTGAACGATTGCTTGGCTCCCCTGCAGTCTGCAGGCCAGGAGCTCTGAAGCAGCAATGTGGAGGCAGCTGCTGGGCCTCTATTTTGGCTAGTTCCTTGCCCTGGAGGCAGTTTGGCCAGACCTGCTTTTCTCCCCCAATTTTAGCCTAGTTCCACTGACCTTTCACTTAGTCCTTTTTTTCTTGTGGCTTGATAATTCTGGAAACTGCCACAGCTGCTGCAGATCTGCTCTCCTGAAGCTCCAGCTGTGGCTTGGCTCGGCTCATCAGGCTGCCCCCAGGGCCAAGCCGTCGTTTGAGGCTGGGCTGGTTTCAGTTCCCAGAGCTGAGATGGTCCCTCCTAGCCAAGCTGCCTTCAGTGGGAAGTATATTTGTGTGTGTTTTAGAGCTCTAGAGTTTATTTAGAGTCATATTTTATGGGTATTTTGAGGTGGCTGTGTGGGAGCTGCCATACCTTGCTGCTCCTACGCCGACATCTTGGCTCCTCCCCCCTACTATATTGTTTTTATGCCTCTTTGTGTAGCATAATTTACCCCTTTCTGCTTCATTCTTTCCTCTTCTTCCATTGCAGTCCCTTAATAAGGATTTTTATCATTGTTTTGCATAATTTATACCCACACCCTCTATCTATCTATATCCCTTTTAGATATTGCCATAGGTATAGAGTTCACGATATTAATAGGTGTTAATTTCCCATAGAAGGATGTAAACAGTTTGCTCTTGTTAAATAACAAGTTGTGTGTGTGTGTGTGTGTGTTTCCTTATTTAACTTTCTGTGTCTCTCCTGGGTCTTATAATTGGAGGTTGAATTTTCCATTGAGCTCTGGCTTTTCCATCCGGAAGGTCTAGAATTCTGTTATGTCATTGAATGTCCATCTCCTTGCATGATAGATTATGCTCAGTCTCACTGGATAGGTGATCGTTGGTTGTAGCCCAAGCTCTTTTGCCTTGTGAAAAATCATATTCCAGTTGCTCCAGTCTTTCAATGTTGAGACTGCCAGATCCTGTGAGATCCTCACTGTGGTTCCATGATATCTGAATTGTTTCTTTCTGGCCACTTGTAGTATTTTCTCCTTTACCTGATAGTTCTGGAGCTAAGCCACAATGTTTTGCAGACTTTTCAATTTGGGATTTCTTTCAGGAGGTATCCAGTGGATTCTCCTAATTTCTATTTTACCCTCTGATTCTAGGATCTCAGGGCAGTTTTCCCTGATGTGCTCTTGGAAGATATTGTCCAGACTCATTTTTACATCGTGATTTTCTGGTAGACCGATGATTCTCAGATTGTCTCTCCTGGATCTGTTTTCCAGGTCAGTTATTTTTCCATTGAGATATTTTACCTCTTTTTCTAATTTTTCAGTCTTGATGTTTTGTTTGACTGATTCTTGGTTCCTCATAGAGTCATTGGCTTCAATTTGGGTGATTCTAGTTTTGAGAGAATTGTTCTCCTCAGTTAGTTTTTGAAGCTCCTTTTCCATATGCTTAGATTTCATTTTTAGTTCACACATTTTATTTTTTAAGGAGCTGTTCACTTCATGGTAATGTTTTTCTAATTTCTCAATTTTGTTTTTATAAGAGGTGTTGATTTTATCTTCTACCTCTCTAAGCTGGATTTCATTTTTGAGCTCATCTAGGAATGCTTTCTGTGCCTGAGACCAGGTCATAGTCCCTGTTAAGGCCTCAGCTGGGGGTGTGGAGTCAATACTCTCTCATTCTGAGTTTGATTCCTCCCTCTCACCATAATAGGATTCCAGAGTCTTTGTCTTTGTCTTTGTAGCCTGCTTTCTCTCCATTTTGAGGCAGTACCTAAGCCATGCCCTTCTTCCTGGGTTCCTAAGCTTTTTACTGCTTAAAATTTTCCTCTGGGGCAATAATTACTGTTTTTTTGAGTCAGAGTGGGGGATTGGAGCAACTGGGGTTCACTTTGTCATCTTGGTCCCTGAAACTTCAGATAGGGGTTTTTTTAATTTCCAGGCTGTGGATGGGTAGTCCTGGGAGTAGCTGCTGCCCCTCGAAAAGACGTTAACCACTACCTAATCTTGCATTTTACAAATTCAAAAACTGAGGCCATTAGAGATAAAGTAGCTTGTCTAAAGTCACATAGGTAGTAAAAGGTTAGAGCCAGAACTTGAACCCAAGTCCTCTGTCTCCAAATCTGATGACTTTTTAAAAATCTAGCTCTCTCTTTCCTCTCCTCTCTCTCTCTCTCTCTCTCTCTCTCTCTCTCTCTCTTTCCTCCCTTCATGCTTTTCTTTCTCCCCACATCTGCCCCCACAAAATTCTATGTTTGTCTATTGGATTTTAGCCTAATACTCAAGAATGATTACTTGGGCATTGAAGTCCAATTAAAAGTTTCCATTAGAGTCATGTAAACAGTTGTTCTTTATTGTTGTTCATTTATTTCAGTCATGCCCAACTCTTTATGAACCCGTTTGGAGTGTTCTTGGCAAAGATACTGGAGTTTTGGGGTTGGTTTGGGTTTTGTTTTTGTTTTTTGGCATTTTCTTCTCTAGCTCATTTTACAAATAAGGGACTGAGGCAAATAAGGTTAAGTGACTTGCCCAGGATCACACAGATGCTAAGTGTCTGAGGCCAAATTTTAACTCAAGAAGATGAGTCTTCCTGAATTCAGACCTGGCACTCTAACCACTGTACTACCTAGCTATTAAATTCCTCCCCCTGCCCTTCCAGTTTCTATAACTTACTTAACAGAAAAATGTCATGTCTCTCTAAAAGTCTATATGCTAGATGCTTATAACACATAATTCATAGAGAAAAGTGAGGAAGCTCTATTAATAGGGACCGAACCCCTCTTTGATTTGCTTTTTCTATCACACTGAGAACATATGCCACGAACCTACAAAACAAGAAGTGTATTGGTGATGGATAGATATTTTCCTGGGGATTATACCTTCCTTGTACTACACAGTCACAGACTAGCAAAGTGTAATAACATATCCAATATTCCAGATAAAATGAACTATGTGTCATGTTTTGAACATCCCTTGTGCTTTCAGACCTTTGCTTAAAAATGTTCCCTTTTCTTAGAGTATACCCCACAGTCCCTAAGCTCCATCTTTCTAGTTTCTACCTATCCTTCAAGGCCAGACTCAAGCATTTTCTTTTCCATGAAATCTTCCATGTCTGTGTTACCAGAAGTAATCTCTGTCTTATCTGGAATATTATAGCTCTTCATATCTCTCTTTTCTTGACATATCTTATCTACTCTTCTGTATTCTGATCTCTATAAAGGAAGAAACCATGTCATTTTCTTCTTTGTATCCCTCACAATGCCTAGTACAGTTCATTGAATATAGTAAGTGCCCTACTTTAGGTCCTCATTACCTTTTATTCTGACTATTCTAATAGCCTCTGACTGGTCCCGCTGCCTCTAGTTTCTAAGAGATCCTTTGCAAAGTCGTGTTCCTAATATAGGAGTCCAATCTTATCATACCTGGTCACCATCCTCTCTGACTTCAAGGACTTCTTCCCCTTAGATTGGTTAATTTTGATTAAGAAAATTGTCATGGTCCAGGAACTCCACTTTTTCTAGAAGTCCTAAGTAGTTCAGAAGTTCCTCCATTGTTCTGTGTTTGTATGAGCCCCTACCCCTGCCCACTCCAAGCTTTGGGGCTCCAACCATCCTGGAAACAGCTGCCTCCTGTGTCTTCTCACAGATCTGGCCTCAGCTCAGCTGGCATTAAACAGCCTCCACAGCTGTTGCTGTTACCACTCACTGTCTTTCAGAGAATTTTTCCCTACCTTCCTCCTTATTCCTACTTTGTTTTTTTTCCCAGATTCCCTGTTTGGTGCTCTCTGTCATTTCCTTTTGGTCTATAGTATTCTGGAAAATTTAATTGTTTCCTATAATAACTATGTCTGCTATGATGATAATAATGATATTTCTATAGTCATTTAATGTTTACAAAGTCTTTGTCATCAGTCCAGTTTCCCTATGTCTAATTTGCTACTGTATAATTACTGACAATAAAAAATGAAGGAGGTGTGAAACTCTGGAGCAATAGCAGTGAAAGCTATGAGGTCAGTAGGAGCCTCGAGAACAGGTTTTCCTAGAAAAGGGGTGCTTAAAATTTAACCAACAGTTCATGATAAACTCCATCTCGGCTTAATTCCTGACACTACCAACAATTTTTACTGTTCTAATCACTACACCTATAATAGGAACCAAGTGTCACCTGAGTTCCACAATATAGTAAAACATCAATTAACTAAATCTCTCAATTAAATGCATTTCTTCTCTGAAATCTACTTTAGTAGAAGGAGGCAAAGCAAAATCCAACAAGCCAATATCAGGGATTAAAGAGCCCCAAATAACATTCAGGCTATGTCTTGGAATAAATTCAATTTAATCTCCTCTGCCTTCAATGCCTGTGGTGTTGCACAATGAGAATTCATGCTGACCTAGAGCCACTGCAAAGTCATCAATCATCAAAGGAAAACTAAATTATTTTCAATATACTGTAGTTAGTAAGGCACTGAAGTAGACTAATACATTTTACAAAGATTTTTCAGCAACACAGTTTAGAACAAAACTAGTTTGCTGCTTAACCTCTCTGTTATCCAGAAAATTAAATTAACTAGAAGGCAACGGATGTTCCACTGGGATAGACACAACTATTAAAATGATTCCTGATGGGATTTTAGGTCAGTCAGCTAGCATTCTCCATGGCATTGCAGTGATTTTTGAGATATTCTCAAAGCTGGGCTTACATGTTGATAAGATGCTGCTGATAATAATGATGAAAAGTGTGCTTCTATAGTGAGAAGAATATCAGATTTGGACTCGGAGGGGATTTGGGGTAAAATCCCAAGCCTGCTGCTGACTGTCTATGTGAATGTGGGCAAGTCACTTAAACTCTTCAGGCCTAAATTTCTTCATAAAATGAGAAGGATAGACTGAATGACTTTTGAAGCTTCTTCCACTTGTGTTTAGGATCCTTTGCTAATGATTTACATTTACGTAGCACTTTACGTTTACAAAGGAGTTTGTCATATTTCATTTCATTTTTATTATATGGTGCTCACAATTACCCTATATTAAAGGTAGAGAGTTCAGGTCTGCTATTACTGTCCACAATTCACAGGTAAAGAAATACAGACATAAACAAAATGAATTGATTTAGTCACATAGCTTGTATAGTTATCCCTTCCACATCAGGACTTTCCCCATTTCAGTTTCAATATATCAGAGGTTGGCATAAGAAATCAAATGGGAATTTTGGGAGAGTTTTGTGGAAGCTGCAGATGATACAGGAAGACCAGCAGATGATAACAAAAAGAGTTTAGAAACTCAGAAATACATAAAATATATATATGTATACGTATATATATATATATAATATTGTGTAATATCAACACAGTTTACCTTTTTAATGTTGTAATTCAGACTTCTTTGACACAAAGGGGAGACCAAAAACTTTTAAGCAAATTTTCTAGATAGTAGGCACCACACCCCTAAACCTCACTGTGTGGAAGGGATCACTGTACATAGCAATGTCTGGGGATCCTGACTATAAATTCTATGCTCTTCCAGCTGTACAATTTATCTACACTGACATTTCGCCATCAGAAGAGCAAACCACTGTTGTAAGTTCCAGAACTGGCTAAAGCACAGAAAGGGAATAAAATTATACAGAAAAGATAATCAAAATTCTCTATGGGTCCATGCTGGAAGAACACAATTAGTCATTGCCCAATGTCCCACCCTTGCATTTATGCTCCCTGTCCTCATTTGTCTCCATTTTGACCAGGAACACAAATAAGTCACAACTAAATTGATTACTTACAATTATCCTGTGTATAGCTTGCTTGTGCATAGATGTTTTCATGTTGTCTACCCATTAGACTATGAACTTCTTGAAAGCAGAGACTGTCACCTTTCTTTGCATCTTTGCTAGTGATTGGCGTAGAGTTCGGCGCACAGTAGGAACTTAATAAATGTTTATCGGCTGGTTGCTATGGAGATAATTGAAGTTTATACAACATCTGTTACAAAGGATGGAAAAGAAGAATTGTACGATGAATTGCACAAGATCCTCATTCTTCCTGTCCCTCACACAGCAGTGTGGGTACCGTCTCTGTGCCTTTGTAGAGTTTGGGGCCATTTCCTTCCCAAACAGACTGACTATTTGTGCCCGCTTGTGAGAGAGCCTTCTGAGCCCCTTAATAAATGTTTGTTAATTGCTTTCCAGTCCGTGAGCTCACATACCCATTTGCATACCTGGGTATTTGAGAAATTCCTCTGTTTGGTTTCAGAGTTTACCAACTTAGCTGAATACTCTGAATTAATGAAAGAAACCATAGGAAAAATAAATTATGTATTTGAAAAAAAGGTGTGAGGAGAGAGATGAAGCACCTTATTGTTGTTGTTTTAATGCTGTTTTTTAAAATGTCAAATACTTAATTTTGAAATATTTCCAAGTACTACAAAAATAAACAAAAAATGTACAAACACCTTTGCTCCTCTCCCCCAGAAAGGAAATATATATGCCAATGGTTTTCTCCAGAAGCAAGCTAGTTATCTCCTAGGAGGTGCGTTTCTCTTTTTTATCAAAAAGAAAAACATCACAAATTTGCTGCTACTATATCTGTAATAAGAAGCAGGTATCAGTATGAGGTATGCTACCTCACAGATTTTTTTAAAAAATAACACACTTAATCTGTCTCCTCAAAATAAAGGTGACATTTAAAAAAAATATATCGGTATCTTGGTTTTTTATCACCTTAATTGCCCTCTATAGAACATCTGATCTCCATCTAGACATACATTTGCTTTAACAAAGGGGGAAAACAAGATTAAAAACAGCTTAGTTTGGGGGGATATGATATACCCAAAACATCAATCAAATCTGCTAATATATGCAGTATTTGACATCCATAGTTCCCTACTACTTTATAGAAGGGAAGGAGATACGTTTGCTTCTCCCTTCTTCAGTGCCAGGCTTGATTATTATATTCATACAGCACTCAGTTTTTTATTTGGTGGTGTCTTCCTTATATGTACATTGTGTGTTCTATTCCGCTGGTTCTGCTTAGCACACTTTGCATCAGGCTATAAGTCTTCTCATGCTTCCTTGTATTGTTCATAGTCACCATTTCTTACAGCTTAGTAATAATCTGTCACATTAATGGAATATCAACTATTTAGCCATTTCCTGATATATAGGTTTCTAAGGTTTCCAGGTCTTTGCTATTACAAAAAATACTGCCATGAATATTTTGCTAAATATTGGCCTTTTAGTTCTATCTTTGATCTCAGTATATTTGCCGAGAAATGGGATCTCTGGATCAAAGGATATCAAGACTTTGGTCACTGTCTTAACATAACTGAAAATTGTTCAGAAATGGTAATACCTATTCACAGTCGCATTAATAATGTATTAGTGTGCCTGTCTTTTGACAATCTGCCTTATATTAATTATTCCCATCTTTCATCATCTTTAACAATTTACTGGCTATGAGGAGAAATCACAGAATCATTTTGGTATTATTAGTCACTTGGAGCAATATTTCATTTGATTGTTAATTGCTTACAATTTTTATTTTGAGAATTATTTCTGCATATCCTCTGCCCTCTTATCACAATAGGTTCCTCTGGTTTATATATTTGTATATGCAAATATATACAAGATGTATAACATCTTTTTTGTGATATATGTGAGTGTGTTCTAGTTTCCAATGTACCTCTGATAAGAATTCTTACCAGAGGTGCATTGGGAACTAGAGAAAAAAAAACAGGAAAAATGAATGAAAATTAATTAAAAGACTTTTATTATATACTTGCTGTGTGTTGTTGTTTAGTCATTTTTCAGTCATGTCCAACTCCTCGTGATCCCTTTTGGGGTTTTATTGACAAAGATATTGGAGTGGTTTGTCATTTCCTTCTACAGCTCATTTTACAGATGAGGAAACTGAAGCAAATATTATTAAGTGACTTGTCCAGGGTCACACAGCTAGTAAGTGTCTGAGGTTGGATGTGAACTCAGGTCATCCTGACTCCGGGCTCAGCAGTCTATCCACTGTACCACCTAGCTGCCTGACTATGCCTCACTTATTGTGTGCCGAACGCCATTCTAAGAGCCAAGGAGAAAGAGAGAGGGAAGAAGAGGGAGAAGGAGGGGGAAGGGAAGGGGAAGAGGGAGAGGAAGAGAAAGAGAAAGAAAAAGAAAGTCTTACTCTTAGGGAGTGACCATTCTAATTGAGAGAGAGAACTCTGAGAGGCATGTGCAAATTTAGCTGTAAAGCATATTGAAATGTGCTCAAGGCCAAATGTTTTATCAGCAAATCAGTTCGTAGTACCAAAGCAACAAGAGGACATAATGGAAAAGTATATGAGAAGGTCTGGAGGACCATGGGCAAAGTGGAAATAAACCCTAATTATCTTTCACAGATTATAATTGGTAATTCCCAGCTCACCCGATAATGGTGATCATCCCTACTGGTCTTCCTGTTCCTCTGCCCTGAGAAGTCTGAGGGTTAAGAAAGAGAACTAAAAGTATCCCTGCAGCAACCATACGGGCCGGTGAAAGGAGCACTGGACCTGGAATCAGGAAGACTTGAGTTCAAAGAAAGCCTCAGACACTTACTAGTTCGGTGACCCTAGGCAAGTCACTTAACCTCTCTCTGCCTCAGTTTCCTCAACTGTAGAATGGTAATAATAATAGCACCTACCTCACAGGGCTGTTGTGAGGATCAAATGAACTAATATTTGTAAAGTGCCTAGCACATACTAGGCCCTTAATAAGTGCTTATTTCCTTTCTTCACTGCTGGCAAGTTTTTCCTACCCAGTAGCCTCAGAGGAGCATATAAGACAAAAGTAATGTGTTTACAATGAATAAAAAAGTAACTACTTTTTGAGGGAAACTTGTACTATGGAAAAAGCATGTGGTAAACAGATGTTTGGAAATGTTTCCATCATTACGAGATTTTGTTACTGAAAATGATTTGAGTTATATTACCCATAAAAACTCACATCTACACAAATTAAAAACTCAGAGAATTTTCTAACCAGTTTCAGAATCTTCCAAATGAAAATTTTCAGTGGATTTTGAATTCATTTTTTAAATACAAAAATCCAACACTTTTAGATTCATTTGCAAGAATAACTAAAGGATATGAGGAAATATTACTATTCACAAATGAATGACAATACATTTCTAAGTACTTACTATGCTCCAGGCATTGTGTTAAGCTCTAGGTATACTAAGAAAGACATGTCCTGACCTCAAAGAGACCATATTCTAATGAATGAAGATAACACATAAATGAAACAGAGAAATAAGGATTGGGTTTTTTTTTAAGGTTTAAAAATGACCAGGAAGTGACTCTGAAGTGTGGTGATAAGCAAAATAAAATGAATCAAAGGGAGAGACCAAGTGGTACTGATGGGAAAGGATTGAGGATAATGCCTGGAATGGAGGTAACAGCGTGGAAGAAGAAAATTTACTAAGAGAATTCCACTGACAACGCTAACATAACTGGTGAATGGAACTGAAAATGAATGTCATGAATACTCAAATACAGCCAATCACACTTCTTCCATTTGGAGCTACATATTATTATAGGACATCTTTCTTAGCCATGACAGTCATTAGAACTAAATATCACAATAAATGAATTTCGAACCCTGTGCATGTATATAACTTATAAATGAATAAACAAACACATTTAGGTATATATGTGTATATGCATATTTAGGTGCTCAATTCTAATTTATTAAATATATTTTTACTGATAGGAGTGTGTGATCAAAGAAGTTTGGATGCCACTACTTTAGGTAATAGGTAGCTACTGAAGATTTTTGAACAGGGAAGTAACATGAGAGAGCTAGTTCCTTCAGAACAATGATTTGGTACCTATATAGAATATGATAAGAAGAAAGATTCAAAACAGAGGAACTCATTTGCAGGTTATTAAAATAGTTCAAGTGAAAGGTAATGAAGTAGTGTAGTAGTTACAAAAATAGAAAAAAAGGGAACAAACATGAGAGATAGTATGTAGGTAAAATCAATGATTTGGAAATTACCTGGAGTGAAAGAAAAGAAAACATCAAAGATAACTGCAAGTTTTCAAACCTAGGTAACTAAGGGGATGGTGGTGACCTCATCAGAAATCAAGTTTGGAGAAGTGGGGGGTTTCTAAGTAAACTCATTGAATTCTGTTTTGAATATATTAAGGTTAAGAGGCTACTGAGACATCCAATTAGAGTTAAGTAATTGTGGATATAGAAGTTTATTGCAGGAGACAGTTTAATATTAGATATATAGATTTGGAAGTTACATGTATAAAAATGATTATTGAAGTCATTAGAGCTCATAAGATCACAAAAGAAAGAGCAGAGAAAGAGATGAGAAGGTGGCACAGGATGAAGTGAAGAAAGTTACCCATGCTTTCCTTCTGTTGGGGAAAGCTCCTAAAGTTTCTCTGTTGCAAATAATACTAATTTTGATTTCAAATATATACTTTGTATCATATCAAAAAATGATTCCTCAAAGCACATCTTTTGGAGAATTTTTAGCACAAATGAGTATATTATTTTTGTTTAAATGTGATTATGATTATGTCCTAATGTATGTCTCTATGCAATTATTATTCATCCACCATTTTCAAAGACCAGTGACAACATGGGGTAATGTCTTGACTTGAGCATGAATTGGATTTAAGTGAGGCAGAATTGTATAAGGTCATCAACCTCACTCTCTCAGTCATCAAAGCCCAGTGGCAGGAGAAAAGGGAAAATAACTCCCAAGGGTCTGGAATGCAGGGGGTGACCTTGGCATCTTTGACATCTAACCAAGCTCTAAGTACTCCACAGCACCTGCTTCAGCTGCCTTCATGGATGTTGGAACAAATTGTCCTCACCCTTCCATGCCACTGTGGGAAATCTACACATGTTTGGGGCAGATATTCTCCTAAATCATTGATGGGTAGAGGCCTATTGGTTGCTAGTTTAGCCCATCTGCCATGACTGTTTACTGAGGTATGGTTGCTATGCATGCTACAGATTCTTGGAGCCTCAGGTAAGAGTTGAATAAAGGTAGACACCAAAAGTGGATTTTGCAGTCCTGAAAAGGGCTCAGCAAACCCCAACACTGGAGGTGTTAGTTCTCCCTGAACACTCCATATATACCTATAGAATAATAGTATTACTATGACAATGACATATCAATGCTTTCCTTCATGATATTATGAGAATAGGAGGGCTTTGAGGATGATTTCATAGGTTATCACACATTCTCAGTCATTAAACTGACTAAAGGTAAAGAGAATATAAGATCCTGCTGAATTTTTTTGTTGCTAACAAAAGAAAAGGCATAGATCAAAAAGTAGTCTTAATGTATTTCTGAAAGAATGTCTAGCACAAAGTACAGATGGGAGAGGGATTCCCAATAGATGACAAGGTTCTTTGGAAGCTTTTTGTTTGCAGACAACCTTCTCTTGATTACAATTCCCAGAATTCAGTATCTACTAAATGAGAATCACAGCCACTCATAAGATCTTCACCTAACAATCCACTCACACATACACATACTGAGAAAAATAAAGAAAGAAATCAAATGAATAAAAATGTCTATTGCTGTAACTATGATATGTAGTTAGACAGTCCATCAATTTAGTTCATCAGCAGCACACAGGAGAACTATAGATAGAAAATGAGTAGTGCCCAGAATTAAACAGGAGAAAGATAGTTATATTGTATTTGGAAAATTGTGCACCACATTTAGTGATCCTAAACTTATCCTTCTCTCTCTCTCTCTCTCTCTCTCTCTCTCTCTCTCTCTCTCTCTCTCTCTCTCTCTCTCTCTTTCCCTTCCTTCCTGCATCCCTCCTTCCTCCCTCCTTCCCTTCCCCTATTTCTCTCTCACATACAAACCATTAAAATGCCACTATTCTTCTGGTACTGCTATCTGGAAATAAATTAGAACACCACAATCTCAAAAGAATCATAATTACAGGTGATCGAAAGGGCAATGGAGAGATATATTGTGAGATAAAGTTAACTTCAGCTTCCTAGGAATGATGATCTATGCATAAGAAGTAGTATTAAGAATAGAGGTTTGGGGTTGCCTCGGTGACTTCAGTGATGAAGGGAATTCCCAGGTAAGGAAACTCCTTCTGCAATGCAAACTAGCACTTTCTCTTCCACTTATAGTCTTAGAGAGTTGACTAGAGCACTTAGAGGTTAAGTGACTCACCCATGGTCACTGAGCCAGTACATGTCAAAAATGGATTTTGAACCCAGGTCGCCCTGGCTGGCTCTCTATCTTTTATGCCATGCTGCTTCTTGAGAATAAGAATATTGTCCATGAGAATGTATAATTAGAAATTAGAAGTCAGTTGGTCACATAATAAGAGCAAAGGATAACAAATGGACAACTTGAATGTTCCACAGGTGTCCATGAAAGATAGAAACTCTCTAAAGATAGCCTCCAATATCTCAGTTAGATCTTCTAAAGAGGATATATGGGAAGACGAGGATAACAATTGAACAGAATTAGAAGACCTGGATGAGTCATGATCTGAACTGATGGAGGGAGTAACCACATCTATGAAATCATGGATCCCCCCAAAGGATCAATGTATGATACCCTATTGGGTGTAATAAAACTGCTTCGAATACCATGCATAAAATTCCCCAAAGGAATAAACTCAGTATCATATTTAACAAAGTAGATTTTTCTCTGCCTGATTAAATATTTAACTCTCTCTGTAGTCTTATGCTGTTTGGTTGTGTTTTTTTCTAATAGAAATCTTTGGAAAAATTAGATTCCAATTAGGTTTAAAGAGCATGACAGCAATGACCATTCCTTAAATGATCAAAATATAGTGTATTGATATGTAAAATACATAGGAGATGATATAAATTTAAAACAGTTTTACCACACACCAAAAAACACAGCTTAGCTTTGACAAGATATTTTAATTTATTTCTCTATTCTACTATTATGGTCTTTAATGTCAAAGACCATGACCTCTGAAGCTGTTGCATGCTAATAGCTCTCATCTACATAGTGGTTTCAGTTTTACAAAGTACATCCTAAGCATTTTCTAAAGGAAAGAAGTAAGATATGTTAGGAAGCTTCCAACAAGCAGCAGACAGCTGAGTCTAAGGCTATTTGTGTCATCATTATCTAAATGTCCTGATATTTGCTGTTTCAATCCCTCCCCTGCTTGTCCCTGTGAGTCACAACATAAGTAGCACCTCTATGAGCGTTCCCCAGGAGACCCATATGCAACACCAGAGACATTCCCTGGATGTCCTCTTATGCTATAGAATGCTACTGAAAGTCAGGGAGAATCTGTACAAGAGGAAGACAACCCAGAATTCCAAAGACCACCATGGCCATGTCAGCTCACTTTTGTTGGAAACCCATTCTACCCATTATAATCAAAGCCAGAAGCTCCCCAAAAGCCAAATCATCTTTAAATAGGCCATGATTATCTCAAGGGATTGTGGAACTAAATGTTGAAATCTAAAAGTAAACAAATAAATTAAATTTAAAAAAAATAGGCCATGTGGCTAGCCTAGTGAAACTTTTCAAAGTCACGACCCGTATAAAGCTAACTATCAGTTAGGCATAGACAAAAATTTTACCACCATTTTTTACCTCTTGAAAAATTCTCAGTATCATCCCTTTTCTGTTTAAATATCTCGTATTTGACATACAGTTGTGACTAGATGTGGCTACATTTGGTTGGCTGTTTTGGAGTAATGTAGACACACAGCACCTTAGATTATATGATTTTAGTAAAATGATACAAAAGACCTTAATTATCCATCGACCATTTTCACTGCTTCTTTGTATTCTGCTCCAAATCTTAATGACCATTTAATGGCAACATTAAATGCTAGTTTCCTGTTTTCTATATTTTATTGCCTTAACATTATGTTCTGCATTTCCAAAGAAAAATCTATGAGAAAATTATGTAATCTTGTTTTTTAAGAAACAATTTTAAATAGCTTTATGTCATTTTCTCCCCTAGGCTTGTCACCTTATTATGGATCACCTTTGCATTTTTTCTAGTTGCCAATTAAAATTAGTCTATTCCTGGAGTCAGAACTTGGGTTCAAGGAACTATAATAATAATACTAATAATAACTTACCTCAGCATTCATAGGTCATTAAAGCTGAAAGAGGCATCAAAGCTCATTATTTCAAATCCTCTCATTTTAAAAATGAAGCAAGTAGGGTGCAGAGAAATCCAGTGATTTATAGTGATATGGCTTGTAACAGTTCTGATAATGCTTGCTATAACTGTAGCCCCAAAATCCAACAGTATGGGATTTTCTCTTTATTGGTAGGAGCCAAGTGCCCTGTCCTTCAGGAGGAGGAAAGTGGAGTCAATGAGAGCTGGAAAGAAAAGAATTTTTCACTTTTTGTCAGGTCTTCAAGCTTCATAGGGCTCTGAAGTTGCTTCAGGTGTTTCTGACTTCCACCTTCGAGAGGGAAAATGGAAGAGGCCAACCCCACTTCAGGTTATTGAAGTAAAAGACTCTGAGAAGGTATGAGAAGAAAACGCAATCTTCATCATGTCTCTATCATTGTGGCATGCCTGTGAAACCTGGACAGTGTACCAGCGCCATGCCAGGAAACTGAATTGCTTCCATTTGAATTGTCTTAGGAAGATTCTGAAGATCACCTGGCAGGATAAGGTACCAGACACTGAGGCCTTTACCCAAACTAAACTGCTAAGCATTCAAACTCTGCTTCAGAGAGTGCAACTCCAATGGGCTGGCCATGTTGTTTGAATGTAAAACATACACTTGCCACAAAGACTATTTATGGAGAACTCACACAAGGCAAGTGTTCACATGGTGGTCAGAAGAAGCAATACAACAATACTCTCAAGGTCTCTCTCAAGAACTTTGGAGTTGATTGTGTGACATGGGAAACACTGGCACAGGACTACTCAGGACGGTGTGCCCTCATCAGAGAAGGTGCTGTGCTCTAAGAGCAAAGTAGAACTGAAACAGCTCAAAGGAAATGCAGGATGTGCAAATTTAGAGAATCCACCCCAAATCTTCACTCAGACTATTTGTGCCCAACCTGTGGCAGAGCATTCCTAGCTCATATTGAAGTGATGCCTCTATCATTTTAGGGGGCTTTTGTACCCCAGTTTGTAAAAATCTCACTTGTGGTTGGGTAACTGTGTATGTCACATCAGTTTGTAACAAGCCTGTGCCATTAAGTTGTAAAAGTCACACTTTCCTTCAGCCATGAAGGCATTAACTCTGCCTCTCCCCTGCCCCCAGCCTCAAAGTCTTTTCCCAAAGTCTGCTAGATAGTTTCCCATGAATCAATCACTCAAGTATTCTTAGAGAAATACATAACCCCTTTGTTCTTAGTGGCCAGCTGCACTTTAGAAACCTTGAACAACATTATCAAGGAGATAACTCCCTCCTAAGATGGTCTCTAATCAGACTAGCTTCCAAACTTGGCACAACAAGCCTATCCTCCCAGCAGCCATATTGGACTTATGTCATTCATCCTTGACCAAAAAGTTACCTAGTGACATGT
>CM053580.1:397028016-397057127 GCA_028627135.1 Pseudochirops cupreus | reverse complement strand
ATTTAACCACTCCCAGACTCCTCCCTAACCCCACCTTTGCCCACCTCATTAGCATAATGAACCTTTGACTGACAGTTTTATGTCTTTAAAAACTACATCCCTATCCCCAGCACTTTGCAGGCTTTCTCTATCACAACCTCTGCCCACTGAAGAGCATCACAGTAAACCTTCCCCTTTTGCAGGTCTTCTTTCTATCTCCCCCTGCCCGCTGAAAAGCATAACCTTATAACTTTGTCTTAAATCCTTTTCAGCTTGCAGCCCCTTGCCTCAGTGTAACAATAAACTTTTATGACTCTACCAAAGGACAGCTGAGTCCAGTAATTCTTTTGAATGACAACAAATCTAGAAAGGATTCCATTAGAAATCCCCCATCCCTTATCCCTCTTCAATATTGGTCTGATCAGCCATAGTCAAACACATTGAAACTTGACTTTAGCATAGTGATGTCATTTGGGTCCTCTCTGAGAATGAAGGACAACAACCAACAATCCCCAGCTTGCTATACTAGAGACTTAGGAGGAACTTTTCCTTAGGTGAGATCTAGTAATCTCTCTCTTGGTTGAGTTGAATTACCTCACTCCCAATGGGAGATCTCCTTCATTATATTGTCTGGTACAAATTTTCTTATATATACTGTCTCTGATTTCTGTTTTGCTACTAATTTGGATAAATTAGTTTCCTTGGCTAAGTGCTATGTGTGTTCATTGTGGAACAGGAATTCAGTGGAAAACTAATCAAGTCTTTTATACAAAGCTTGGAATCTTCAATATTGAAAAGCTAATCAGAAGTTAGATAGAACCTGAAACTCACATTCCCTAGACTAATAATATTTAAGGTGGCAGATAGATATAATTCTGGTCCAGTAACCCCTCTCTATGAGAAGAAATTCCAATACCAAATTCCTGCTTCCCCTCCTGGAAGGAATTCAAGTCTCCCTTGGAGAAAGGTAGGGAAAAAAGAGGCTAGAAATATGTATTCTGTCTCCTTCAAGGCACACATCACCCCCATGAAACCCACATGCAATAGTAATGCAACCAGAAGAAGATGACCAGGCTAGAGAAAAAAAACTGGAGACTGTACAATAAAAAATTTAAATTCTTATTGAGTTCAGGGTTTTGTGCCCCAGATAATCTTAGTCTGGCCATGTTTTCCATGATAAGGAGGCAGTGTGGTATAGTGAATAGAGAACTAGCCTTTGAGCCAAGAACTGGGTTCAGGTTCTGCTTTTTAGAACCACTGACTGTGTGCCCTTGGGTAAATCACTTAACCTCTCAGTGACCAGAATGTGCTGAGAACATACCAACTTGCATCAGTAAAGGATAGAAGGTTCTTTCTCAGGACCCTTGACCAAAGAAATCATAGATTTGTTCCCATGCCATTTTCCAGACTCCCAGACTAATCCATAGATGTACCTCTGATAAAAAATAGGAATGTGGTTTTCAATTTTTTGTTAAATAGTGAAGCTTACAAAGTTAAATTTAATATTTAAAACCACAATCAAATAGGAATAAATGAATCACTTACCTTTGAATAATATGATAAGGTATAGTGCAAAGTGATACTGCATGTGAAGTTACTGGATCTGAGTTCAAGGTCTGATTCTGTCATTCTCTGCTCACCAATTCTCTGAGCTTCAGTAAATCACTGAATCTCCCTGAGTTTCAGTCCCTTCATCTGAAAAACGAGGCCAATATTCATGCTTGTGCTATTAACCTCAAAGGGTTGCCATGAAGATGAAATGAGATATAAGGTATTTTGTGAATTATAATGTGCTATGTAATGTGAACTATTGTTATTTACAGGTATCTTAACTTTTTATGCTTAAATTCCCACAGAAAGATTAGTGGTACATTTGAATTGATTATGTGGCAGATTGCTCTGTGTTCAAAGAAAAAGAAGAATCATTGGATAAGAGGAAATAATGATCCAAGGTCACTGTCTACTGAAGAAAAATCTCTTCCCTTGCTAACCTAGTTAAGTTAGCCCACACAAGCAACCTAGCCAGGAGTCCTTTTGTTTTGGGGCTGCCCTTGAGATGCCCCACTTTGTCACAGCTGGGTGTGAGTTACTTCATCTACAAGAGAGATTCCTGTGACTTTCCTCCCTTACAACTTACTGTGGAAACCCCATGGGTTTCATCTTCATCAGAGACCCATTTTCATCCCTTCCATTAAGTCAAAAAAAGAAGAGAAGGACTGAGGAATACAGCAGCATGATGCTGTTGAGAACATAAAAACCCCATCTAATTTTTCCAGTCAGGAGGAGGTAACTTTCTACTCACTTCTTGCAAAAGAGAGAAACCTTCATCCTCCCAGCAGGTATCTCGAGCAGAAGCTGCTAGCTAGATATTACTTGAATTTAAATACAATACTTCCCTTTGGCAACTCCCAGCAGCCATCCACCTATATAAATTGCCTCTGACAAATATCTTTAGCAAAAGTTCCTCAGAACTGATTTCTGAAAGAGTTTTTATCCCCTCCAACAGAGTATTCTTCAACAACCATTTAACAAGAAAACTTAATGAAGTCTCATCTGATTTTATGGTATCCACCAGAATATTTCTTCACAAAATTGAAAGTTCAGATAAATAATCCTTATCTTCGATCTGATCCATGTTTTAGAACTTAATCCTAGTAGCAGGGTTGTTGTTTTTTTTAGTATAGACTGAATATAGATACATAGAAAGTTGAGTTAAAAAGAAACTTAGGTATTCTCTCTAATTTCAATGTTGGCCCTACATAGATAGATTTTTTTTTAATGATCAAAATTATAAGAAACCAACCTACATGTGTAGCCATGAGAAATACTTGAACATAAGTTTAAACAGCAATATAGACTCTGCTTCATTATAGACAGCCTACTGATCTCAGGAATTCTCAGACATTATACCAATTTACACCAAAGAACCATTCCCTGAAATTGAAACATAAGCCATTTGTAAAGAACCTTAACTTCCTCCACTAAACTCAATAATTCACTACAGGTGATAAATACATTTTCTAAAATTGGTATTTAGGTATTAAAATCAATTTGAGGGTTTGCGCAGACATTTCTAATTGATATTTTCTTATTTTCAAAATATACCTAAGATCTATAACTTTTTGAAAACTAATAATTATGAGAAGTCAAGTCCCACGTGCTCTGTGTCAGCACAACCATATGGGTCATGCCCAATCAGTAACAACAAGAACAACACCGGACTACAGCATGATTTCATCATTGTCAATCATGAGTCTCCATCTATACGATGCCAAGAAAGGGTCTGGAGATAGGGACTGAACGTAGATTTTGGATTTCATTGACAAAGGGAATTTGAGGAGATTAAAAACTCTTTACCAAAGGATTCTGGCACTTTCTCTATAATTTATACTTTTATCGAATTGCCTAGAACACTAAGGAATTAAATAACATCCTCAGGGTCACTCAGTCAGTATGCGTCAAAGGTGGGTTTTGAATCCAGGTCTTCCTGACTCTGTTGCCAGTTTTCTATCAACCAAGCAACAATGGATGCCAAGAAAACCAATTCCACTCTTTGATGAGACTTAAAAGACTCCACACAAATATATATTTTATCTGACCTCTTCTGATAGATTCTATCCCTAGTCAAGAGTACATCATTTCTATATTTTGTCATGTTCCAGAAATTCAAATCCTTTTCTCAATCACTATTGCCTTAACCAATCATTCACTTCTCTAATTTGCCTTTCTTTTTCTGAATTGACCTGTGTTCAAATCCTGCCTCTGATACTTACTACGTATTTGATCTTGATCAAATTGTTTAACTTCCCTGGGCCTCAGTTTCCTAATCTGTAAAATGAAGAGGTTGTTCCAGATAGCCTCTAAGATCCCTTCAAGTTCTAGATCAGTGATCTCAATCAGAAACAGTAATGAGAACATTACCTTTACCCCATTCATTAAGTTTCTTAAGACTCTTAAGGTTTCTTCACAGTACTTTCTTTCTGGTGGTATTACTTGTCAACATATGAATCATCAAAAGTGAGTGGTAGTGGTTTTTCGGTTTAAAAAGGTTTAGTATAGATCATTTGGACTGACATATTGGGTATTCTGTGCCAGTCTGATATAGAGTGGCTCCAATGTATATCTCAGTTTTTATGGTCTTGTCAGTTCCTGTGTATTCATAGAATATCAGTAACATGATCGTTGCTTTTGCATTAAAGTATATACAATTGTTGTCCATGCCAGGGACCTCCAGATATCTGGTTCTATTAATTGCCTCTTAGAACATGGAATGTCTCCAAAACCTTCTGGTTTGTGGCATTGCTGCATTCTCACCACTGGATATGATGTGAAATTCTAACATTTTATCATCAGTATTGTGTTTATCCAAATTCGGAGTTGAATAAAGGTGTTTTTGTAATGGAGCTATGTTTTTAGTGTAGCAAAAAGGGAAATTTAGTGCTCCTAAGTTATACCTTTTTGAAGACATTAGAAATATAAAATAAATTTAGTTGTACTAAAGAAAAAAAAATCTCACTAAATTCTCTTTCAAGTAGTAGGCACATACCATGGGAAAATAATTGTGAATGTCAGGGCAGTAAATGGTAGCTTGGGCATCCTCTCAGCAGGGAGTTAGTAATTACCACTACTCATTTCTTTACCTTACATTTACTGGATGTTCTCTCACCCAATAATAGCTGTGGATACATGTCATTATTATTTGGCTCCTTTCTCTGTAAGAAGAGCGTTACACCTGTAATTTAACATCAGATTTTCAATGTTCCTTCCCTTTACACTGTGTGTTCTGTCTTGGACATTCCAATTTCCTGATACAGGTCAGGATTCTCTTCTACCATGCTATATCATTTTTCTTTAATTTTTACCTTAAAGATTTTCTTTCCCTACATCTTCAAACTATCTGCAAAGTAGAGTTGTTGTTGGGGACAGAAAGGTGGGAGAAAAGAAGTTCCCTTAATCCCTTGTTGGCAAAAAAATATTTTCCAATTATTTAGCGAAAAGGGCCCTGGAAGTTAGCCCAGACTACAATCTTTCTTTCATTTACTCCTGTTGAAAGAGTAATGGCTCAAGGCTGATGGTGAGCACTGTTTCAATCACCTGATCATTGCTCAGATGTAGGCACTTTAAACCACTTTGAAGATTGCCAGAGAAACTGAGATTTAGCTTTTGGAACATTTGTAAACTAGGGGTGGTACCCACAGGTAACACATCTAGTTTAGCCAATAGTAAATATTGATGGAAATACGAGTAAAGAATTTATGATATATTAAAAAGATGGCCAAATTGTCCATCTCTGACCAGACTGAAATTATATCAGGCATTCAGAATTGTTTCAATGGAAGAAAAACTGAATGAGCTGGAAAGCTTTTGACAAAATTAAATATGTTTCTGTTAAAAGGGAGGGGAAAAAAAATACTAGAAAGCCTAGGAAAAAATGGACCTTTCCTTAACATGATAAATAACATCTATCTAAAACCAAGAGGAAATATAGCACTAATGGAAAAAGGCTAAGGGCGTTTCCAGTAAGATTAGGGATAAAGCAAAGCTGCCCATCATCACCATCAATATTCAATATAATGCTAGAAAAGCTAGCATTGTTGTTGCTCTTGTCTTCGTTGTTAGTCATCATCATTGTTGTTGTTCAGTAGTTCAGTTGTATCCAACTCCTTGTGAACATGGGGTTTTCTTGGCAAAGATACTGGAGTAATTTTCTATTTCCTTCTCCAACGGATTAAGGCAAAGAGAGGTTAAGTGTCTTGCCCAGGGTCACACAGTTAGTAGTGTCTTGATGTCGGATTTGAACTCATGTCTTCTTAACTCCATGCCCAGTGCTCTATCCATTAAGCTACCTACCTGCCACCTATGCTAGCTATAACAATAAGATAAGAAAAAGAAACTGAGACAACAAACATAGGAAAAGATAAATTATGGCTTATTTTGTGGTTCACTTTTCAACTGTGTCCAACTCTTTGAGATCCCATTTGGGATTTTCTCAGCAAAGATACTGAAATACTTTTCCATTTCCTTTTCTAGCTTATTTTGCAGATGAGGAAACTGAGGCAAACAGGATTAAGTGACTTGTCCAGGCTAGTAAGTATCTTCTGGCTTAGTTGCTGGCAAACTGCAGAATGGATTCCAGTTCCTGCAATTTTGGCAATTCATACTTTCTGCTTTTCATAACTCACAAAGTCACAATCTAGTCTATTTCTTCTGTAATATTCCTTTGCCTAAGAGCAGGAAATAATACACACAAGAGAAACAGAAGTGATCACAGGGCCACACAATCCTGGGTCATAGCCTAGGTGGAAAGATAAAGACCAAGATCTCTCTCCCCATCTAGAGTCTTACAATGCATTTTCCTCAATATCTACCAAGAAACAGAGAGCTATTTGTCCTGCTTGGAACTTTTTTGAATGCATACTCAGTTCTGATTCCACAGATAACCAAAAGGTGCTTTATTTAAAACTTGCTAAGTGGATAAGAAACAGTTACAAGATGCCTATGTATGCTCTCAAGTGGAGATAGGAGTTCTTTCATTCTGATTCATGAGGCATTTCTAAAAGAAGGCTCACCTAAAATATATGCCCTCATGGGAGGGAGCTCTCATTTGTCAGTCTCCCCATTATAGAAGATTTAAGAATGTTTTCCCAACAGATAAATGATCAAACAGTATGAACAGGTATATCTCAATGGGAAGAAATTGAAGCTATCAACAGCCATACGGAAAAATTTTCTGAATCGCTAATAATTAGATGGTACAAATTAAATCAAAAGTTCTACCACATACCCATCTAACTGGCAAAGAAGGAGAAGAAAAAGAAGAACAAGAAGAACAAGAACAAGAAGAAGCCAAAAGGAGGAGGACGAGGAGGAGAAGGAAGAGAAGGAGGAGGAGAAGGAGAAGGAACGAACGAACGAACGAATGAACGAATGAAGGAACAAAGGAACGAAGGAAGGAACAAAGGAAGGAAGAAAAATTATAATTATGGTAGGGGCTATGGAAAAACATGTACACTAATGAAGACCTAGTTGAGATTAGATAACATTCTGCACCCAGTAAGTATGATTGTGTGAATTTGTTCAAGAGCATTCAAGATTCTGAGAAGAGGAATGGAGGATGTGAATGTGCAGGTACTTTCCATCATATTTGTCTATGTTAACTAAATAATCTTAAAATGATATATAATTTTCTTTAGTTATAACTCAGACTAAAATGCATTAACTTAATCCCCTGTATAATTGAATGAATGCGTCCTGGAATCATCTCTTCCTCAAATACATATACAAAGATTTGAATTTTTTTTTTAAAGAGAGAAGGAAATAGGCATACTAATGCACTGTTAGTAGAGCTGTGAATTGACCCAGCAACTCTGCAAAGCAATTTGGAACTATGCCCCACAAAGTCACTAAACTATCTGTACCCTTTGATATAGCTGCCTCACTATCATTTAACTGCCACTGACTACTACTAAGTTTATACTCCAAAGAAATCAAAGGTAAGACCTTCCTGTACAAAAATATTTATAGTAGCTATTGCTTTTAATGTCAAAGAACCGGAAAGTGAGGAATCACCATAAATCACAGAGTGGCTAAACATATTTTGTTGTATGTAGGACTGTCAAAAAAGGGAAGGAAGGAAGGAAGGAAGGAAGGAAAGAAGGTCATTGAAAATTTTTCAATGCACAGAATAGAAGGAAACAGACAAGCAGACCAGATTTCAAATTTGAATATACTTAAGAAGAAAAATATGCTGCACATAAAAGGGATTTGTGGTTTCATGTATAATATTCATTTTCTGTCTTCATGTGTACTCATTTTATTTAGTGCTTATTAAGTTCAGAATAAAAAATACATACAATTTAAACAAAAAAAGAATGTGTACTACCTTCAATTCCATCCCAGAATCATTGTTCATGTGCCATGTCCAAGTGGAGATGTAGTAGAGAATTCATGTTAGCCCACCCATGAACTCCTCTTTTAGAAGTAAGCAATATAAGATTTGGGATAACATCTGTATAGAAATTATTTTCTAGAGAAAAAAAAAAACCGGAAGTAAACCTAATCTACAATCTTTCCTTAATCAATTAATCAACACAATTTTTGTATCTACTTATGTACTAACTGCTACCAAGGTGCTAGAAAAACAAATGAATGAATGAAAGAAAAAGCATTTAAGTGATTACCATATACAAATCCTGAGCTAGGCACTGAGGATACAAATAGAAATGCAAGATAGTCCCTGATTTCATAAAGTCCACATTCTAATGTAGGGGGAAAAGCCATATAAGAAATCCCAATTGTAATTCAGATGGAAAGGTTTCAGGGTCCTTAGGGTACAGCCAAAAAACTGAAGGTGATGCATTTTTAAAACAAATTTTTCCCCAAAATGACTTTAATTTTATTTCCTTTGCTTAAGACAAATCATTAAATATCACAGTGATTTTGGATGGGGGGACAGAGAGAAAGCTGTGGATTAGATTATGGCTGAGTGGGGTAGGATCAGTGGGGCCACAGGCCTCACTGGGGAAGCTAGAGGAGCACCGACTATATGGCAGGCAGATAGGTGATGTTCTAAGATCAGTAAAGCTGGTATGCAATATTCTCTGCAGCTTCCAGCTTACGAAGCTCTATTAGGCCATCTCCCGCTGTGGCCAGCAAATGGGCAATCAGCTCAGCCACTTTGGAGTCACCCTCAGCTGAGATGATGGCTGTTTTCTTCTGTTGCTCAGCCTTTTCCACTACAAATCTGGCCCTTTTTGCTTCCTGCTGAGCCACCGGGTTGGCTTCTATTGCCTACATGAACTCCTTCCCAAAGGTCAGATGTGTCAAAGAAACATCATCTAGGATGAGCCCAAAAGTTGCTGCTCATTCTATGAAGTCATCACACACTTGCCTGGAGACTAATTCTCTCTGAGTGATCAATTCTCCAACATTAAATCAACCTACCACTGACTTGAGGATCTCAGTGGTAATGGATGGCAACACCCTCTCATCGTGGTCCTCACCAATGCTGGTAAAGATTCCAGGCAGCTGATTGGCAATAGGTTGGAAGAGAATATGCAGAGTGATATTGACATTCCACAAATCCTTGCTACCAGTGATTACTGGGACATTAAATAAATGGTTTCTGTACCCATGGGATGAGAAAATGAGTCCTTTCCCCTACAACAATGTCTTAGACTCCATGGAACCCATCAAAGATGACAGCTCTGTGGTCAGCATCCACATTATATAAGGCAGAGTTGACAACTCCTACAGTAGCTAAGCCTAGGCTAAACTTACCAAACATGTCTCCTTCAGATGGTCTTGGTCTTCTGCCCTCTCAAACTGTGCCTACGTCGGGTCCCACCTTCCCTTCAGCATTTTCTTTAATATGATTTCTACTAACAAAATCATGTTGGTTTCAAATGTTGAACTATTTGACAGTGCCAAGGTCTTTGTGAGAGATTCTTTTCCAGCTTTTCAGCAACTATATCTATAGAGAAGATAGGGATATAGCCCCTACAGTTGGTGAGTAGCTGGATGTCGTGGTTGAGGTGATGTCTCAGGTTTGATTCACCTGACACACACTGCCTCTTTTGTTCTTACTCAGAGTACCTTAGGTAAAAAGTGAGAATGTAATCCAGGCAATGAAGTCATTAAGAAAGACAAAAGAAAAATGTTTTCCATTTAATTGTTTCTTTTTAATCTTAGCATTATTGGATTTGTGTAAAAACTTTTTATTTTAATCTTATGTGACAAAAACAAGAAAGGTTATTCATGACTGCTGGGGATAATTTTGGGACACTTAGATCTTGTTCACTAGGAGTGGGAAAACTGTAGCCTTGAAGACACATGTGGCCCTGTAGGTCCTCAAGTGGAGCCCTTTGATTGAATCCAAACTTCACAGAACAAATCCTCATTTAAGGGAACTTGTTCTGTGAAGTTTGGATTCAGTCAAAGGGTTGCACTTGAGGACCTAGAGGGTCACATGTGGTCTTGAGGTCACAGGTTCCCCACCCCTGGCCAATATACATCTCTTACTGTCCTGATTAGGGGGTACCAAAAGACTTGTTAGGGCCAAGTAGATTACCAGTCTAGCCAACAAGAACCCAAAAAAGAAGATGGAAAGTGTAAGACAATTCATAATGAATGATAGAGATTTTTAACACCAGGGTTAAATCCAAGAAGACAAAATGAATATATGTATATATGTATATGTATATGTATATGTGTGTGTATATATATATATATATACACACACATATATATACATATGTGTGTGTATGTATATATATATATATGTATGTACATACATACACATACATACATGGGCACCCAAAAAACACACACGTGTGTACACACACAAATAGTATATGTCATTTCATTCAATGGAAAAGGAACTTGTTCAGTTGTTTTTCAGTCATGTCCAACTCTCCATTATCCCATTTGAGATTTTCTTAGCAAAGATGTTAGAGTCGTTTGCCATTTCCTTCTCTGGCTCATTTTACATTTGAGAAACAGGATTAAGTAACTTGCCCAGGGTCACACAGCTAGTATCAGAGGCCTATGTGAACTTATGAAAATGAGTCTTCCTAACTCCAGTCCTGGCACTATCCACTGCACCACCTAGATATATTTTAAAACATGTTGCTCTTCTGAGAGAATTTATTCTTATCCTGTAATGGTAATGGGAATTTGAAGATCTTCCCTGCTCCCTAATGGGCTGAATGCAATCCCATGGAGCCTGTGACAGGAGGAGTTTGCTTAAGGGTGGGGCAGAGCCCACAGGAAGCTGGGAGTCAGAGCAGCTAGACGGTAGGAGAGAAAGGGTGCATCCAGGGAAGCAGCTAGGCTTGTGAGTGTTGGGTTGTGAGAAGGCTAAAGGATGCTGTGTCTCTCTGCTGCATTGTGGTGTATTAATTTCTATGTTGTTATGATGTATTTGGTGTCCTGGTATTGGGATTTGATTTTCTCGTGTCTTAATAAATGTTTTGCTTCTGTCTTTTATGTAGAGAGTCTTTTATATTGTTCAATTGAGAACTATGCAGGCATATGTACAGTCACTGTCTTGAATATTCTGTTGGTGCTATATTTGCAAATATGATCTTAGATCTAGACCTGTAGAGGACTTCTCAGAAACAATCAAGTCCAAATCCTTCATTCTGACTGTTCAGGAAACTGAGTCCCTGGGAAGTTAAGTAACTAACTAACCCAAGGTCACACAGACACATAAGTATCAGAGGCAGGATGTCAACTCAGGTCCTGTGACTCCAGCATCAATAAATGATCTTTCCCTTGTCAGAAATAGCATGCATTTGTGCACCAAGGTGGCACCATGAATAGAGTACCAGCCCTGGAGTCAGGAGGACCTGAATTCAAATCTGGCCTCAGACACTTAACACTTACTAGCCATGTGACCTTGAGCAAGTCACTTAACCCTAACTGCCCCTCCAAAAAACAAAAATTTAAAAAATTTTTAAAAAAAGAAAAGAAATAGCATGCAAGGACAAAAAATTTATTTCCTGATCACCGTGGGCTCAAAATTACAGACAACAAGGGAGTTTCCCTGAAGAAAATGGTGTTTGAATTGGGACTCAACAGATAAGGTTTAAGAACAATAGTGGTAACTATTCCACAGGTTTAAGTGCTTCAACTTACTCCCAGAGCAGAGGGGGTCAAATTCTGTTTGGAAAATGGTAATTCAGTCTAAGCTGTATAGCTAAAAGACAGGAAAGTAATCTCTATCTTAGATTATTAAGGAGGGCTTTTCCTTCTCAGAATAATATTGGCTTATTTCCTATAAGACAAGGCTAAGGCCTAATAAATGTCTGAATAAACCATTCATTTTTTTTTTCATAAATATTAGCATATACTATATTGGAGTGAACTCAGTAAGCATGTGGTACAGATGGATATTAATATTGAACAAAATAATGGAAAAAATAACTCATAAAGTAGATGATAGACTTGTAAATATTTATTCACTACCTATGAAAACAAAAGTGGGATATAAAACATAATAGATTTCGTTATTTCAGGACTCTGTGAGAGTACTTTATGTTATCACATTTGGATGGGAAATCAGTGACCATTACTGTAACAGACTAGTTTTTCTAGGACTTTTCAACTCTCAAAATATTCTTTTGTGTGTGTATATGGGGGAAGAGGTGGGATTGGTGTGTTTTTGCTGCTGCTGTTCAAATCTCTGTTGTTTTTTTTAATAAACTTTAAACCAGGATTTTTCTTCTAAGGACACAGTGAATTACATTTTGTTATCTTTGGCTAATTGTATTAATTAATTCCATTTCCATTCCATTTCAACAGATAACTGTTGGATTTCATTCTATAATTTAGAGAAAAAAAAACCTCTCCCACTTTCCATACCTTGGGTTTTTAATAATGTGTTTTCCCCATACTCTGTTAATATGAAAAAAAAAAGCAAGGGCAACTTGGAAAATGGAGTTCAGTAAAATTTTAGATTCTCACTTTAAATTTTTTCTAATATATCAGAGTGACAAATAAGTCAATCAACATTTATTAAGAACCTACTACTCTGTGCCAGGCACTCTGCTAAGCGCTAGGGATACAAAAAGAGATAAAGGATAGTATTTACCTTCACAAGTTTACAATCTAATGGAGAAAACAACATATGAATATATACAAAGCAAACTATATACAGGACAAATAGGAAATAATTATAAGACAGAAAGTACTGGAATTAAGAGGGAGAAGGGAAGGCTTCCTGTAGAAAGCAGAATACTATACCTGGATTCAGAAATACCTGGGTTAGAATACTACCTTACTGTATAACTCTGGAAAAGCCGCAACCTGAGACTTTTATTCTTATCTATAAAATGAGATTGTAATAGTACCTACCTTATAGGGTTGTCATAAGAACCAAACAAGATAGTGTATAGCAGCAGTTCTCAACCTGTGGGTCGCAACCCTTTGGGGTTTGAACGACCCTTTCACAGGGGTCACAGGGGTAGCCTAAGACCATTGGAAAACACATATTTCTGACGGTTTTAGGAACCAAGGCACCACTCCTCTGTCTCCAGGCGGGTCCACCCACATGCAGATACACCCACATACAAGTATTAAAGGGTCACAGCATTAGGAAGGTTGAAAACCACTGGTGTATAGAAAGTGTTCTGCAAACCTTAAAATAATGAATAAAATCAGTTAGTAAAAATAGCTAGCACTTATATAACAATTATCTAATAGTTTTATAGCATATCTCAGGGCACAAAAATTGTTTGAGATGATTGATGTTGATATTCTATTTTAGAGATTAAGAAACTGATACTGAGAGAGATTAAGTGACTTGTTCAGAGTCATACAGCTAATAAGTGTCTGAGGCAGGTTTAGAACTCAAATTCTGACTCCAGGTTTAGTCTCTATCCATCTATTAAATTACCTGACAGGTATCATCACCATTATCATAATCACTATCATCATCACCACCACCATGTAAAGCCACCCATGAGCAGTTTTCCAGAGGAATGCTGCTGTGAACAGATTTCAAGGTTCTGATTACATAGTATAGCAAACTTTTTATTTATTCAGTAAAAAATCAGAGCAAAACATTCACAGAAAATCAAGGTACAGCATTCACAATGTTACAACTTATCACAGAAAATAAAAATACAGCATTCACTATGTCACAACTCAACAACCTATCACTAAAATGGCCACATAGTTTTCACCAAAGTGGTCACATAGTTTTGAAAAAAGTACAATAATTTAGCAACTCAGTCATTCAGTAGCTCAATCATTAAATGGTTTTCTTTTAAACAAGGTGCATTCATTTAGACAATCAATCATTTAGTAAGTCCTTAATTCAATCAATCTTAAGGAGGAGAGTCTCCTTAATCCTTAATTCACCCATCCTTAAGGAGGCAATGGCTCCTTAAGGGACACAAAGTACAATAGTCAAAGTTCTCTACCCATGGGGTGCAATTAAGTTACAATATTAGTCACTACTCAGTACTCTCTTAAGGAAAATACACAGGCCATCCACTCCTAGGTCACAAGTAAGTTACAATTTTATCAGTCACTACTCAGTATCCACAGAGAGGGTTTTTCATCTTGACTCAAGACAAGTAACTCCTACCTGAATCCACCACACTTTCACCTAAGTTCAAAGGCAGATAGCTCCCAGCTCCTTGTCCAGCTCTCTGTGCAGTTCCTGTTTCACACTGAAGCTCACAGTGTCCAGTCCATCTCAAATCCTTCAGAGTCTCTGTTCCTGGGAAGAGAAAACAGAGCCACAGACAAAGTACTGACTCCACAGTCATGCTTCCTCTGGCAGTTCCAGCTGGTCCTCAGAAGTCCTCAGCAGCTCCATTCTCAAAATCCAAATCACTTTCTCCACAGAAGTTCCAGTTCAGCAGCAGCGGCCCAGACTTCATATGCTCACTGAGAGGAATTCTCTCTCTCTCTCTCTCTCTCTCTCTCTCTCTCTCTCTCTCTCTCTCTGACAGCAGCTGCTCTGCCTCCACTAAGCTTATCCCAAGAAGTTCTGACTGTCCAGCTTGTGCTCTTCCTTAAATACAGTATAGTTCCTCCCTATTCAGCCCCTTCCTGTTATATCAGCAACAGGGGTTCATACTTTCTGTTTCATTAACAGAGGCTTAATTTAAAACTAGGTGCTAAGTACCTCTTAGACTAACAATACAAAGAGATCTTGAAATTTCATTACCATTACACACCACCACCATCCTCCTCCTCCTATTTTTCCTCCTCCTCCTCCTCATCATCATCCCTACTAAGATCAGTAACAAGTTATTTGTTGAAAAGCACAGCTCTTTTTTTTTTAAAGAGTCTGTCCTTAGATAATTAGGAATGGTTTGTTCAATGGCACTACTAAATCAGCATCAGGTTACCAAAGAAATACCTAGTTGGAAATAAAGGTGTAAGCTGAATTGATGTTGCAATAGTTAATTGAACAGATGTGTAAGTTTCTGACCCACACCTTTGTCACTCAGATGATGGGAATTTTATTTCTCTTAAGGTTCTGTGAAAACTATGATGACGAGCAGTCATTGGTATAGTTAAACTGGTCAAAATAGTGAGAGGACAAGTCTCTAGTAAAATAAGTTGCTTGAACTAGTACTGTGTGTATATATATATAGCCACAATATTTACTATAGCTTAGATTTATATAATGAAATTGACTATGGGCAAGTGATGAAAGAAATGATGGAACATTTTTAAAATAATCACTGAAGACGATGCATTTGATACAGATAAAAACTGATTTTAAATTAGGTTCAAGGTCAGGTGATTAACAAGATGCTGGAATAGAAGTGAAACAGAATATGAAAACCTCTTCAACCCTAAACCTAAAAAAAAAAAATTATATATAACATAGAAAGTAACAATTGATTCCACAAGATAAGGAAGCATCTCCCTCCCCAGCCCCCAAGCAAAACTCTTATGAATTGTCTTTAGAGCTTTAATTCTACTTGTCTTCCTGAGGAGGGGAGAGGGGAGGGAAATAGGGAGATAATTTGGAACGCAATTTTTTTTTAAATTTAAAATTTTTGTTTACATATAATTGAGAAAAAATAAAATAAAAATTAAACGTAAAAAATCCCCTACTTTAATACTCAGAGCTTTTACTCAGTACCTCTCCCCATCTGACAACAACCCAGCTTCAGCAAGCATAACCTCCCAGGTGTCGTTGCAGTTATTCTTCCTTAACATCACCACCTATATACTCCACAAGAAATGACAATCCAAGAGCCTATCCATCCACATGCTGTAGGAGAAGGGCAAGTCTGAAAATATAAATATGCATGTCTTTCTTCAAAACAATAGCTTAGGTGGAATCAAGTGTCTGCTTGAGGAAAAGGAAACTGGAAACCAGGTAGGTAGGGTCTATTAGGTCCTCCAAGAAGTTACTCAGACCAGGAATTCCCCAGATATCATAGATGAACAAAATAGACCCAGAATGACTCAAAAGAGAAATTTAATTCAGATGAGAAGAAATTAAGGATAAATTAGGTCCAAAATTGGTGCTTACCACACAGAGTTAAGAATTTAGAAGAATAGGAAAGTGTGAACAAGTGATAGAAAATCTCTCCAAAGAAATTAAAGCTATATGAGAGAGAGAAATATATTGGAACACAAAAACACTGAAATAGAGGAGATTTTGGTAGAAGATAAGCAAATGGTGCCAACATTAAAAGAACATGTGGATTAGATGAAAACTAAAGCAAATGACCTTGAAGACAGGCCATGCAAAGGTAATTTAAGGATCCTAAGTATCACGAAAGAACATAACATATAAAAAATTTGTACATAAAATAATTAATAACATGACTCTGGGAATAATATAATAAAATTGTTCAGAATTTTTTATCACCATTAACAAAGCATCAGTTCAGAAATTTCACAGCTCACTGCCAGGGGGAAAATATCTGCTCCAAAAACAAACTAAATTATCATTTCAATGAAAAACAACAAATTTTGAAATTGGCCAGGAGAATAACAATGGATTATTCTGCAGTTTTGAAAAATCAAAAAAAAAAAAAAAACATAAATTCTATAAAGCTAAGTTGCAAACCAAAATTATATTTATTGCAAATCTAAACTTAATAATCAATTAAAAAGATAGTCAACAAGAAAGGCATTTGAAATATCCCTGTTAAAAAGGAAAAGTGAGGTGAATGGATTATTTGACTTGCAAACACCCCAAATAAAAGAAACAAAGCATTAGAGCAAAGGGGGAAAGTAGAAACAGAAAAAAAGAATTCATTAATCACTACTTAAAAGAGATCCTATGAGAAAAACTCATAGGAATAGCATAGTCAAATTCTAAAACTCCCAGTTCAAGGATAAAATATTAAAAACATCAAGATTAAAACAATTTAAATATCATGGCGCCACAATTAGAATTACACAAGACCTAGCAGCAGAGACATTAAAGGACCACAAGTCTTGAAAGACCATATATTAAAGAGCAAAAGACCTGGGACTCTGGCTGAAAATATCATACCTTGCAAAGTGTTATCCTGAATGAAAAAAAAATAAAAAATTAACATTTTTCAGACTTTCAAGACTTTGTTTAAAAAAATCAAAAACCAAGAGAAATATAAGGCACATGCCAAAGACTGATTATAAGGGATTCATAAGGACAGACTGTTTATACACACACACACACACACACACACACACACACACACACACACACACGTAAAATGTATGTCTAAGATTCTTATTAATAACTGGGTAGCTCATGAGAAAGATTGTGGTAAACCTGAGTATGACATGAATTTTAAAAGCAAAACCATTTAGGAACAGCTAAAAAGAGTAATTAATTTTTACATATGAGGTACAACAGGAAGAATTGATACTGAGGAATTAGGTGGGGGAGGAGGTCTGGTAGTCCTGGAAATCTGCTTTCATTGGGAATGGGTTTAAGAGGGAAAAACATATGTGTGTGTGTGTGTGTGTGTATGTGTGTGTGTGTGTTTGTGTGTGTGTGTGTATTTAGAAAAGTACAAAAATCTTCTAAATTCAGAAGAAATAAAATGGTAGGGATATGGGGGGGGGAGAGGACAAGGGAGGGATCTTTAGAGGGGAGGCTGAGGTAATAGATAGAAGGGGGTTATAGAAGGGTGTTTAGATCTATGGGAATGGAAGGATAGGGGAGGAATCCTTGGAGGGGGGTAGGCAAGTAATAGGGGGCAAGATAGTAGGTAGAAGTAAAATAGAAGAGACAGGAGGGATAAGAAATAAGAGATGTACAAACATAAAAACAAAGATCAGGAGTAGAATATGTTTGAGAAACTATATGTATACATGTATGTGTGTGTATGTATGTATGTGTATGTATATATCAATAGCTATAGAGAAATATATCTAAACTTTATTGTAGCCTTCGGGGGGGGGAGGGGAGGAAAAAAAAGAACAAAGTAAAAAAAGTACACAGCAGATAACAAAAGAAAAACTTACAAGGAAGCAAAGATGGACAATTCTCAACACAACATGTGTTATTTATCATGCAGATTTTCTTGAAATGAAAATGTATTGTTACATATTTTGAATCTTCTCTTATGTTTTGCTATTCACACAACACACTTTTTTTCTTTCTTTGTACTTAAGTTCCAGTATTTAAGTTTATGATATTTTTTTCCTTTCTCTATTCTGTATTTGTATTCTGACCTTGAGTATAAAATTTTTAAAAAAGAAAAGAAAAGAAAAAGAACATGGCTTTTGTAATAAATATTGATTATATTGAGGAGCTGAGCCTCACAGTAATTCCATCCTAACTGACATTGCTTTTCTCTTGAATTTTTTAAAGAGACAACACAGAAAAATAAAATAAAATAAAATAAAAGTGAGTATGGGGTAAGTTCTACAAAGTCAGTAGAACCAAGGTTGGATAGAAGAAAGTTCAAATCTAGCAATTTAGAAATTTTAATCTCATAACGGATAAAGAGAGAATAAAACTGGGACAAGTAAGGGTAAATAGTTTGTAAATCAGAAAATAAAATTCAGAAAAGACTAGAAAGGAAGAGAAATAATAGGAAGGACAATGTAAAGGAAAACTTTTGGGGAAATGAGTTGTAAAAGAAAGTTACCAAAAATAAGAGATTGGAGAAGAGGAAGACAGGGAAGATTTTAAACTACTCTCTTGACAGAGAAGGGTCAAATTAAGATGAGAAATAGATAACTAACTAAATAAGAGAAAGAAATTAACAATTTAAGTGAATTCAAGGAATTTGGAATAAGGAAGACATTTAAATGGGAAGAGGGAATAAACAGTGTGGGAACAAACTAAACTCATGGTAGTTTAAGGATAGCTAATTAACACAGGACAAAGTGCTGGCTTAAAAGAAGACTTTTTTAAATTGTTTTTTTTAAAGCATTAAAAAAAGAAATAAAAAGGAAAACATAAGAAAAACAGTAGTAATTTTAAATGTAATGTATCAAAGGATACAATAAAATGAAAGTGAATGGCAAAATAGGTATGAAAACAAAACCCTACAATCTGTTCCATACAAAAAGCATAGATAAAAAGAAAGAGATGTACAGGATGAAAATGAGAGATTGGAACAAAATTTACTATGCATTATTTGTATCCCTCCCTCCAACCCCAAAAAAGCACATTGGTTTGAAATTTATTATCAGACAAAGCAAAAATGAAAATTCATATCAAGAGAGATTAAACCAGCCAACTATATTATACTTAAAGGAACAAGAAACAATGAATCTATTTCAGCACTAAACATATGTGCAACAAATGGCATGACAACTAAATTTATAAAAGTTAACTGAACTGCAAAAAGACAGAAAGTAACAAAAAAAATTGTAGAAGACTTTAATGTTCTTCTCAGACCTGGAAAAATCTAACAGAAAGACAAAAATAAAAATAAAATGAACAAAGTGTTGGAGAATTTAGAATTTAAAAACTTGTAATCTTCTGGATGGTAATATTAATAGTATACACACTTCCCAGCACTATATGGTACCTTATAAAAAGAAATAATAAACCATAGAGAAATTTTAAATAAATATTTTAAAAATAGAAATGTAACATGTGTCCTCTATGGACATATATAATGTCATATAAAATGGCAACATAATAGTAATTAGTAGAGGAAAAACCAGTAAATGATACACAATTTAACAGAGATTTTAAAGGACATCCTGATTAATGAGTGGGTTAATGAATATTAAAGAAACAATAACTATATTAAAGAGAATGATAATGATGAAACAACATACTTAAGTTTCCAGGATACAAATGAAAATAAAAACAAACACTGACATAGTACTTTTAAGATTTGTGAAAAGTTTTACATTTATTGTGTCATTTGACACTGGCAACAACCCTGTGATTTAGGTACTACTATTATTATCCCCATTTTGCAAATGAGGGAACTGAAACCAATGCACAGGAAGTACTTTGACTAGGGTCAGTAAATGAATGAAGCAGCAGTCAGGATCTGGTATTCCTGATTCTAAGTTTGGAATTCTATCCCCTGTGGCAGGCTGACCCTGCCAAAGTAGTCTTCAGAGGAAAATTATTTCTGTTGTTGTTATTATTGTTATTATTTTTGGCCTCTTGTTAATATCATCTATATAGTGTTTTAAGTTTTGTAAAGTGTTTTACAAATAGGATCTTATTTTATCCTTACCATAACTGGGAAATAGGTGCTATTATTACCCTCATTTTACAAATGAGGGAACTGAACAGACTGAGGAAGTTATGGAGAGACAAACTTAGACAAGATATCGGGAAAAACTTCCTGATGATTAGAGTTGTCCAAAAGTGGAATGGGCTGACTAAAAAGGTGGTGTATCCCAGCCCTTTGGAAGTCTTCAAGCACAGACATGGGTGTGTTTTAATGGGGATTCCTTTTATACTAGACTAGAATGCCACTGAGCTGTCATACAAAAAATTCTCTGATTCTATGTTATTTGAAGGAACAAAAATTCTAGAATCTAAAGGGAGCTAATGAATAAAAATAGAAATAAAGGGGTTGTTTAGTGCTGGCTAAAACTACAAAAGTAGATCAATGAAAGAGACTACATAGAGGAAATTGTTGGATTGAATAGAAAACTTTTCTTTGAAAAGGAAATAGTAATAATTTAAAATGATTAGAAAAATATACTTGGGGCTGACAACTATTGTACAGAATCAGGGAATCATAGAGAGGAAAGAGAACTAGGCAATCGTTTGGTTTATTTCATACCTGAAAAATAATTTTTAACACCATACAACCAATAAATGGTCATCTAACTTTTACATGAAGCTTTGAAATGAGGGAAATCTGATGACTTGTAGAAGCAGTCTAGTAAACTTTTATGTAGTTCATGAAATTTACATTATTGATTATCGATTGAATATGTGACAGAAAAATTGATATAATGACAGAAAATTGTTGATACAAATGTAATGTTACTTGCCACTTCCTTAATGTGAGAATTTCAGTAATGTCTTTACATTCCTACTCTTAAGATATTTACTCTTAATTAGGTTAAGCTGAACCACAGCCTAAGTCTCCTCGAGGCTGAGATTTTACCTTGTAAATGAACTTAATTAGCTTAAGGTAGATCTCAGCTCCTAATGTCCTTGCCCCCTTCCATTGGGATTCATGGCATAAAGTGCAAAACAGCTGGAATAAAGTGGTTTTCCTTGCCCAGATTGCTACGAGCCACTGGTGTTTCATGACCAGACCTTGCTTCCTCCCCCTTTTCTCCAAAAGTACAAAAACATTTTTCCTGGTTCTTGGGGTTGGGAAATTCATTGTACTCTGCACTCATAAGACATCACCCAGGGTGGTAGGTTTGCTACCCTGTTATCTCAATTAAAAACACTTTATTCCTCAACTCATGACTTTGATTTAATTCAGGATTTGACAAATGGTTAAAAGTTTTAGTTAATCACTGGAATCAATATCTGTGGATCAGATTTGGATTTAATTTTATAGACCTCAGTAGTAGACTTTGTAAGAATTTAAGTTTTCTAATTTTAAGAGCTACTTGTCTCATTTAAGAGTTCCTGTCTCATAAGGGAGATAAGGAAGATGAGTAGAAGATGAGTCAAACTGGTCAGGAGATATTTTGCCTAGCCCTAGTCTCTCTGGTGTTAAGTGATATCTGGCGCAGGACTTTCCAGAGGAGGATGTTTTCCCTATTGCTTTAGATCAGAGGTTCCCAAACTTATTTGGACTATGGCTCTCTTCCCCCCCACCAAAAAAAAATTACTCAGCATGCCACTGCAATTCTACTTTTTTTTTTTAACATTTTAAGCTTTCTTATATTAAATTTGCATCATTTCTAAAAAAATATAATTTTTTAAATGACACATCTTAAATTAAATAATTTATTACAAATTTGTGCTTTTTCTTGCACTGAAATTTTGATGAGGCAATATTGCATCATGTAACCATATAATATCATATTGTAAACAAGTCATTAAACATATATTCCTGCCAATGCATGCTAGACTTCCCAATTATGAGCAACATGCTCTCCTGCCATCACTTCCTTGTTAAGACCAGTCAGCAGACTTGACCACTGATTGGTTATACTTTGCATTTTGTGTATTTATTATTATTTTGAAAATAAAGTAATCACTATGATTTTAACTCTGTTTTACAACAGATGAAACATGTATAAGCATTTTTTCAATTATTTTTAATCTTCACTTCTGTAAAGCTAAGCACAAGCAGCTTTCCAGAAGAATGCTAATGTGAACAGCTTTTAAGGTTCTGATTACACAGTATAGTGAACACTCTGTTTATTCCGTAACAAATCAAAGCAAAACATTCACAGTAAATTAAGGTACAACATTCACAATGTTACAACTTATCACAGAAAATCAAAATATAGCTTTCACAACAACTTATCACAGAAAATGGCCACATAGTTTTCACCACAGTGATCACAAAGTTTTCAACAAAGAACAACCACTTAGTAACTCAATCATTCAATCATCCTTGAGGAGGTTTGCCTCCTCAAGGGACACAAAGTACAATAGTCAAAGTTCTCCAATCATGAGGCACACTAAGTTAACTCAATCAGTCATTCATTCAGTCATCAGTTGCTAAGTACAATCATTTAGTAAATCAACCATTCAATCAACTCAGTCATTCAATCATCTTTCATCATTCACTATTCAGTCATCAGAAAATACACTGACCCTCCACCCCTAGGTCACTAGTAAATTTACAATTTCTCGGTTAGTACATAGTATCCAAGTAAAGTCTTCTTTCAGCTTGACTCAGGGTGGTTTCTCAGATTGCCTGGATCCCCTTCCATGGTCCCAGACCCTACCTGGATTCACCAAACTATCACCTGGATTCAAAGGCAGACAGCTCCCAGGTTGTTGTCCAGCTCTCCATGCAGTTCCTGCTCCACATTGGAGCTCACAGTGTCCAGTCCATCTCAAATCCTTCACTGTCTCTGTTCCTGGGAAGTCAAGGCTCAACAAAGCCACAAACAGGTTCATTCAAAGTACCAGCATCACAGTCATGCTTCTTCAGTCTTCAGCAGCTCCAGCTAGCCCTCAGAAATCCTCAGCAGCTCTGGCTGGCCCTTGGAAATCTTTAGCAGCTCCAGCTGGACCTTGAACTCATCAGAAGTTTCACTTGCTTCCCAGAATCAAAATCACTCCATCCAGGTTTTCAAAATCAAAATCATTACAGCCTGGGGAGGGAGATTTCCTCTTTAGCCTCCCCGACAGCAGAAGCTTTTGCCTCCACAGAGCCTGCTTCAAGAAGATCTAACTCTCCCTCTCTGGGTTTTTCCTTATACACAGTATTGCCCCTCTCTGTTCAGCCCCTTCCTGTTCATCAGCAACAGGAGATAGGAGTTCATACCTTCTGTTTCTTTAACAGAGGCTTAATCTGAACTAGGTGCTAAGTACCTCTTAGCTTAGTAATACAAAAGGAACTTCAAATTTCATTACTGTTATAACTTCTTTTCTTATGTTTCCACTGCTCCCTTATTTTTATTCAGCACCTCCTCAATTGTACATGAGGTTACTATTGTCCCACCCTGAATTATTCCAGCACTTCACCCAGGGGGCAGTATCACCCACTTTAATAATCTATGTAATATGAAGACCCCCTCTTGCAAGTCAAAGTGAGTTAGAAAAATGTAAGTCCCCTCTTCACCTCTGCTATAAACCAATCACAGTCTTTGTTTAGTTTGCATCACTGACCTCATGTAACCAACTCTATAAAAATCTACTGTCAGATGCATCTCTGGCTGCTGAAGCTACATTGACCTTCTTTTATTGGAAATTATTAACTTGTGTCTTGTGTCTCGGTTTCCCTTTATTGCAGATTTTATCACAACAGTTCTGATTGTTACAAAGGTTTTCCTTATGCATGGACATTAAAGTATTCTTGGTGGAGTAATGAATTGTTGCAGTCATTCTGGAAAACAATTTGGAACTAGGAGGTAAAAGTCACTAAATTTTACGTATCTTTTCACTGAGATGTACCTACTAGACCCAAAGTGAGCAAAAAAAAAAAAATAGGAAAAAGACCTGTGCATACAAAAATATTTACAGTAGCTCTTTTTATAGGAACAAAGAAATGGAATCTAAAGGGAGTGCCAGCTGTTAGGGAATAGCTAAATAAACTGTGGTATATGAGTGTTATACAATACTATTGCACCACAAGAAAGATGAAAAGAACAGTCTTTGGAAGGCCTTGATAATTCACAAGAATTTAATTTTTATGAAAGATTTTCCTTACATCAACCCCAATTTGCCTCTTCTCAACTTCTGCCCATTGCTCTGTCATTTGAGGCTAAATATTAAAGGAAAACATCTTAGAATCATGAATTTAAGAGTTGGAATGGACCTGAGTGGTCATCTAGTCCAATCCACATGTGAAAGAATCACTACTAAAATGTACCCGACAAGTAGATGTCCAACCTCCACTTGAAAACCTTCTTGGAGGGGGAAATTACACCCCTTTAAGACCAGCTACTCCATGTTTAAATAGCTCTAATTGTTAAGAAAATTTTTCTAAAATTAAAATTCAAATGCCTTCATGTTTTATGCTATTTAATTTTCCATAACTCAAGCTTTATCTAAAACAAGTGAGTCTCTGAATATGGCAGTGTCTATACCATTTACATTTTTTAAAATATTGTGCCTTTTAAAAAAAGTATACATAGCCTTAATTTTTTAGCAACCAAAAAACAAACAAACAAATAAAACATATATATTACAAGTTCTTACAAAGAATGTAATGTGAGGATAACTTTAAAACATCTGTCAAATACCATCTCTAACATGTACTAGCTGAGCTATGACCACTGACCTCCCTGGCTTCCTTTAAGTCCCAACTAAAATCCTACCTTCTACAGGACGCCTTCCCTAATCCTGCTGAATTCCAGTGTCTTTCCTCTATTAATAATTAATCCTATATAAAGCTTGCTTTCAATCTGTTTCTTTACATATAGTCTCCTTTATCTGATTGAATCCTCCTTGAGGGCAAGGACTGACTTTTGCTTCTTGTGAAGCAAAAGTATCCTCAATGTTTAGCACGGTGCCTGGCATATAGTAGATGCTTAATGAATATTTATTTTTTGAATAAGGGCAACATTTAACCTCACAGTACTCTAAGACGAGAAGTTGCAGAGAAGGTACTAATCTTCCTTAACAACAGGAATTTCCTATGCCACTGAAACCATAAGTCTGGTCCCCTTCCCTATATTTTAAAATCATCCTCCTATTACATTCTTTGTTTGGTTATCTCTCCTACCCATAACTGTGAGAGGTATACAATCTGTCTCTCTTACATTTTTTTATAATATGGTCATGTATTCATTTAGGATGTCTTGCCAAATATGATGAAATGTGTTGATCCCAGACTAATTTCAGCTGGATTTTTTTTTCAAAGATACATTTTTAAAAAGAGAAATCAGGGCTAGATTCATGAATTGCATTTGTTAAGTGAATCAATTGTACTGGATAATCCCCAAAGTCACCTCTCACTGATCAGTTTATCATATGTACCATATTCCTTTAAGCATGACTTTTCTTTCATCTCATTACTATGAATCTACATTGGATTTCCTCCAAAGAATTCAAAATGCATTTCATGTTTTCTCATAATGGCCCTAATAGTTAGAACCATTATTATTATTTTATATTAATATAAATAATTAATATATTATTATCTTGTTAGACACGTGGAGAAACTGAGGCACAAAGATTTTAGTCTGCTTTGCCATATTCATAGTGAATCACCAACAGAATCAAGATCAGACATCTGTTTCTATTCTAGAGACTTTCCATGTTATTTTTTTCATAAAACTTTTCAAAATGTATGTTTCATTGTCTCACAAGCTTCAAAATTGTACTATAAAAATGTTCTTTGTGGTAATAGAGGACAAATGCAGGTCATCTGAAAACTATCTGGTGGTTTTAGCAGGTTTCAAGTTCATGAATGAGTTAGGGGAGTAGTATGGAAGAAAAAAAAAGCTAATGAAATATTAGGCTGCATTAAGAAAAGCATAGAGTACAGGACAAGGGAGGTAATAGTCTTTTTGTGCTCTCTCCTTGTCAGGCCCCATCTAGACTACTGTGTTCACTTTGGGGCACCACATTTTAGAAGAAGCACAGAATAATAGAGGCAGGACTGGAAGGGACCCTACAGGTAATGTAATCCACTTTTCTCATTTTATAGATGAGGAAACTTAGGACATAGATCTGGTCATGTTGGAAAGTGACCCAAACAGAATAACCAAGATGATGAAGGACCTTGAGATCATACTAATGATAATCATTTATAAGGTGCTCTAAAATTCATAAAATACTCACAAATATCTCATTTGACCCCTACAATAGCCCTTTGCACTATAATGGATAGTATTACCCCCATATTACCGATGAAGGAACTATGACTTGAGCAATTTGTTCATGGTAACAAATTTTGTATAAGTCAGAGGAGTGATTCGGATGTCCTAATTCCAAGTCCAGCAATTTTTCTGATATACCACGCTGCCTCAAGTAACCTCAAGATCAACTGGAGGAATAGGGGATATTTAATCTGGAAGAAAGAAAAAGATTTAAATAAGAAATATGACTGTGTCAAGTATTTGAAAGGTTGTGACCTGAAAGCGTGATTACACTATTTCTACTTGACTCTGTGATATATAATAAGGAGCAAATGATGGAAAATACCAAGAGATATATTCGGGCTTGATGCCAGGGAGAATTTCCCCAAATGTAGAGTTGTCCAGAACTACAACATACTTTCTCAGAAGTAAGGCTGGAAGACTTCTTGAAGAATTACTATAGAGGGGATTTTTGAAGTAAAGGTTAGACTAGTTGACCTCTTAGGCCCTTTCCAATTATGAAATTCTGTGATTCTATTTTTTGTGACCTCGTACACAAAGCATAATAGTGATGTTGTTCAATTATTTTAGTACGATGTTATTATTTTTATTGTTTAGTGTTATGTTAAATTATTTACTTGAGTAATCAAAAGATTTCCCTTTGAGATCTCCCAAGGCAGGAAGAAAAAGAGATGAATTCAAGCAAGCGATATCAATTGGTTCACTTTCAGATCTTCAGAAACATCATTTACTTATGAGATTGTGAATAAAGGGAATACTTCATTTTAGGTGTAAAGTTTTTGTTTTTTTATTCACAAAGTTCTTTTCATTCTGTCATATTTCTTTTAAAGAAGGTATCCTGGTCACTCTGTGGTTATTATTTTGTTTTGTTTGTTTTAAAGGTCAGAATTTGCTCCTACCCTTTCCCATTTTTATTAGCTTATCTTGGCCACATACTATTATGAGATGCTTATGTATCCACCTTAATGGCATGCTTATATGTTGGGGTATCTGTTCCATGATTTCAAAACATTTAAGCCACTAAAATAGTCAAGAATAAGCAGTATATATGGTAGGGTTTCTAAAAGACAAATTCATGTTAATCTTTATTATGTCTTAGAATGAATTTATTTAGATAATTGCAATTAGTTAACATTAGTTAAATCACAGACTAATGTCTCCTGAGTACCATCTGAAATAAAGAATTGGGCAAAAATGAAATAAACAAAAAACTTAGACCAGCACGTGTGCCAGACTAAAAATAAAAATGCTCAGAACATCATATTTTGCAATTCCGACTTGCATTCATTTTGTTAAAACAAGACTGTAGAAACAACAATAGAGGGGGTGGAGCCAAGATGGCGGCATAAAAGCAACACAGCTCCCACATAGTCACCTAAAATACCCATAAAATATGACTCTAAACAAATTTTAGGGCTCCATAACTCAAAAAAATACAGAAAACAATCTGCTGCTGAAGGCAGCTCTGCAGAAAGGGCTCATCACAGTATGCTGGGAGCGGAAACCAGCCCAGCCTGAAACCATGGTTTGGGCCCAGGGAGGCCAGGACGAGCCACAGCTGGAGCTTCAGGAGAGTGGATCAATGGCAACTGTGGCAGTTTCCAGAATTATCAAGCCATAAGAAACAATGACTAAGTGAAAAGTCAGTAGAACTCAGCTGAATTTGGGTGAGAAAAGCAGTCAGGCCGAACTGCCTCCAGAGCAAGGAAGTGGCAGAAGTGGCAGCCCCACAGCCACCTCCATGTGTCTGCTTCAGAGCTCCCAGCCTGCAGAATGCAAGGGGGTCAAGCGATCATTCAGAGGCTAAGTGCTCTTGTGTTGAGTGGCCTAAATCTGGATCATGGTCTTGGGTGGTGGTCCTGGGGTGCATTTTCAGTGAGCAAAAGCTGGCGGAGGCTGCAGCAGCCTCCCAATAGCTCTGGAAGCTGCAAAAATCCCAGCCATTTGTGACAGATCTTTCCCCTCTGGAAGCAGAGTTCCACAGAACTAAAGAATCAAGTAATTTACTGGCAACATGAGGAGGCAAAGGAAGCAAAGTAAGAACAGTAACCAAACTTTAGATTACTTCTTTAGGGACAAAAAAGATCACAGCATGGAATGGGAGGAAGACAACACAGTAGAACCCCTGCACCAAAAGCTTCCAAGCAACATGAAAACTGTTTACAAGCCATAAATCAGCTTAAGAAGGATTTTGAAAACCAAATAAGAGAAGTGGAGGAAAAATTGGGAAGAGAAATGAGAATGATGCAAGAAAATCATGAAAAGAGATTCTTCAATCATGTAACCTGATTGAAGAAAATAACACCTTAAAAAATAGATTAACTCAAATGGCAAAAGAGGCCCAAAAGCCAATGAGGAGAAGAATGCCTTAAAAAGTCGACTTTGCCAGATGGAAAAAGAATCTCAAAAGCTTTCTGAAGAGAATTACTCCTTCTGAATTAAAGTGGAGCAAATGGAAGCAAATGGCTTTATGAGAAATCAAGATACTATTAAAGAGATCAAAACAAATGAAAAAATAGAAGGCAATGTGAAATATCTCCTTGAAAAAACCACTGACCTGGAAAACAGATCCAGGAGAGACAATTTAAAAATTATTGGACTCTCTGAAAGCCATGATCAAAAAAAGAACTTAGAAAGCATCCTTCAAGAAATTTTCAAGGAAAATTGCCCTGATATTTTAGAACCAGAGGGCAAAATAGAACTTGAAAGAATTCACTGATCACCTCTTGAAAAAGATCCCAAAAACAAAACTCCTAGGAATGTTATAGCCAGGTCCTGGAGTCTCCAGATCAAGGAGCAAATATCACAAGCTG
>CM053580.1:396987902-397027516 GCA_028627135.1 Pseudochirops cupreus | reverse complement strand
AATCATCTCATATAGAAGAGGCAAGAAATAATTGTCACAATGGAGGGGAAGAACAAAAGGGAAAGGGTCAACCTTACTCTCATTGAATTTGGCTTAGGGAAGGAACGACGTAACTCTAAACTTTGTATCTTGCCACACAGGAGAGTAAGGGGGATGAGGAGGAGAGGTGGGATGATGGAGGGGAGGGCAGGGTGGGGGGGAGGGTTGCTGGAAGTACACACTTCTGTAAAGGGACACAGACAGGGTAGAGAATAGAACAAGGGGGGGCACAGGATAGGAAGGAGGAACATATAATCAGTCTCTCACAATATGCCCACTGTGGAGATGTTCTACATGTTATACATGTACAGCCTGTATGTAATTGCCTGTCCTTCCAGTGAGGATGGGTGATGAAGGAGGAAGAGAAAGAATTTAGAATTTAAAGTTTTGCAATCAAATGTTAAATATATGTATGTATGTGTATATATATATATATATATATATATATATATATATATATATATATATATTATTATTATTATTATTAACTACATCCAACGGGGAATTAAGATATACAGGCACTATGGTAGGGAGATCCATCCTGCCCTGCCAGAAAGTCAGAAGGGCAAGGGGGAGGACATAGGAGAGAGCAGATTGGGGGGAGCGGTTATGCAGTGGGATGGCTGTTTTGAGGTGTTGGGTAGGAGAAAGATGGGGAGAAAATTTGTAACTCAAAATCTTGTGGAAATGAATGATGTAAACAAGAAAATAAATAATTAATTTATTTTTAAAAAAAAAAGAAACAACAGTAGGAAAGGAGGACTGCCTGAAAAAGGAACTGCTTCTTTTTAAAAATCAGGAATATGAGCTTCCTAAAAGCTAGTTACAATGTCATATCTCCCTATTATATAAGAGGACAGGGATCTAAGTCAAAGGAACAGAAATGAAATAGTTAGGTCACCAACTCCATCATATGCCCCTAGCGTTGTTCATTTTTCCTTGAAACTTATTAGGACAACTAGGTGGTTTTGTGGTTAGAGTCCTTGGTCTGGAATCAGGAACATGAGTTCAAATCCAGCCTCAGATGCTTACTAGCTGTGTGACCATGGGCAAATCACTCTTTGCCTCAGTTTCCTCATCTGTAAAACGGAGATAATAATAGCACTTACCAACCACAGTTGTTTTGAGGATCGAAGGAGATGATATTTGTAAAAAGCTCTTAGCACATAGTAAATGCTATATAAATGTTAGCTGTTGTTGAAGTTACAAGTACATTTGCATGGTGCTAATGCTACCTGCCAGAGTGATTAGAAGAGCTCCCCCTAACTTAGCTTTTGAGGCAGAGAGGACAGGTAGCTATAGAGGATAGAGGAAGAGCAGGAAGGCAGAGCAAGTTGACTTGAAGACAGAACCACTAAAGGAGGAGTTGTCTAGGGACTGTTTGTTCTCTTCCATGCAAGGTTTGGGATTCTCTGGGCAATCACATCCCTTGGGTTGGAAAGAGTGAGAAAAGGAGGTTCTCACTTGTTGCTAATTAGTAATCCTGTTCTAATTAAGAGCTTTGCTAATTTTTAATGGTTTCTGGTCTGCTGGTAGAGAATGCATAGTATGAAGGCTTCAGCCATATTTGTATAAGTAGAATGACCCAAATCACCCCATACCAAACTTGGGCACTGCAAGAGGTTATAGGCACTTCAAGATGGCATATATATGCCATCCACCCTGCATGATTCAAATTCATCAGTTTCAACAAAAAGTTTCTTAACTACCCTCTGTTTACAAAATACTATTCTGGGGTTAAATAGAGAATGAAAATAAGGTAGCCTCCTTGCCTTCATGGAACCTACAGTGTAAGAAAGGGATATAACACATAAAAAATTATCACCCAGTATAACACAGGATAGGGTTACAAGAGAGAGGAAATAGGCATTCTACCAAACTGAAGGTCTGCAGAGCTGTTGTGCTAACCTCATTGTTGCATGCCTGTGAATCCTAGACAATGGACTAGCATCATGCTGGAAACTGGACCACTTCAGAAGCTTTGATAACTTGGTAAGATAAGGTTCCAGACAGACACTCAGGTGCCTCTCAAGTTGAACACCCGTACATTCAAACTCTACAGCCACATTTATGTTTGGCAGTGTTGTTAAAAAGCCAAACATACATTTGCCTAAGAGACTATTTTATAGACAGCCCATACAAGGCAAGTGTTCACAGGAAGGTCAGAAGAAACAATACAAGTACACTCTTGAGGTCTCTGGGAAAAACTTTAATATTGATTGGGAGACATGGAAGACACAGGCACAGGACCACCCAGCATGGTGTTCCTGCCTCAAAATAGTCACTGTGCTCTATGAGCAAAGCAGATATTAGGATATTAGGACTCTGACACAGTATATAACATTTGTGGAAACAAAAGAGTCTACTTTCATTCTACATTTTCTTCTAAACTGTAGGTTGTAAAACCTGATATGAAATTGACTTGATATGACTTAGTTTAATTTTTTGGTCCTGACCAATCATTGGTATAGAGATCTCCCAGTGAGAAAATTCTCTCCATTGATTGCAAATTAGTAAACATTTTACTTTTTTTTTTCATTTTAGAGATTGCCTAGGGCAAAGTTAAGTGATTTGCCAAAGGTCAACCATCTAGTATGTGTCAGATTAGAGCCAACTTTCCATCTAAGATGCCATGCCCCTTCAACCTTCTTTAGCTGAAGAATAAGGTCCTGAGTCAGTGAGATAGGATGTTTCCATTTTTCATCTCCCATCCTTGAAGCTGAGGGTGTAGTCTACATATACAGCTACCACATCAAATGTTGTGATCAAAACCACTTTTTTGGTATGTATATATAACATTTTTAAAATACTTTAGAGGATAAATGAATAGTTTTGTGGTTTGATGCTTCACAAAAAGAAAATAGATGATTTTTGGTCACAGATTCCTGGGTTCTGAGAAAATTGCAAAGCTCTGAGAAGTAACTAGTGATACCTGTTTAAATATATAATAATAGCTAGCATTTATACAGTGCTTTGAAGTTTGCAATGCAATTTATACATGGTAATGCATTTCATCCTCACAACAACCTTGTGTGGTAAGTATTATTATTAACTCCATGTCACTGTTGAGGAAACTGAAACAGAGAAGTTAAATGTCTTGCCCAAAGTCTCACAGCTAGTGTCTGAGGCAGGATTTGAACTCAAGTCTTCCTAACTCCAAGTCGCATATTTTAATCATTGCTCCACCTAGGAGTGTGTGTGTATGTATATATATATATATATATATATATATATATATATATATATATATATATATTGCTGTCAGTCTTTTTTTTAGTCCGACTCTTTGTGACTCCATTTAGGGTTTTCTTGGCAGAGATCCTAGAGTGGTTTGCCATTTTCTTCTCCAGCTCATTTTACAGATAAGGAAACAGAGGCAAATGTGGTTAAGTCACTTGTCCAGCACATGTTTAAGGCCATATTTGAACTCAGGGATTCCTGATTCGATGGCCAGCATTCTAACCACTGGACTACCTAGCTGCCTCAATACACACATACACACACACACACACACACACACACACACACATATACACACCCATGCTTATGTATCTATACATATATGCCTATAGACACACATAGAGATATACATAGATGTATTATGTTCATTCACATATATGTTTTATATTTAATCATCTCCATTGTCACCATTTAAGTAGTCCCGTGCTGATTAATCCATGAAAGATTTAAGATACTGAAGTCTACAGGGACCCCAAATTCACAAGCAAGAGACTGTAGTATTGAGGACAGCAGCGATAATAGAATTATAAAATTTCAGCTTGACGGGACCTCAGTGACCATTCTACTACAACGTCTAACTGAGAAAAGAATCCTCTCTAGAATATAACTGGTCAGTGCTTACCCTGTCTGTGCTTGAGCACCAGCAGTGAGAAAGACCCACTAGCTCACCACCAAGGAAACCCATTCTGCATTTGGATAGCCCTAATGATGTAGTGGATTGTTGGTTGTTTTGGGTTTGCTTGTTTATTTTTGCGGGGGGAGGGTGTTGTTGTTGCCATTTTTCCTGACATCAAGTCTGAATTTGACTCTTCGCAGTTTCTACTTATTAATCCTAATTCTGTTTCCTGGGACCAACCACAAAGCTACAATGGCCTTTCAAGTACTTGAGGACAGCTACAATATCACATCTCCTAAGCCTTCTTTTCCCCAGAATAAACATCCTTCACGTGATTATTAAATGACACGAACTTTCTCCAGGGCAGCCTGAGGGAGACAAAAGGGATAGCATGTGCTTAGTGGGTCAATTCACTATCATTACCTTGACCACCCAATGAGGAGACCAGTCACTGTGGAGGAGGGGCCTACCTTGCTCTTGCCACCAGTAATGACTGATGAAACAACAGGTAAATGAGCACAAGACTACCTGGAGCAGTAGCACCACTACCACCCCGCTGAGGCCACCCAACCTATTTCTAGCCAAGCCCTCACAGCCATCATGCAAGGGGTAAAATCCCATGGAGAATGGACCAGACTTCTCTACCAACTACACTGCCAACTGCCACTCGCAAGAGGGGTGGGCCAGCCTGGCTGAAGCAGCAAGGCATCCTAAGGGAGAGACAGGAGGCAGCATGTACCAAGGAATACCACTAGGATCCTAATGGAGCAAGCCAAAGACAGTGAAACTGAGAGGCTTGGAAATGCCAATGAGTCCAGCCCAATGCCCTCAGTTACCATCTTGTAGAGATGCAGCCTGGCAACTGCTCCCAGGGAGTGGGGGGCAGGGGCAGCCACAGATACTGAAAACCCAGGAAAGAAAGTTCCTATCACCAAGGTCCTATACACTGTCAAAAGATTCAATATCAGAGACTGATATGATTTTATCCATGGAAATAATACAAAAGAAAAGGCACACCATTTGCTTTGCTGTTGTGCTTTAAGGACCATGTGACCTTTCTGTCTGACTTGTAGCTGAAACTTTCCATATGTGTAGTTTCCATCATAGAATGTGAGGTACTTGAGAGCAGAGTCTGTCTTTCTTTCCTACTTGCAGCTCCAACACTTAACACAGTGCTTCGATTATAGTAAGAGTTTAATAAATGCTTCATTCACTTACTCATTCATTCAGCTTATCAGTGTCCTTCCTCAAATGTGGTTCTCAGAAATGGAGACATTGCTTCAAATGTAGTTGAACAAGAGCAGAATTCAATAAGATTATCACTTCTCTATTCCTGGAAGATGTGCTCCCATAATGTAGCCTGAAATCACCTTAACTTTTATACAATACTCTACTTATATTGAGTTTGAAGTTGAGATTTTTTTCCAGACAAATTGCAGTCTCACCATATTTCCCCATTTTGCATTTGTGAATTTGATTCCTTGAATCCAAGGGTGACTTTGCATTTATCCTTATTAAATTTCATCATATTCAATTTAACTTGGTGTACTGTTAAGATCTTTTTGGACCCTAATTCTGTCCCAGTGTTTGTTCCAGTGTCCCAGCTGAAATTTGGCAAGCATGCTGCCTACTACTCCTTTATCCAAGCCATTGATTAATAATATTAAATAGAACAGGATTGAGTACAGATTCCTGAGGCACTCCACTGGAGACCACTGTCCAAGCTGACTTGAATCATTAATGACTTTTAATCTTTTAATCCTCTCATTCAGCCAGTTCCCCATTGCAGTGCCAATGCAATATTTACAGCATCCATGATCACAATAAATATACAAACCATAACTATAAATATTCCCGCATAATGCTTGGTCTCAAAATATAACAAACTCTCCAGATAGAGGACAGAAGCAAAGCATTTATTTAGACACCAGAAAACCAAATCCCAAAACCAGTAAGCCAATTCCATCATAGTAGCAAAGAAGTTAATAAACCATAACAACACAGAGAGCCACAGCATCTTTTAGCCTTCCCACAATCCAATATAAGGTCAATATTTACTCACAAACCTATCTATCTCCTCACCTGATTGTCCTCTCTCTCCCACCTTCTCTCTGGCTGTGACTTCCAGCTTCCTGTGGGCTCTGCTCCACCCTTCAGCAAACTCCTCCCACCAGAGGCTCCACGTGACTACATTCAGCCTATTAGGTGGCAGATTTTTTACTTTCAAAGCAGAGAAGGTATTCAAACTCCCCTAGGCTTATTAAGGGGTAGGGAAGATCTTCAGGTTCCCAATACCATTACATCCCTCCACCTATCATCTATCAGTACTTCTTAAACTGTGGGTTGAGACCCCATACAGGATCACATAACTGAAAGTGGAGCTGGCAAAAAATTTGGCAACAGTAAAAGATTCTGAACATGCAATGACCGAAAATTAATTCAAAATCAAACAATGAATCTGAGGTGTTTCTGGCAGTATTTGCCCTTGTTGCATCATGCAACTTCACTGTAACCTTAGTTCTGAACATATAACATACACACTTTCTACAGCACATGCTCTCACATCATGCAACGCCATCAAACACTGCTATAAACTCCTTGGCTCAGATTCAAGACTGTTGTATATTATGAATTGCAGTGTTTTTACTGTCCATACAAAATTGTTAAATGAATTTTGGCTTAGGATTAGGGCAGAATTTACAACAAATTCTGAAATGTCCCTAAAGAGAGCTCTCAGAATTGACAGTTATAAAATCAAAATATCAATCAACTCTAAAAAAATGTTGAAGATGCTCTACATCCTGCAGTGTCAACTATTCTGACAAGATTCCATTCTTTATGTAAAAATAAACAAGCATATCCATCTCATTAGTATACAAATTTACTTTCTTCTTTAATAAATGGCAATTTTATATGTATGCCAAAGAATTGTTTTAAAATAAATTTATGTATGATTTATTATCAGTAAATGTTTGATTTGTATACCTATTTTATATACCTATAGACCTAGAAACAAGTAAAACTTTGTTGGGTGTAAAGTGGTCAAGAGTAGAAAAAGTTTAAGAAGCCCTGATCTAGATCACATCTCTCCATTTTTTTTCTCTAAAAAAGAGAGCCCCCCCCCATTTACCTAGTGATTTTGTTAGTTTAGCAAAAGATATTTTCAAAGTATTACAGGAGATACATAAAGCTTCACTACAAATGGATTTACACAGAATATGTTGAAAATCAGTTACACAGTTTGAGGTAATTAGGCAATTATTTCAAGTGGCTGTGTACACAAAGAAAATGGAGAGACAGAGACAGAGAGACAGAGAGAGAGAGACAGAGAGACAAAGAGACAGAAACAGAGAGACAGAGAGAGAGAGACAGAGAGACAGAGATACAGAGAGAGAGAGAAAGAGAGAGAGGGAGAGAGATGGAGTCAGTTGGGTCTTGGAGCCATTCCCTTGTACTTTCTCTGTAATGCCACCCAAAGCACTACTGTATTGGAATATAATGTGTAAAAAGAGGAAAGCCCTCTCTCCTCCAGAGGATGTATTTTTAAGTGTAAGTATCCTTGTCATTTATCTTAGACATGTATCTGAAGTCCACAGTGCAATTCAATTCAACAAACACTTAAGAAATCATGACTATAAAGGAAGACATTTCCTTTAGTGGTTTCACTGGAGATTTGTTGGATGGGAGAATAGTTCTATCTTCTCACACAGGTACTTACTTTTTCTCCTCCACAGGGACTTTGCTTGAGCCTGCACATTCTTTTTTTCTATAACCTAACCTTCCAATATATTCATTAATTTCTGAATTGGAGGAGGCAGTGTATGATTGGAGATAAAGAATTACTAAATCTACTTGAACAATCTATAATCAGCAGTTTATTCTTGGATCCTATCCTTCCTGTCCTCTACAGTTTTGGACACTGTTCATTTCTTCCTTTATACTCTCCTGCCTAGATTTTTCTCTCCTGGTTCTCCTCCCACCAGTCTGACTGCTTCATTTGATCTCGACACACTCCCTAACTATGGCTGTTCCTCGAGGGTCTTTTCTCTCTCTCCTCTCCATACCCTTTCTCTTAGTGATCTCATCAATTACCAAGAATTTCTCTTTGACATTTGCATGGGATGACCAACGGAAAGCTACCTTGGTAGCTTCTCAAGCAATTTTTTCCCCTTGCATACCAGACAGTTTCCACAAACTTCATAATTCAAATCTGTGTCAAGGTCCAAATTCACTTGTTTTTCTCTTCTGTGGAGAACCTATAATAGTATGTGCCAGTGAAGCTCTTTTATTTAACTGGAGTCCTAAGGTGGTACTCTCTCTCTCTCTCTCTCTCTCTCTCTCTCTCTTTCTCTCTCTCTTTCTCTCTCTTTCTCCCTCTCTCCCCCCACTTCCTCCCTCCCTTTCATTTTTTCACTTTTGCTCTTTCTCTCTTTCTCTCTGTCTCTGTCTTCTCTTCCCAAGTCAAATATGCATCACTGTAATGAATTTATTAATCACAGTTTTTTCTCAGTTCCATCTTTTATGCTCGGTGAGTTCCAAAAAAAAATACTGTCCCATGGCAAATGCTGGAACAATGGGGGGAGGTGGTAGTAGCCTTGGGTGCAGTTAGAGGGCCTGAATAAAAAATAAGGTGTGGTGGTGGAAGCATAAGAAAAAAAGAGAAGAAAATTTTGAAAAACCATCTATATATGTTTCATCTGTTGTGTAACAGAGTTAAAATCATAGTGATTATATTATTTTCCAAATAAACACTTATGCAAGTTATAACAATCAGTGATCAAGTTCACCAACAGGTCTTAACAAGCAAGTGTTGGCAGGCAAGCATATTGTGCATTGTCAGGAAGCCCAACACACATCAGCAGGAATGTGTGAATATAATGACTTATTTACAATGTGATACTACATGGTTACATGATGTAATATTGTATCATCAAAATTTCAATGCAGGGAAAAAACCCACAAACATAATAAATTATTAAATTTAAGATGCATCATCTTTTAAAAATATTTTTTACATTTTTAAACGACACAATTGAAAAAAAAACCTGTTAAAGGGTTTAGATTCCAGCGGGGGCACAGAGTAATTTTTTTTAAAGAAAGTGGTAAGCTAAATAAGTTTGGGAACCTCTATTTTAGAGGCTACATGATCAAAAAATGCAAAATAAAATTTAAAGAAGCAGAGATAAGCTTTGGAACAGATACATGTTATCTTCTGAGGAAGAAGTAAACTGTGTGTGTGTGTGTGTGTGTGTGTGTGTGTGTGTGTGTGTGTGTGAATGGAATTACTGTCTTGAATCAGCCCCTCTGCCAAGTTCAAAAAGAATCTGCCCAAATACTCCTCTCAGCCCCAGAGTCCAGTGCTGGTCTCATTGCTGCAGCTCTGCTCTTGATTCCATGGCAACTATTTTCTCAGCTTCTGCTGACCCAGTCTCTCATTCTCCTGCTCAACCTAGTAAGGTTGTTAGCTGGGACAGGCCCCCTTTGTGTCTCCACCTTCCCTCCTGGTGGCAGCAGCCTGGGGTTGAATTGGTGGCAGCAGGGGTGCAAGCGCTCTGTGGCCTGCTAAAGGAGCAGCAGCAATGGGGGTGCAGGACAGTCTGGGCCCTTCTCCTCCATTTTGGTGTCTCTTAGGGTACTCTTTGATAACAGTTTCTCTTGCAAGGAGTCTCCTGTCCTTCCTCCCTTCCTAAGTAAAAGGAGGAGCTGTAGAATCTGGCACAGTCTCTAGGTCTTGAAAGGGAAAGCCCTGGTTACAGAGTCCCTCTTAACCTCCACCTCTGGAAATCTTAGATTTCTTTATGGTTTCCTGTCTCCTACACGAAGTCTTTCTTGATTCACTTAGCTATTAGTAATCTCTGTCTCCATCTCTGTGTCTGTCTCTGTCTCTGTCTCTCTCTGTCTCTGTCTCTCTCTCTCTCTCCCTCTCTCTCCCTCGCTCTCTCTCTCTCTCTTTCTTTCTCTCTCTCTCTCTCTTTCTCTTTTTTTTTCTCTCTCTCTCTTTCCCTCTATGTCACTCTTCCTCTCTTCCTGTCTCTGTTTCTCTCCATCTTTCTCCCTCCCCATTTCTCTTCCTCCTCTCTCTACTTCTTTCTCTTTCTTTCTTTCTGTTTCTCTGTCCCTCTCCCTCCCTCTATCTCTGTCTCTGTCTCTCTGTGTCCATTTGTCTGTCTCCCTCTCTCCTTAAATTATTTTTTATTTGCTTTTATGTTTGCGTGTAACGCCCCCCAGAAGAATCTTAGCTTGTTTAGAGTAGAAGTTTTGTTTTATTTCATTTTTCTCAATTTTGTCTTTGCATCTTCAGCTCCTAGCTAGTTCCTTGCGCATGGTAGGAGATTAATAAATGCTTGTTGACATTGAAGCTGAAAAACACCTCTCTCTCTCCTCCTATTTTTACTCTAAAATTAGTTACCACCTTCTAACCTTCAAACATCTGGATCCTACTGCCTTCAGGAACCTCCATCACTCATTACTCTTTGAGACTCTTGTCCCCATTTTCAGTCCTCATCACTCCCCTGCCCCCCATATGACTCACTCACTGATCAGTTACAAAGAACTGAATGGGCGATCTTTGCCAGTCCTTCAGCTTGCCAGGCCTGTTTCCTTGTTCAAGTAAGGGTATGAAGTACATAATCCCTAAGCCTCTGTAAGTTTAGAAAGATTTTATAATTCTTCAAATGAGATAATACATATCAAAATGCTCTTAAAAATCCAATGTGCTATTCAAATGTAAGGTATTGAGATTTCTAAACATGCTTACTCTCCCATACCAATCCCACCAATCCCATACTGCTGAGGGCAATATTTGAATACTGCTAGGATCTATGATTTAGATGTGGCTAAGTGGTGCATTGGATAGAGCTCTGGGTCAGGAAGAGCTGAATTCAGATTCTACTTGAGACATTCACTAGCTGAGTGATCCTGGGCAAGTGACTTAACTGCCATCTGCCTTAGTTTCCTCAGTTGAAAAGTGGGGATAATAATAGCACTTAATTCTCAGTTTTGTTATGAGGATTAAATGAGATCATATTTGCAAAGCATTTAGTAGGCCCTTAATAAATTTTCACTATTACTATTATTGTTACAGTTATTATTATTATTATTATTATTATCATTTTATTGGTGATAGTAATAATAAATATTTATTCCCTTCCCTTTTCCCTTCCTCTCCACCAATGCAGATTAAAACCCCTTTACAATTTAGTAGATAGTTTTTCACAGTAACCAATCTGATGATGAGCCTGTTCAAACTTATCTGGGATAATAAATATACAGTATGTTCCTCCAGCCATACCCAAATTGTCTCCAGCTTTATACAATTTGCCAAAGCTTACAGTCTAGTGACAGCATCTTTGAGAACCCAGGTTCATGATGAAGAATCCAAGGATTATACTAAGGTATAAGCCCAGTGTGATAGCTTTAATCAAGGCTCCTTGTATTTGGCAAAAGACTGTGAAGTAGAGTCCACAGTTACTACAGACTGAAAAACATGATGTACATTAAAGATATCTTTTCCTTTCAAGTATTAGATTGTGGATCAAGAGGAAGAAAAACTAAGTAGCCTTATAGCTTCAATTCAAAGAAGGCAAGAGAACAGCAGGTGTGGAGGCTTGAGAGGGGAAAAGGACAGGGTGATATGATAATTAGGGAAAAGTCAGTGAAGAAGAAATACCTGGGTTGTAATAAACAAGGAAAAAATGTATTGTCTACTGCTCCCTTTCCTCTCCATGCTCCCTCTTTACCTCAATCAACAAGGCAAGTAACTAACTGATTCTTTAATCTTCTTTCTTAAAAAAAAAAAAAAAGGACAAATTTTGTCCTTGGATCAATGAGCTCCAGTTTTCACTTTATCTTGCCCAGAACAAGACTATCCTGTGACTTCCTGGTCATTTCTAAACCGTGTTGTATGTTCTTTGGCCTTCCTCCTCCTCTCATCAGAACTCTGACTCTGATCCTAGGCTTTTACAGGTGAGTTTTCATCGTCTCTTGGCCTGGAATCACACCACCACTCCTTCTGGCCCATTTCCATCCCACATTGCCACCACACAGCCTGCCTCACCTCCACCCCTCTCTTTGAGGGCAGGGACAGCTTTCCTTATTTGTGTTTGTGTCTCCAGTACTTAGCGTAGTACATGGCATGTAGAAAGTGTTTAATAAATGTTTTCTCATTCATCCATATATTAATAAACCACTACTGACTGACAGCAGAATTGCCATTTCAAAACAGGAAAAAAATGTAACGGAAATATCTACCTTCTCAAAATGTAGAGAGGGGGTAATATGCAAGGAGGCAGAATGTGACTAAATACAGCATAGTATTTTGCACCTATGTTGAGAAAAATCTTTGGAGCACGGGAACTTTCAAATTTAGATTTGGATGAACTAGAGTGAAGGATGAAGAGCTCAAAAATAACATATTTCTGTTTCACTTTCTTTCCATGAAAAGTGAACAGAAAATTTTTCATTGGTCTTGTGTTCAATCCATTGGGTCTTTCATGTTCAACATAACTATTAAAATCTTTCTACTGACATTTGCAGAATCAATCTTTTTTTATTCTAGGGTTTTCTATCATATTCTTAATATGCACTGACACAGTGTTCCATTTGTCAGGATTTCATCGACTTGAAGACTGTGCCTCGCTTAGTATGAGACTCTGACACAATTTCATTTGCTAGGATCTGGGAGCACAAGAATAGAATAGTCTTACCTAGGCTTACAATGAATTTACACAAGGTTCTCAAAATAAGGCTGTCACGCATAATAGATGCAATGCAATCTTTGGCTAAAAGCTTTGGCTAGGGATGGTGTATAAAGGTCAGACTGGTGATTTTCATTCTGAGTTTCTTCTCTCCTATGTATTTATCATATTTCTATTCTATGCAAAGATTCTTTAAACAATAGGGGAAGAACTTCAAATACTCATTTTAAAAATCCTCCACATCCAACATGCATAGCCAACCTTTCTGCAGTTCTCTGATTTTCTGCTTGATGACAAAATAATCTTCAAGAGGTCATCCAGGAACTATGTAATGTTTGCTCTGACCCAGCATGTCATAACTGTTCTATATTAGCACCTATCAATGTACTTCTGTAATGGAATTATTACAAAGCAGTGTTCCTTCATGATCATTTTGTGGTTCTCTATGACTCCTTTTGAGACTCTCTCTCTTTTCTTTCCTCTTCATCTTGGCAGCTTTTCAGGTTGGAGAAAGATCCACTTGTTCAACATTACCCATATGGGGCATGCGTTGAATTAATTATAGAGAAAGAATCTCTGTTAAAATCCAATGACTCCATGATAGCCACATTCTGGTTTCCCAAAGAGCTCCATGTACCACTAAACACAAGGATTAAGTAGCACAGCCTTATAAATGGAATTTACAAAATACACATTAAAATGGGCATCTAATAGGGTAAGGAAGAAATAGTGGAATTTTTAAAAATAAAAATTTCCCAAAGCAACCCCCATTTCATATCAAAGAAGAGTTATTTTGAAGTTGTATATTTTAAAAGCATCTGTGTTCAGTAGGCTTTTAAAAAATATATGTTTCTTAAAATATGTAAAGTATCATACCCATGGAGAGGCTAATGTGTGTCAAGTTTTAATCTACAGTGATTTTTACAGTGAAATAATAGGCCTTTGAGTAACAAAACCACTATAATTAACCCAGTTGTCAATAAAGGCTATTTCTTTGGTCCGATTCACTCATAACTTGACGTATTTCTAAACATATTGAACTAGTATAACTAAAACCTTAAGGAAAAACAAGTCTTAGCTGCACCTGATTTTTTTTTAATTTGCTATTTTGATCTTTCTCAGATACACAAAGAAATTGCATCATGTAAATAATATTGTGACAAGAATGCTAAGTCGGTGCTTTTTTATTAAGAAATTTTCTCAGTCTAAAACACAAGTATTGCTATTCTATACCAACAAAAAGAATTTCTTTGTCTAAGTAAACTATTGTCTAACTAACTAAGTAAACTAAACTGTTGAAGAAAAACTCTTACAATGGTGTTAATTATAAATAGCACTCTATTTACTGGCTTACTTAACATAATCATGGCCTAATAGAGCATTTAAATTATTTTCTTTAATTTATTTTTAACAGGAAATAAGCGTCTCCTGTTTCCTCAAACAATTTTAGATATTTGTTTTTCTTAGTGAGACCTCTTTTTTTAAAACTCAAGATCAGGGAGTCACAACAATACACCAAAATATAAAAGTATTATAGGGGGATATACATACATACAAATATACATATGTATATATATGTGTGTATATACATATATATACATATATGTATATATATGTACATATAGATAGATAGATAGATAGATAGATAGATAGATAGATAGATATGGAAACATCATAGAGGGACAGTGCCTTTGTTATAAAAGATTCAGGCCTAAAATTATGAAATCAAACACTACTATTATCACCATACTGGTCTTAGGTATCCTGCTTCCATCTCTCCATGAGAAACCTCCACCATCAACGTGCCTAACCTACCTTAGCCTAGCCTAGCTAGAGCCTTATCCTGATTCTGTTGATGAAGAAGGGCTGGGCTCTTTTTTGTCCTAAGGATCTTGGAAATGGAACTAATAGTTTAAAGAACAGAAAAAAATGCTTGTCAGTAGTGGTGAGAGAAGACACTTTGTTATAGGTTTGCATAACATATCAATGCCTTAATAGTTTACTTGAAATTATTATCTCATTACCCAGGATGGGTTACAATTTGTGTCTCTGAAGGGCGTACACATCAGGGAGATGACAGGTATTGATGTAGGAAAGTATTATTCTTCTCTATCAGTAAGCAGACTGGCTGTGAACCTAGGTGCTTAGTTCTGGTCTGTAAAGAGAAGACCCAGGAAAAGTGGACCATAAAGTGAGTTTTGGAGAGAGGATTCACCCAAAAGGTGGTGTGAAGGACAAAGTTATAAGATATGTGAGGGAAAAGGATGGAAAGCAATCATAGTGTAGTCATTACAGGAACATAAACCTGAGAAAATAAAAAGGGCTTGACTTCACAAATAAGACAACTACCAACAAATTAAAAGAGCAATTCTGTTATCTGAAAGGAAGAAACTCAGTTTAAATAAACTAAATATTTTGCAGCTAAATGCAAACATCTCCCTGGATCTAACATCTGCTATTATCTGCAACCTGGAAATGTGAACATGCAATTTGGGAAGGATGCTCTAGCACAAAAAGATGTAAAAAATCCTAACAAAAAGAATTTATATTGCTTCTTTCTCTAAAGACTCTCGTTTTCTCCCCTCGGTTATCTGTGTGGCATGTAGAAGGCTGAGGGAAATATTTAAGCTTATGAAAACTAGTCTTTGCTTTGAAAGGAACAATAAATTTTATATGTATGTGTGCATATATGTATATACATATATATTCATAACATGTTAGCTGTAATCCCAATATTGTTTCATACCTGGATTTAAGGGTTATATGTTCCTTTCAGTTTATATGGAGCTGACTTATCACCTTATGACATCCTTTATTACAAAAAAAGGTTTTTTTTAAATAATAATTCCTTAATATTGTAAAGACTTCTCATACTTGAACCGAATTTATGATGTAGCTGTGTTTAGCAAGATTGTCTAGAAGGCGTGTTTCTGGAAAGCGAATCCTAATTCTTGATGACCTCAATTATAAAAAGAGATACATTTCAGTGGTGGAAAAATAAAAATCCTCTGGTAGATTGAATCAAAACCTTGGCAAGGAAAGGATTACAATGGCAGCTGTTCCCATGGCATTCTGGGTACTCTACTTCAACATGCTGAACACTTGCTGTGATAATAACCCCTCCCCAGAGATGCAGTCTCACTTTTCCAAATGCCTGCTTAGTAGCTGTAGTTAACAGGTAGAGCATTTTAATGCATGAGCTCATCTGAGTGTCATAATGGTTCTTTCAGTTACTATAACTATTATTATCACCACTTTAGAGACGAGGAAACTGAGACAGACTCCTTAATGGTGAAGTGACTTGACCATAGTCACATAGCTAATAAGTTCCAAAGGTGAGATTTTTAACTCACCTCTTCTGACTCCATACCTAGAACTTTTTCCATTAAGCACACTGTTTAGCAGTCCTTGGCAGTGCCATAATGATTGACACCAAGTTTTCTTCCATATGTTTAGAATTGGGAGGAAGAACAAGAAGATGGAAAAAGGGAAGAGTGGAGCAGAGCAATCCTTGATGCGGAGGTGTTGAGCAGAAGTAGGGACTCTAGCATATGATCTGTCTAAAAGTATAAAGCAAAGTCGTAGGTAGAGCCTAGAAGGCAAAAGTATTCTGAAGTCATTTCTTCCAATGCTTGCTCTCTTTTTTAAATGAGAGAATATAGGCAAAGTGTTTTTGCAAACCTTAAAGCAATATATAAATATTAGCTGTTACGATTATTTTCTGTGTGACAAAGAAATGGTTTTCTTCTCTTTGTTGACTTACAATAGAGGCCCCACTGAGGCTAGAGGAGGTATCTAATAGCTGTCCTTTTCCATCCTATTTTTTTTTTGGAGGGTGGAAGACAAGGCAATTGGGGTTAAGTGATTTTCCCATGGTCACACAGCTAGTATGTGTGTCAAGTGTCTGAGGCTGGATTAGAACTAGTGTCCTCCAGACTCCAGGGCCCTTGCTCTATTCACTGTATCACCTAGCTGCCCCCATCTTTTTTGTTTGTTTCCCAAGGAGATTTCTCTATCATGTTTCTTCAGGAATACTCATAAGTTAATCATTTTATAATGAGTTGATATGTTTGTTTCTTGACCATGTGAATATGCAAGAGACTTAGTGACTTTTTTTTCATTGTAGGGAACTCCCATTGTTGGAATATCTTTCACAAGTTGTTCACCACCTGTCTTGCACTCAGTAGATTAGTTCTAAGTTAGGAGATAAATTCCAGCACTCAGCAAAGTATCTGGCACATAATAGGCCCTTAATAAATACTAATTGACCTGACTTGACTTAATTGCCTGAGACACATAAGGGTTAAACAGTTCCCTCAATGTTCCTCAGTCAGTGATTATCAGAGATAGGATTTAAAGCTAGTTCTTCCTGACTTTAAGTCCAGAGTGCTTCTCACCATGTATCCATTTTAAAAAATTACATTTGCAACAGAAGGAGGAACAAAGAAAAATTTCCCAAACCTTGAGATGGATACTTTAATGGTAACAGACCACAGAGATGAAGGGGACCACATTTTGCTCCTGTCTTTTCAATCAGGGAGTATGAGCTTCACATTTAAAGACTTGTTTGTCCTTCATTCTTGAAGAGGACCATGACATCAGGAAGGTGATGCCATGACTTGCAAGTGAATTGGATTTAAGTGAGGGAGGGCTGTGAGAAGTACCAGCTTCATTCTCTCCTCCAGAGCCATTTTGAGCTCAGTGGCAAGATATAGATCAGGATGACTGGAGATGGCTCCGGTTGCAGTGGGAGACCTCGGCCTTTTTAAGTTAGTCTTTCCCAGGTCTCAGTTTGATTGAGGCAATTCCCATTCAGTGATTAATAAATGAGACAAAGAGTGGCCTTTTTTACCCAGTTAAAAAAAAATACATCTGGAAGGAGAAGATCCTCAGGATTTGTGGCCAAAACAGAAACAACTGCTATTTACATTCACTCTGAGTCATCAGGGGTCAAACAATGAACAAGTGGGGCTTGGGCTAGGACCTATGGTTGGTCAATCAATAAGAGCCAGAGTGATTTGGGTTTAAGGCATGGTCATTAAGAAAGAAATCTAGCCCATAAACCTTTAAGGTTTCAGCAATCAAAATTTGCATTCCTTTGGTCAGAACACCTGCAGGTAAGGGTATGATAACTTATGTGGACAGAAGGAGAGAAGGAATGAACAGAGAGGAAGGAGGGATGGAGAAGAGGGAGGAGCAGAGAGAAGGAAGGAAGGAAGGAAGGAAGGAAGGAAGGAAGGAAGGAGGGAAGGAACAAAGGGTGAATGAGCATTGCCTTAATCAGAGATCTGCGAAAGACCTTAACATTCAAAGAGTATAACAAACATGGCTAAAATAGAATTGAAACCCAAAATAAGAGAGGAGGATATAAGAGAACACCTAGCAATTTTAAATGAGTTCAAGTGTCCTGACCCAGAGTAATTAAGGCACAAGGTACTTAAGGAACTTACATATGTGATTATTGAACCATCTTAACCATTGAGTAGAGATGTATAATGGGAAGTATTAGACTTGGAGACCAAGGACCTGGATTAAAAGCACAATTCTATCACTAGCCAGCTGTATGACACTGGACAAAATATTTTTCTGGGCTTTTAGATGAGGTCCTTTATCTTCCCTTTAAAATGTGCAAGTTGAGATGGTTAATATGGGGCAGCTAGATGGCACAGTGGATAGAGTGCCGGACCTGAAATAAGGAGGACCTGAGTTCAAATCCAGCCTCTCTGTGTGACCCTGGGCAAGTCATTTAACCTCTGTTTGCCTCAGTTTCTTCAACTATAAAATGAAGTTAACAGCACCTACCTTACAAGGTTAATGTGAAAATTAAATGAGAGAATATTTATAAAGCACTTAGCACAGAGCCTGGCATGTAGGAAGCCCTATATAAATGTTAGCTTATTCTTCACTTGAATAAATTGATAAATTATATAAAGAACTTGATGATATTCTACAAAATAAATCAATGTCTTATATTAATTTGGTAGTTAAATTGTCACAGAGGAAACAAAACAAGAGCATTGTGAGACTTATGTACAAGATGAAAGGATGTCTACTGAGTAACAATAAAGTGGTTGATATAAACCTGGACAGAGATGTCAAGGGGAATAGCTAAGACATCTGTCCTTGATCCTGTTTTGTTCAACATTGTCTATCAATGATCCAGATAAAAACTAATTGACATGCATATAACATTTGTGTATAAGGTGAAGCTGAGAGGTATAACCAACAGATTAGATGACAGAAATGAGATCTAAAAAAATCTCAACAAGTTATAATGATAAGTCAAATTAAACAAGAAGAAGAATTACACAGGATGTGAAAGCATAGAGGGATCATACTAAGTTATTAGAGGGAAAGCCAACAGTATTAAATTTCATCTTATTTAATTTGACTTATCATTATACTTTGCAAAGACAAGTTCCAGGCAGTACAACACAATGGGAGTCCTTCCTGAAACATAGCAAAAGAGCATAGCTGAAGAAATGCCAGAAGAACATATAAGGTATATGTTATCAAAAACAACTAACCTGGAAAATGGTTCAAGGAGAGATAATCTAAAAATTACCAGACTATTTGAAAATAATGACGAAAAAACAAAAATCCCAGATACCATATTTCAAGATATCTTGAACAATAACTGCCTACATCTATTAGAACTCGAGAGCAAACTGAAAACACAGAGTCCATCAGTCTCCTCCTGAAAGAAACTACAAAATGAAAATTTCCAGGAACATGACAGCCAAAATTTAGAGCTTCCAGGTCAAAGAAAAAATACTATAAACATCAAGTGTCCTGGATCCAGTCAGGATCAAACAAAGCTTGGCAGCTGCCATTAAAATGGGGAAGAGAGGAGAGCTTGGAATATAATATGCCATAATACAAAATATAAATGCTTATAATGAAGAATATGACAAAACTGAGTATAATCCAGAGAGAGAAGGATTTTTAATGAAATAAACTACTTCCAAACATTACCAATAAAAAGGCCAGCATTGAGGGGAAAAAAAAAACCCTTGAAATGCATGCACAGGAGTCAAGAAAAACATAGTAAGGCAAAATATATTTAATCAACTGGAAGGTGAATACACTTAATCATATGATAATGAATTGTTTATATTCTAATAGGAGGAGAAGAAATACATGTCCTCTCCAAAAGCTATTGTTTTCAAAGGTCACTGAGAAAGGTAAATGACAGGCAAGAGACTGTGTTAGTGGTATTTTTGTTTTGTTTTGTTTTTCTATTCTGACAGTACTACTAGAGGAAGGAAATGAGAGGGAAGGGAGAACATATTGGAGAGGAAGGGAGGAGGAAGAGAAGGGAGTTCATTATTATATATCAAGAGGAGTATATAGGATGAAGGATATATTTTATTTTCATCTGAACCAGACAATGAAAAGTTAATCACACACACACACACACACACACACACACACACACACACACACAAAATACACATAAGCTTGGTGTCCAATTAATGCACAAATTCAACAAGGTATTAGGTGGGCAAAGGGAGAGGGGAGAAAGATGTTTAAGAAAGATGGTAGGATGAGTCAGGGGGTGGAACAAAAGCAAACTTCAATGTTTGAATGGAGTCTAAAGAGGGGTTTAAAGGAAAGAAAAAAAAAACTGTCTGGGTGCAGAACAAGGGAAAAAGAAGCGCAAAGAGTAGAAACAGATTGCTTCAGTATTAATTCATTAGTGTTAAGTAAATCCATTCATTGATTTATCTAAAGAAAAGGCAAAGAGAAGAAAAAGATCAAGAGTGCTAGATGGAAGGTATTACTCAATTAACAACCATAAGTATGAATATAAAGGGGATGAACTCACATAAAAAATGGAAAAGGATAGTAGAATGAAATAAAAGGTAGAATACAACAATAAGTTCATTATAAGAAATATATTTGAAATATAAAAATTCACAGAGTTAAAATAAGCAGCTGGAGCAAAATCTATAATGCTTCAGCTCAACTCAGAAAAGCAGGGACATACATTATGAATTCCAGAGAAGGCATTTGTAAAAATAGACATAATAAAAAGAGGTAATTTTTAAAAATATGTTATGCTTAAAGGCAACATAGATAAAGCAATACTTAATATGCATGCATATGAATGACATTTAAATTAATAGATAGTAAAACTATAAGAGTGGGAGATGCTAATGTACCCCTTCCAAAGCTAAACAAATCTAACAAAAAGATTAATAAGAAATAAGCTAAAGAGTGAATGAAACTTTAGAAAAATGAGAGAAGATAGATCCTGACAGTTACTGAATGGGAATATTTGCATAGCATTTTACAAAAATTGACCTTATATTGGGGCATAAAAACCCTCTGAAAAAAATGCAAGAAAGCAAAAATATTAAACATACACTTTACTGACCACAATGTAGTAAAAATTATATTAAATAAAAGGTCATGGACGAAGTGAATAAAATTAATTGACAAAACAATTTAATCCTAAGTAATTGATGGATCAAAAAAAAAAAACAAATATAAGAAACAATAGAAAATTTCATCAGAGAAAATGACAATAATACAACATACCAAAACTGATGGCATACAGCTAAAGGTATCCTTGGGGGGAAATTTATATCACTAAATGCTTTCATCAAAAGATGAGAGAAAGAACAGATTAATAAATATGTATGCAATTTAAAAAGAAAAGCAACAAGTCAAAATTTATAATTAAACACCAAAATAGAAATTCTGAAAATCAAAGAAGATACTAAAAATAAGAAAAACAATTAATAAAACTAGAAGCTAGTATTTTAAAAATGAGTAAACAGCTAGCAAATGTTTTTTTAAAATTGAAAAGCAGTGATTCATAACAACTGAAAGTAAAATAAGTGAAATAATTTTGCCCAGTTATGTGCCAACTAAACTAACAGTTTAGATAAAATGTATGACTATTTGCAACAATATAAAATATTCAGATGATCAAAAGAGCCAGCACATTATTTAACTAGCCCAATATAAGCAAAATAACCTAAAGAATTCATAAGGAAACACTGATTTTTAAAAATGACCAGGACCAAAAGGATTCAGAAATGAATCCTTTCAAATTTTCAAAAAAAAAACAAAACAACACCAACTCTTATTTCCAATATTACATAAACTGCAAAAATAGTGGTAGAAGGGACCTTCCAAATTTTTCCTAAGATATAGATATGATCTTCATGCTTAATCCAGGAAAAAACAAAGCAGAGAAAGAAAATTATAAACCAATATATTTAACAAATATCAACACATGAAATATGAGAAAAGAGACTTCAACAACATATATTAAAGAATATCTACTCTGGCCACATTGTATTCTAGACTCCAGAAATGTAGGTTTGGTGCAACATAAAGAAAACCATAAACAAAATGAACCATCATAGCAACCTCATGATTATATTAAAAGATGTTAAAAGGGTTTTTTGACAAAATCCAATATCAGTTTCCCATTAAAATACCTTAATGCAAAAGTATGATACACAGCCTGAGGGCCACATGTGTCACACAGTACACCCAAGTAGAATTAGAACCAGATTAAAATGTAATGGGGAAATATTTAACAAAATAAAAAAATAAGAAAGCAAATAATATTAATATGTGGTTTTCTAAGTCAATATGTTGCCCTTTATGTACATTTTAATGGCCCTAGTTTCTATTTGAGTTTGACATACTGTTCTAAAGCAGGATAAATGGAAGTCTTGTCATTATGCTAAGTTGTTTTCATCTAAAATCTAGAGTCAATATTATATATATATATATATATATATATATATATATGTATGTATGTATGTATGTATGTATTATATATAACATATACATGTAATATATTTTATATATAACACAGAAAGGTCAAGGTCTTTCCAATAATCTCAGGGGTAAAGAAATGATATGTGCCATCACCAATATTACTTATTTCCTGCTAGAAATACAAGCTATTAACAAGAAGACAAGAAAAAGAAATTGAGAGCATAAGCACAGGTATAGAAGAAACAAAAACTATCATTACTTTGTAGTTGATATAATGGTATAGCTAGAAAATCCAAGACTTAACTACAAAATTAATAGAAAAAATTCATAACTTAATTATCAAGATATAAACAAATTCACACAAATCATCAGCAGTTCTTTATGTTACCAACAAAGCCTAGAAGGAATTTATAGAAGCAGAAATTTCATTCAAAACAACTATAAAAATATTTGGGAGTCTATCTACCAAGACACAGGAACTATTGGAATACAACTACAAAAAATTCTCAATAGAAATAGACAGACCTAAACAATTGGGAAATATTAACTTTTCATAAATAGACTATGCCAGTATGATAAAATAACAATACTAAATTAATTTATATATTCAGAGTCATATCAAACTATCAAAGTATTATTTTAGAGAACTAGAAAAATATTAACATAATTGAACTGAAGAAACAAAGTTCAAGAATCATAAGAGAAATAACGACAAAAAATATGAATAGTAAGAGTGCCTAGTATCCCAGACCTCAAACTATACTACAAGGCAGTAATCAAAACTACTTGGTACCAGTAGAAAAAGAAAGAAAGAAAAGAAACAAATACCAGATAGTATCTGCTCAATTACTGGAGCAGATAATATACATAGTATACAAAAGTAAATGAACACAGTAGTATAGTGTTCAATAAAATCAAAGAATCCAGCTATTGGGATGAGGACTGAACAAAAGTTTCTGGGAAAATTAGATAGTAATTGGCAGAAGTTAGAGATAAATCAAGATCTTGTACCACATGACAAAATAAGCTCCAAATGGTTATATGACTTAGATTTAAAAGGTCACATAATAAATTAAATGAGCAAAGAAGAAAATACTTTTTACACCTATGGAGAAGAGTTCATGAGCAAATGGGACAAAGGGGATCATAGAAGATAAACAATTCTGACTGCATAAATTTTCAAAAATATTTTACATAAAAAACCAACTCATTTTAACATTCAGAAGTAAACAGCTGGAAAAAATAGCTCTTTGCAGTAATTTTCTCCAATAAACATCTCATTTCACATACATAATACATGGAATTTAGTTAAGTAATATATAAAAAGAAGAATATAAGTATTCAGAAATTAATGAGATAACGAATGGGAAAAAGAAAAAGTAATAATCGTAGGCTCAAGTGCTATATGCCAATGTATGGAGGATGAATAATAAACAAAGTGCATTAGAAATTTTAAAACTAGGTATGACTTCATAGACATCAATGAAATTTGCTCATGACTGGGATATAGAAATAAAATATTATGTCATCATCTTATGCTAGATAAGGGATGGGGAACCTGTGGCCTCAAGGCTATATGTGGCCCTTTAGGTCCTCAAATATAACCCTTTGACTGAATCCAAACTTTACAGAACAAATCCTCTTACTGAAAGGATTTTTCTGTGAACCTTGAACTCAGTCAAAAGGCCACACCCAAGGACCTAGAAGGTCACATGTGGCCTCAAGACCGCAGGTTCCCTACCCCTGTTCTAGAGGAATAGCTCAGGTAGAAAGAGGGGGAATAGTATTATATTTTTGCAATGTGGTTTCCTTTACATTAGGTGTTCTAAACCTTTTTATGTGTGGCATGGACCCTTTTGGCAGCCTAGTGAAGCCTATGGACCCCTTCTCAGACAACGGTTTTAAATGCTCAAAATACAATAGGAAATGACGAAGGAAACCAATTATTTTAAAATACACTTATCAATTTCTTTAAAAATATGTTTATGAACTGAGATGTGTTTCACTAGAGTGAGATTCAGATACAAGGAAGTCCCTTGAGCCCATGAAGGACATGACGCCTTTTTCTAGGATCCTTGGGAATTTTGCTTGATATGAACATGTCTCCCTGAGTTTCCCAGGACACAATGACTCAAAAGAAGGCAGTTGAGGATGCAATATGTTGTGTCTGTATTTTCTTCTCTTGAATGTCTTGTGGACCATGGATTGTACCTGATCTTTTCCCCTGTGACAGTGTGTCACTTTTCTGGGACTAGGGATTCTGTGATGATAAGCCTATTCAGACACATCGCCAACAAAATTTCTCAACCAGAAATTGTTCTGAGGCTCTATGCCATCACTGTATGAGATGTTTGGGAGTCCCAGTTGTAAGAGATTTGGATTGAAGATATAGGCTTCTATTTTGTCAAGTTCATAGATGATACAGTTCTGGGAGGTGACAGCTCACATGTTGGATTATAGAATTTGGATACAAAAATGTCTCAATAGGCTGTACTATAGAGCTAGAGGTTAAATGTGAAGTCAAGAAAAGTGAGAGTCAAGTTTAGGTTTGTTGTATGGAAAAAAAATAATGAAAACTACATAAAAAGTGTGTTTAACTGACTTGGGAGGTAATGGACTCCTATTCACTTGGAGTCTAAGTAAAGACTGAATGACTACTTATTAGACATACTATAGAGGGAATTTGTTTTCATCCTTTGGAAGCAGCTAGGTTGTAGAGTAGATGGAACACTGGGCTTAGAGTGAGGAATACCCGAATACCAGACACTGACTAGCTGTCTGATCCTGGGCAAGTCACTTGGGGTCACCCTCAGTTCCCTCATCTATAAGATGGAGGTATTAATAGCACCTTACCTTAGTGTTGTGGGGAATCAATGAGATAATATGCATAAACTGCTTAGTAGGCCTTTAAGTGCTATATAAATGTTGGCTATTATTGTTGTTGTTAGCATTTCAGGTCCAAGATGAACTAGATGAAAGTAAATGCTACATTTGAGAAAATTTTTTTTTGGCAGAGACAACTTTCTGTTTGATATTTAGAGAGGATATGTTGCTAGAAGCAAATTTTTTGAGGAATCCCTATACACCTGTGCAACAGCAGAATTCTGTGGCATGCAGTTTGGGAAATGCTGGCTTACACTGATGTTATATGTAATGAGTGGCAGGAGCTGGAGAAAAGATGATAGCTTGTCATATTATGCCATTTCTCATAGCTAGTGTAAAACATACAGCACAACATGGAAGCAAAAAGATCTCAGAAACTGTCTCAACTAGCAAATATTTGATCTCTTTGTTAAGCAAAGAGACAAGAAAGTCAAAGTCAATACCCCCTTAAAGTATAAATGTGTTCACAAAACATTGCAAAGGAGAACGTCAGAAGAATATAAGCAGTTTATCACAGGACAGGAAAAAGGGAGTGAAAGAGATAATGGGTCTGCAGAAAGCTTCACATGACAGTCAAGTGAACAAAATTCCTCCAAAAGCATTTCTAAGTGACTTGAAAAAATTGACTCTTCATAAAAGATGGGCTTTATATGCAGTGTGGTAAAAGTGTGGCTTCATCATAAAAAATTAAAAACTATGTGTCAAAATATTGTGAACTCAAAGTTGTATCATGTAAAACAAGTGATTATAGCAAAAGACATAATTGAATGTAAAAACTTTTAAGATGAAAAGTTTTAAAGTTTATTATACATCAATAAATTTAATTATTTTGCCTTGTCCCAGTTCATTTGATATTACTCTATGCTCACTAAAGGGATTCACTATTATTATTTAGGATTACCTGCTCAGACTTCATACAAAAGTGTGGTCCTAAAAATGTTTCTGTTTGCAGAAAACATTGTGCTGGTCGCATTAATCCCTTAAATCCTACCATATCACCTTAATAGGATCAGCAAGTAACCTCAAAGAAAAAAATACCATAATAATTCCCTCAGGAATAATCAAGTGAATGGAAAATGTCAGTTATTCAGATTATGGCTTGTTGGGTTGTTCATTGATTTAGTTTATTAGTACATATATCTTAGACAAGAATTGAAGATGGATGATAAATTGGCCCAAATTTGAATAGGAAGAAAAGAGTGGACTGGACTGCATTAAGAAATTGTGTAGTACATGCAAATATTCCAAACTACTCCCTAGCAGAAAAAAAAATTTTTTTTGATCACTCATACTTTTTGGTAATGTCTACAAATCTTAGAAACTCATGATATCTAAGGAATAAAATTAAGGATATCCTAAAAGACTATGGAATGATACAGTTGGTGTAAATAGTTTGAAACATATTATCCTTAATGACCTGTGCACAAGAAAAGGTATAAAAAATATTGTCAAAGAGGTGTATGATTGGAAATTGAAGTGGAATGGTCATGTAGTAAGAATAATAGGTACCAGAAAAATGACCCAAGTGCTGCAGTGGTAGCCATGTGATGTTACAAAGTCTGTGGTGAGCTAGGTAGATTCTTCATGGAGAATTTTTGGGAAGATGTAGACAAAAGTTTCACAGGATGAGGAAGCATGAATGGGTTAAGATCTGCAACCACTGGAGACAGTACATACAGCAAGAGATCACAAATTAAAGAAGGTATGTGTAAATCATATGGAAGAGGAATTAGACTATGTCTGGTTCCAAAGAACAAAACAAGAACCAGTGGGGACACACAGATTTCAGCTTAACTTAAGGGAGAAAAATCTTTATGATTGGACTTGCCCCAAAGTGATATGAGATGCTTTGGGCAGTGGGAAATATCCCGTCACTGGAGGCCTCCATGGAGAGACTGGATGACCACTTGTTAGAGGCATGATTAGGACCTGAAGTAAATGATTTCTTTAGTCACTGCAATTCTATGATCCTGTGAGGATATGGTCTGTGCCTTACTTAACTTTCTATCTTTATTAGTGTCTTTGCCTATATTATGCACTAGTGTTTGTTAAGCACAATCCTTGAATCAGGAATTCTTAATGAGAATACTAGCAAATGTAGTAATTTCTTGGAAGCAAAGAGACTTAAGAAGAAAGAAAATTTTCTTGATTAATTCCCAAATGCTTCCCAACCTGATTCACCTTTACAAGTTGTCAACATGTAACACCATTGCTCATACAAAGTGTTAAAACTGAACTCTTTTTCCCTCCTTATAATTTATAAGAATGGCCATTGGCAAATTTGGCTCTCTCTTTGGCCTGGTTTTTACCTGCTGAATTCTTCCTCCACAGCCTATGAGTAAACCAGAAATAGGAACAAGACTTTAACTATTCTTTGGCCTCACTTAGAGGGAGTAGGTATTACAGTGGATAGTAGAACACCGGGCCTGGAGTCAGGAAGAACTGAATTCAAATCTAGCCTCAGACACTTATTAGCTGGGCAAGTCGCTTAACCACTCGTAGCCTCAGTTTCTCAACTACAAGATGAGGCTAATAATGGCACCTACCTTGCAGGGTTGTTGAGAGGATCAAATAAGATGATGTTTATAAAAATTACTTAACACAGTGCCTGACACACGGTAGGCACTATGCAATGCTTATTTCCTTCCCCTACTTGTCTTCCTGTAAAATGGAATTGTTGGCATTTCCAATAGTTTATTTTGTGTACTTGTTATTTTTTATTTGGGTGGTGATAAACTTTTAAAATTGACTTGAATCTTACATAACATTATCATTCATTTAAAACTGCTTAAAAGGTAGTTTAAGGATAGAATTTACTACATTTCTTACATTTATCATACTCTTCCATGTCATCTAGAAAGAGGAAACTTAGACGATGCTCACCTGTATTTTGAGTTACGTGGTTTCGATAACCTTCATCCAAGTATAGTTCAGAAAGTAGCAGGTCCAGGTCCCCAACACCAAATAAAATTTCTAACACATTTTTCCAACTTTTGGATCACTAACTCTAGAATCCTGTCCCTTCCTCATTATTAGTCCCTGGTGTTTGGGATGAAAAATATCGCTCATCCTTAATTTAATAAAAATAAATAAATAAAAATAGAGATCTCTTAGGATAAGAACAGGAGTTTATTCTCTTCCCGGGGAGAAGAGGGAGGTCTTCCCCATGACTCCTCATGGAGGAGAGGCATGTTACAAAAGACAGTGCAAGAATTTATACCCTAATGTAGTCAAGCCCCCTTCCCGACTGTCTCTTCTCTCATTGGTTGAGAAGCAGACTTCACCAAATTCTTCCCCAAATGGTACAGCAAGAAAAAGGAGGGAAAGGGTCCCAAAGTAAGGGAGGAGGAGTGAGCCTGGGCTGTCTCTGACTCCCACTGGCCGGAAGGAGGGGCCCACCAAAGGAGGAAAAGCAAACAAAGAAATGAAAGTGATTGGCGGCAGCAGTGGAGGAGGAAAAAGGGAAGTTAACAATCCCAAACTGCCTGAGAAGTTTTCACTCACCCCATACACTGGTTATTTACAATTAGTGAGAGATAGTAATTTCTCTGATATATTTAGTTCCCCTATAACTCATTTTGTCGGTTCACTATGGTGTATAATGGCTGTGGACGATGGTATTATACTTTATCAGTAGATGTCACCATGTAATAGTCAGTCAAGAGATCTTTATTAAGTGCTGCTATATGCCTGTCACCATGCTAAGCTCTAGGGATAAAAATGAAAAATTATTAACTATGACACCTTGGCTGCATGAAAACAAACCAGTTGCTCACTTTCCGAATTCTTTCATGGATTTTCTTCAGCAAATATTTGAGAGAATCATGAATACTGATTTTTCCTATGTAATATTGTTTTCTATTAGATTGTAAATTTGGTTAAGAAAAGCATAGTAATGTTTAATTCAAGGTCATGCTCTAGGTAGCCTATTTGTTAATTATTGTATGACAACTGTCATGACCACAGTGAAACAAAGTTAGGTATTCTCCATAGATAAGGTTAGAGAATAGAAGTGTGATTCACTGATATAAAGACCTCCTAGATGAGGTAACTCCTTCTATCAGTGCAGATTATCACCTTTTCTGAAATTGTAGTCTTAGAGAGGTTCCTGGCCCTAGAACACCTAAGAGTCAAATCGTTTGCCTAGGATAATATAAGCTACCCTCAGAAATGGGACTTGAACACAGGTTTTCCTGGACTAGTCTTCTATTATTCCACAAAAATTCTAATCAGTTCCATCACCAAGTTTGAGGTGCAAAAGTCTATCTAAAGTTCCATTTTATAAAGGCTATTGGTGACCTAAGGCTGCCTAATGGCTCATTCACTTCCCAACTCACCCTACTTTCATTTTCTTTCTTGTTCTTTATGTCTATCCTTTTTTTCATGCCTTTGCCCAGGTTATCCTCCATGTTTGGAATGAACTCGCTCATCATCTCATGGCACCCTCAAAGTCTTTCTACTTCTGTGCCATCTGCTAGGGACCTTTCCTGATCAAGCTCTTTCCCTCCTTTGTCTCCTAAACAGATAGTGTATATGTGTGTGTGTGTGTGTGTGTGTGTGTGTGTGTGTGTGTGTGTGTGTGTGTAAATGTGTATATGTCAATATATCGCATATATATTATACACCTATCTATTTACATATCATATTCTCACTGTAGAATATATGTTTCTTGAGGGCAAGGATGTTTTTAAATTTTGTTTCAGTATGTCCTACACCTATCACAGTGTCTTAAAACACAGTAGGCCTTTAACAATGATGGTTGGATTGGATTAAGTTCTATATTGTTGTGTAAGGAAATCTGAGTCAACTGGTATAGGCAAGAGGGAATAACAAGGAAAAATCCATAGATAATAGCTTGAAGTACAAGAAAACAACAACAACAACACTTTAAAGTTTATCTTAAGTAAACTTTCTATGTGGCCTTATGCAAATAATAACTTGAATTCAAATATTCACATGGTTCCCATTTCACAAACTTGGATAAAGCCCTTGGGAAAACTCTACAGAAGACCACAGCTCTAAGCTAATTATCATCAAACATAACTCTAAAAGCAGAGTAGACCAGAAAAAGTTTTGTTTCTGAGATACATGTTTTTGTTTGAACCTCATGTGTTTTTCTGAGGGCCTCTGTATGCACTGTGGGGATAGGTGCCAGAGAAGCATTTGTTCTGAGCACTAATTGGATGATTTCATTTCCCAGAGCTGTCAATTTGACAATTTTTACATGTGGTAAGTTCAAGCAAAATAAAAATTTCCAAAATTAAAGAACAAAGCTACAAAAGCATCAAAACCAAAATACAAGTAGTCTTCAGGGTTTAAAGAGAGTTCTGTACTTGAGCACCTCCTAATGGTCAGTTCAAGGAGAGGAGCTATCCTGTGGCAGCCTTTGAGGATACATAGACTCATAAAAATACATTAGAGAAAGTCAATAGTTTGGGTGAGTGACTTCCATTTCTTTGTAAGACATACTGTCAGCAAACCATAGCAGGAAGAGAGTTGCAGTCACACAAGTTCATTCAAAAGCATGGATATAAATCTGTATCAATCCCAGATAGCAAACAAATTATTCTAGCTAGGCTTTTCAAACAAACAAACAAAAAAGCAGCTCAGATGACAAGAGATATGTAGGGAAATAAAATTCAGAGTCAAAGGAAAAGTTAAGATTGTGAAATTAAAGAGAGAGCAAGGTAATCAGGAAAGCTGATAATGTCCTTAAAACCTACTCCCCAAGTCAGACATGATGAGGTAAGGACTTGATATCTAATAGAAATGAATGTATTCTGATATTTGTTGTTTATAAAAGTAAAAACAAAGGAAATGACTTTGTTACAGCTAATTTTTGGAGCCTAAATAAAATAAAAGCATCAAGTATATTCAACAAAGCCATGTAAAACATTCGAAGTGAATAAAATAAAAGCATCAAAAGGGATGGAATTACTTTTATCTCTGCTTTTAATATTATATATAATAATAATTTCAGAAGGATTGGCCAAATTAAGCTTTCAAGGTCTAGGACAGATAGAAAGAACCTTCAGAAAAATTCACAACATGTCAGCAACAAGATGGAGTTTATGATTCTGAAACACAGATGTTCCAGAGGGACAGATAGCTGTGAAATTTTAGCTAGAGTCTTGAGATTAACTTAACTAGGCTACAGTGACCAAACTATGATTTTCTTCTGTTTGATGATAGCTTGATTTTCCTTGAGTACCTCCTCCGTTCACAGGCTATCACTTGCAATTCATATAAGTTAAAAATTCTCATTGTAGTCTTCATGATTTTGTACTTCTGGTCTATTAAAAAAAAACAAAACCTTCCTCTACATGGTATCCTTCATTCTATGCTGACCAGTTTTGAAGCTGCTCCCTTTTTTCCTTTTGTCATCCTTTTGCAAACATTCTCATGGTCCTGGTAGTAGAAAAAGCCCCTATAGAACTCAACAGCAAGCCCTGTTCTACAGGGAAGGTTTTTCCTTCTGTGTATTTAAGGATGGAGAATTAATAAGAGATTTCATGTGCATTATCATCTACATGACAATCAGAGAAAACAGAGACAGTGAAAGAGAGAGAGACAGAGAGAGAGAGAGAGACAGAGACAGAGAATGCAGAATTCTTTCCCAGGTCTTGCGTCTCTCCTAAATAGGAGTGATTTAGCATGTAATTTTTTCTTTAGTCACCCCCTCTCCATCCTATACTCCTCTTCTCTAGAGATTTAATTAACTATACACTGTTACCATCATTTGCTATCATTTTTGCTTAGGGACACTATCATGGCCTTTAGTATAGTTCCCTCCTCTGCTATTTTATGGAGTTTTTATCAAATTAAAAGTTAGGAGTGTAATCAGAGTAGCTCAGAGTTCCCAGTGAAGAAAATCTCTAACATTCAGACAGAGGTTTGGTTATCTACCCCAATTAAATTTTTGTGTAACTTCAAATGTTAGGGGTTGGCCTAATTCAGGCCAGCATCACGTCAATTCAAGGCAAATCTTAGTGACCCGTGGCAACTATCTAAAATTTTAAGGTGCAGAACATTTTCTAATATGCATTGGTTGGAATTAAATAAGGTACTGGTAGGTCATTTAATAGTTTACAAAAGATGATTACTTAGCTATAGCACAGAAAGTATATTCAACAAAGATATTTTAGCACTTAGCTTGAGTAGCCGGAGCTCCCCTTCATGTCTGGTCAGCAGTTCAGGATGTTTCTACTTACCTGATCTTGGAACATCTGCCAAGTCAGAAGATCCCCAATAGCACATGGATGGTCCTTCAACTCCCTAAAGTGATCAGGAAACCACATGATTATGACCGAGATTACTGGGACACTGTAATCAAGGGAAGCACAGCTTATCTTAGTTCTCTGGGCCAGTCATGTCCCAGGGACAACTTTATCAGTGTCCAGGGAAAAACTAATCTAACTATACTGTGGGATGTGGGGAAAAACCTGGTAGATAACAGTGCCATGACACCAGCTAACCACTGACCTCTCCATAGTTGAATCAAAGCCAGGATACAGAAGTTTAGGTAAAAGAAAGCAGCAGAAAATACAACTATATCATTACTGAACAGGCATGGGGAGGGAAAGTTGACTTTAAAAAAAAAGCAGGCCTTTTTTGGAACTTCTCCCAGTCCTTGAAAAGGTCAGTACAACTGGATACCTAATGGCCCACCTTGATGTCTCCCTTTTGGGCTTCAATTCCGTTCTCTTTTTAGTTTCTCCTTTTGTTGGCTGTTTCCCCTGTGCAACTGATTCATTCTGGTTTGACTCATTAAGACCCCACTCCTTCTTCCCAGTCTGCTCTCTTACAATGGGTATGTAGATCTCTTTCAAAACTCCTGGTTATGACTCAAGTTCCCGTTCTGGTTCAAAGATTATAACAGTCCAAATTACTCTCAGAGTTACAAATAGAGGGAATACTTATCACTCTGAATTACAACCCAGAATGCCAGTCAGTTCTCAAACCCTTATTATACTAGTAAAATGGTCAAACTTTCTTCTTTAATCTGAAAATTAAACTGGAGAGGCTAACAGAAGAAAACACATTCTTTAGAAGACCCCATTCTCTGGAAAGACAACTCCCAGTGAAAGACTGAATGAATTTTCCTAGGCATCTGTTAAACAGATCCTATGCTCACTATCACTTTGAACTCCAGACCTGAATCATCATGCTGGTAGGAGAGGCAAATTGATGACACATTGCTGAATAATGGGTGGAGAAATTCTACTTCACAGGATTTCGGATGGATGAAAGAAGGTTTATATTAAGCAGACAGTGGTGACCAATTAATTATTAAATACTGCAGTCAAGGTTTTATTTTTTTTCCTACCCCTACAAAATTTCTAATTTTAAGTGATCATCATTATCAATTAATATGTATTGAGTGCTCATTGTATCTATGCCTGTTGCTAGTACACTGGATCCATTGCTAGAAATTAGAACTGGAAGGAACCCTAGGGAACAATTAGCCCAATCTGCCTGTTTTACAGAAGAGAATACTGAAATCAAAGGGAGTTGAGTGGCTTGCCTAAAGACACACAAATAGTAATTACATGAGCTGAGATTTGAACCCAGATCTTCAGACTGACAAGTTACTAACTTTTCCATTGCCTTGCAATGTGTTAATCCTTTATTCGTGCTCACCGCAGTTTGGATTCATTTAATTACTAAACATATGAATGAGTGAATACTTTAAAATAAAATCAAATGTAACCTGTTGCTTGCATAATTTATATAATAGAAAATGTGTTGAATTTCAACTCAGAAAACCTGGGTACAGGGATTTACTTAGGTCTGCTTGTATAAGTTCTAGATAGTAGACTGTTAAATTATCTTTTTAAAAAAATTATTTATTTCATTAAATATTTTCCAATTACATTAAAAAGTTTTCACATTCATTTTTTAACATTTTGAGTTTTAAATTCTCTCTCCCCTGCCACCACCCCTTGAGAAGACAATATATCATTTAGACATGTGAAGTCATACAAAACATATTTCCATATTAGCCATATTGGAAAAGAAAACACAACCCAGAAACAAGAAAAATAAAGAAAGTTTTAAAAGGTATGGTATTTCTGCACTCAGAATTCATCAGTTCTTTCTTTGAAAGTGGATAGCATTTCTCATCCTGGGTCATTTGGAATTGTCTTGAATCATTGTCTTGATCAGAGTAGCTAAGTCTTTCTCAGTTGATCATTGATACCATATTACTGTTACTGTGTACAGCATTCTCCTGGCTCTGCTCACTTCATTCTGTACCAGTTCATGGAAGTCTTCCCAGGTTTTTCTGAAATCATCCTGCTCATCATTTCTTAGAGTACAATAGTATTCCATTGCAATCATATACCACAGCTTGTTCAGCCATTCCCCAATTGACGGGCATCCCCTTAATTTACAGTTCTTTGCCACCACAAAGAAACTTGCTAATAGTTTTGTACAATAGGTCCTTTCCCCTTTTCTTTGATTTCTTTGAGATACCTGGCACTTTTTTTAAGGGAGAATAGCTTGTAGAGTCAACGCTGGATTTCTAAGAGAACTTGGGCTCCTTTCAGATTACAGTGTCTCAGATTAAATTATAGGTTGAAGTGAATGGGATTATCTGGTCCAGTGGTGTCAAACTCAAATAGAAACAGGACCACATATGAATCCCTGCAGGTCCCATATGGATTTAGAAAATCATATGTTAACATTATCTATATTCTATTGTATTTTTATTTATTTTGTTAAGTATTTCCTAACTACATTTTAATCTGGTTTGGGTCTCTGTTTGGTGATGTTACAGGCCCCCCAGCTGTGTGTTTTAACACCTTTTTGGCTAGATTCTGGTCCAACCCCTCAGATTAGGAAACTAAAGCCTGGAGAAGTTAAATGATTTGCTTAAATGCACATGGGTAAATGGTAATACAGCATTCAAACTAAGATCTTCTGACTCCAGACTTAATGGTTTTTTTCTGTTTTGTTTTTCCCCAGAATGCCACTTTGCTTTTACATTTGGGTGATGCCACATATTTGAATTATCAATTCAAAGGATCATAGATTTGAAGCTTGGAAGGGACCCTAGAGGCCACCTGGTCAAACCTTCTCATTTTAAATATTGAGAAATGGAGGCTCCAAGAAATGAAGTGATTTGTCCAAAATCACACAAGTAACTGAGGTAGAGAGCTTCTGTTTCTAATGCCAATTCTCTTTTCATCATACCATCTTGCCTCTCGCCAAGATGAGTCAATTATGAGCCAGTTGGATCTGTGGCAAAAGTTTATTTATCAAATAGGGAAAAGAACCAGACAATTAAAACTTAATTCAAAAAAGTTTCCCCCTATTAAAAAAAAATTGGGGCGGCTAGGTGGCACAGTTATTAGAACATCAGCCTTGGAGTCTGGAGGACCTGAGTTCAAATCTGACCTCAGACACTTAACATTTACTAGCCATATGACCTTGGGCGATTGCCCTACCTTCCCCCCTCCAAACAGCAAAAGAAAAAAAAAAATAAGGGAAACATTTGGAACATGAATAAATGTCAGCTCTTGGATATCAGATTTCTGAATATTTTCGGAACTATGAGAGCTCCCCCAAAGATAGGTCCCTAGTGCAATCACCAATTCCTATAGAGCCCAGGTTCCAGAAAGGTGGGGTAGAACATGCCATGGGTAAGTGCTTAATAGGTGAAGAGAAAATGAACAAAGTTGAGGAAAGAAAATGTGTTTTTAGCATACTCTACTGTTTGAGGGAAACAAAGAGAGAATATCCAGTAAACAATACAGAAGATAAAGATGGATAAGGTATACATAAGGACTTTAAAAGGTCCCTTCTGCTCTGAATTTATGACCCTTTGCAAGATAATAGAGATAATAATTGTCTGAGCTTAAGGATATTATGTAAAAGCTGGAGGCCGTAGTAGATCTGAAGCAGGAAAACATGTAGAGGGGACTGTAGCTCTTTAATGACAATGTGTTTCATTCAAAGAAAAAAAAATCAGTCTAGGCATAATTCTTATGTTAGCCATTTGCTCTTCTTCCTTTCTTTTAGCCCAACCCCTGACACACTTAATGGAAGACAATGTATTTGTGAATTTGTAGATTTTCTTTTCCCCTAGGATGCCTCTTTGGAGTTCAAGGTTGTAGCTTGATAGGACATTGCAGACCAGCTGTGTACCCCATCTCATCTGTGGCCCTCCAAGTCTACCAGGTACGAAAGGTGGCTTTGTTGCCTCCGTATGCCAAGAATCTATTGGACTGCATATTTATTTTGCCTCCTTTTAATTAATGAAGGAAGGTAAGAATTTGATGGGTTAATTTTAGTTTTGTAGTGAGCCACATAAGGTGGGACCCCTCACAATTGCAAAAGACAAGTTTTGCAGGACATTTTTTAAAAAGTAGATCAGTTTCAGGCATCAACCACCCATAGAAGCTGCTCAGATGCAACTGGCAGAACTCTAACCCCACTCCCTACTTCTAGATCATTTTGTTGTAAGAATCCCACCCTTCCTCTTTTCATTTTAGACGGCGTGTGTGTGTGTGTGTGTGTGTGTGTGTGTGTGTGTGTGTATTTAAAACTCTGGTATCATCTTTAGCTTCTCACTTTCCCACATCCCACCTCTACTTATAGTTCTTCTTTTACCCAAGGACTTGGAATGTAAGCCTAATGGATGAGATAGAAATCATTAGTATATTTTGATCCATTCTGGAGAGCAATTTGGAACTATGCCCAAAGGGCTACAAAACTGTATATTCACCTTGACCCAGCAATACCACTTTTAGGTCTACATCCCAAAGAGATCATACAAATGGGGAAAGGACCCATATGTACAAAAATATTTATAGCAGCTCATTTTGTGGTGGCCAAGAATTGGAAATTGAGAGGATGTCCATCAATTGAGGAATGGCTGAACAAGTTGTGGTATATGAATGTAATGGAATACTATTGCTCCATAAGAAATGATGAGTAGGCAGACTTCAGAAAAACCTGGAAAGACTTGCATGAACTGATGTTGAGTGAAGTGAGCAGAACCAGGAAAACATTGCACACAGTAATAGGAACATTGTGTGATAACCAACTTTGATAAACTTAGCTCTTCTCAGCAATGCAATGATCTAAGACAATTCCTAAAGACTCCTAATGGAAAATGCTATCCACATCCAGAGAAAGAATAATCTGAATGCAGATTGAAGCATAATATTTTTTTTCTTTATTTTTCTCATGTTTTTTTTTTCTCCTTTGGTTCTATTTCTTCTTTAAAACATGACTAATGTGGAAATATGTTTGCTATGATTTTACTTGTATGGCCTATATCAGATTGTATGCTGTCTTGGGGAAGGGGAAGGGAAGAGAAGGAGGGAGAGAAAATTTAAAACTCAAGATCTTGTAAAGTTGAATGTTAAAAACTAAAAGTAAATAAATAAATTTAAAAAAAATTGTTAGGGGCTGCTACTAACTGGGGGCTTGAAAGGAACCAGAGAGACTTTTACTGAAATTATAACATTCAATTCTCTAAAAGCAAAGAACAAAATGAATCAAGGTCATCTTGGATCCCTCTAGGTAAAGGAAAAGAAGCCAACAGTGTGGTGGGAGGAGATTTGGTAAGTGGAAGCAGGAGTTGCTGCCTTTGGATGAAGTGTCTTTCTATTCTTTAAGGAAACCCATACCCCTCTGCGTCCCTCAGAGGTTGGTAACTAGAGAGAAAGATCACAATTAAGGGAAAAAACAGAGAGGAATGAGGGAACAGTGGCCATGCTCATTAGCAGAAGCACTTTCTACCTTGCACAGCTATTGGACACATAGCAGATCAGTAGCCAAATCTTGTTTCCGTTTTCACATTTTTCCTATCCCAATCCACATTGTCACTCATTCAGTTCAAGCTCTTATCATTTCTTGCCTGGATTGCTACAACCTTCTAATTTTTCTCCTTGCCAAATTATTTTTCCCTACTCCAATCTATTCTTCACACAGCTGCCAAAATGATTTTCCTGAAATGCAAGTCTAACCATGTCACTTTCCTACTCAAAGTGACATAGTTAGACCTGCATTTCAGGAAAATCATTAGCGGCCCCCTCTTGACTGTAGTGAGTGGTTCTCAACCTTCCTAATGCCTTAACCCTTTAATACTTGTATGTGGGTATATCTGCATGTGGGCTGACCCACCTGGAGACAGATAGAGGTGTGGTGTCTGGGTTCCTAAGATGGTCTTAGGTGACCTCTTCGACCCCTGTGAAAGGGTCATTTGACCCCCAAAAGGGTTGCAACCCACAGGTTGAGAATCGCTGTTCTAGATCAAATGTGATTTCGTCTTAATCTCATTCTTGTTAACTTTCTATTTGTGTGTGTGTGTGTAAGTTGTATAATGTTTATAATTATTAGTGCGTAATATATATATAACAGAAACAAATAAATATACAGATATTAAGGAAGTATGCTCTATTTGTTTTTTTTCACCATCAGGGCATATGATCAAAAAAACTTGGAAAGCATTGTTATAGATGTCTAAATATAGTATCTTTAAATATGACTAAGATACACTTAACTAAAAATAATGTGCTTGAGATATTTAAGGAAAAATGAAAAACACATTAAAATGCAAGCTATAATAAAGCATTTGGTGGTATTTTGATTGTATCACATCATAATATAATTGATCTTTTGACATAAAGCCAAATATTTGTCAGATAATGGGAACACACACTTTTATGTCTTAGCATCATTTATCTCTCTACTGTCTTTTCCTGACAAACTCAGTATGCTTGGCAGACATTATCTCCTTAGGTCTCACCATATGCCTTTATGCTAGGTAGTCTTATATATTTACTATAGAGCTTGGGAAATAGATATAAAGTAGAATGCCCAAGATTACACAATCAGCGACCCTGGGAATAGAACCAAGGACTGTTCACTCCATGGACCATGTTTGGTCCTCTGCACTGACTCTAAATGAGGAAAAGTTACATTTAAACCTAACATCAGCTGTAGTTCTTTTTTGCTCTTCATCAAACTCTGATGTCTGTGTTTCAGAAATTATGGTCTTCAAAAGTTTCCCTAAGCCAGAATCGTGACTTTAAAGTACAGAGGAGTTTAAAAAAGTAAGTTCTTGGCAGTTCTAGAAGTTAACATATTTTTCAGTATTACTTTTTTTCATTCTGTACAGTGTCTTACAATTGTAGACTTTATTAAACTTAATTTTGTAACTTTTAATGATGTTAATTCAAGGTATTGTAACGATACTGGGATTTGAAGATCTTCCACGCCCCTTGAGCTTGCTGATGTAGCAGGAAGGGGTGGAGCAAGAGAACGCTGGAACCAAGCTAGTCTCTGTGCGGTGCTGACTGGAAGCGGCGGCAGAGGCAGTGGCTGCGGTTGCGAACTCCTTTTGCTTTGAGCAGGGCAGAATCTCTGCTAAGGACTCCTGCTGA
>CM053580.1:396972152-396987402 GCA_028627135.1 Pseudochirops cupreus | reverse complement strand
TGAGAAAAGTTTCATAAGTTGCAATTATCATTTTTCCATGTTGGCATGTAAATAGTTCAACTTTGATAAGTTCCTTATGATTTCTTTTCCATGTTTACCTTCTCATGCTTCTCTTATTTGAGTGTCAAATTTTCTTTTCAGTTCTAGTTTTTTCAGCAAGAATGTTTGAAAGTCTTCCACCTCACTGAATGACCATATTTTCCCCTGGAACATTATACTCAATTTTGCTGGGTAGGTGGTTCTTGGTTTTAATCCTAGCTCCCTTGATCTCCAGAATATCATATTCCAGGCCCTTCGATCCCTCAGTGTAGAAGCTGCCAGATCCTGGGTTATCCTAATTGTGTTTCCACAGTATTAAAATTGTTTCTTCTTGGCAGTTTGTAATATTTTCTCCTTGATCTGGAGACTCCAGGACCTGGCTATAACATTCCTAGCAGTTTTGTTTTTGGGATCTTTTTCAAGAGGTGATCAGTGAATTCTTTCAAGTTCCATTTTGCCCTGTGGTTCTAAAACATCAGGGTAATTTTCCTTGAGAATTTCTTGAAGGATGCTTTCTAAGTTCTTTTTTTGATCATGGCTTTCAGGTAGTCCAATAATTTTTAAATTGTCTCTCCTCGATCTATTTTTCAGGTCAGTGGTTTTTTCAAGGAGATATTTCACATTGCCCTCTATTTTTTCATTTGTTTGGATCTGTTTGATAGTATCTTGATTTCTCATAAAGCCATTTGCTTCCATTTGCTCCACTCTAATTCAGAAGGAATTATTCTCTTCAGAAAGCTTTTGAGATTCTTTTTCCATTTGGCAAATTCAACTTTTTAAGGTGTTCTTCTCCTCATTGGCTTTTAAGGCCTCTTTTGCCATTTGAGTTAATCTATCTTTTAAGGTGTTATTTTCTTCAGTCAGGTTGTTGATTTTCTTTTCATGATTTTCTTGCATCATTCTTATTTCTCTTCCCAATTTTTCCTCCACTTCTCTCATTTGGTTTTCAAAATCCTTCTTAAGTTGATGTATGGCTTTGAGGAAGTCTTCATGTTGCTTGGAAGCTTTTGGTGCGGGGGTTCTGACTGCATTGTCTTCCTCCCATTCCATGCTTTGATCCTTTTTGTCCCCAAAAAAGGAATCTAAAGTTGGATTGCTGTTCTCACTTTGCTTCCTTTGCCTGCTCATGTTGCCAGTCAATTACTTGACTTTTTAGCTCTGTGGAACTCTGCTTCCAGAGCAGAAAGCTCTGTCCTAAATCACTGGGGTTTTTGTAGCTGCTGGGGCTATTAGGAGGCCGCTGCAGCCCCCACCAGCTTTGGCTCACTGAAAACGCACCCAAAGATCACCACCCAACACCACAATCCCAATCCAGGCAGCTTAATGCAAGAGCACTTAGTTTCTGAATGATTGTTTGGCCCCTCTGCAGTCTGTAGGCCGGGAGCTCTGAAGCAGCCATGTGGAGGCAGCTGCAAGGTCAGCGCTTCTGCTGCTTCCTTGCCCTGGAGGCAGTTTGGCTGGACTCTCTCCCCTAAATTTAGTCAAGTTCCTTTAACCTTTCACTTAGTCCTTGTTTCTTATGGGTTGATAGTTCTGGAAATCGCCACAGCTGCTGCTGATTCTCCTGAAGGCTCCAGCTGTGGGTTGTCCTGGCTGCCCTGTCACCAAACCATGGTTTCAGGCCGGGCTGGACTCGGCTCCCTGCATGCTGAGATGAGCCCTTCCTGTCCCACATGCTGCGTTGTATTCAGCAGGAGATGTGTTTTTCTGTAATTCTTTGAGTTCTGGAGCCCTAAAATTTGTTTAGAGTCATATTTAATGGGTGTTTTAGGTAGCTATGTGGGAGCTGTGGAGTTTTCTTGCTTCTACACCACCACCTTGGCTCTGCCCCCCTCTACTTAATTCTTTAACCTACCAGGTCATCCTAGGGCAGCTAGGTGGTCCAGTGTATAGAGGGCTGGACCTGGAGTAAGGAAGACATGAATTCAAATCTAGCCTTAGAGACTTAACAGTTATGTAACCCTAGGGAAGTCACTTAACCCTGTTTGCCTCAGTTTCCTCATCTAAAACATGAGGTAGAGAAGGAAATGGCAAATCATTCCAGTATCTTTGCCAAGAAAATCCCAGGTGGGCTCATAAAGTCAGACATGACTGAAGTGGCTGAACAACAAATCCTTAAACCACTCAGAGAGAAGGCAGTTAAGGTGTAGATGGCCAAAGTATCCTGCTTCACACCATCTAATTCGTATGTAAGTGATAATGGATACTTTGAATGTAATAGGTCAGAAGTGTCAGTTTCTATAATTGTTTAATGACTGTGAGATACATGTACACTCCCTAGTTATCACTGCAGAAAACCAGAGTTTGCTTTGTCACCATGAGGTGGATGTAAGCCATCTCATTTAAGAGATTCTGCTTTGGATTCTCAGGGCAGTTGAGCTGAACTTAGGGTTTAGAGATCACAGCTGATCTCAGGAAAGGCTTCTAATTGGCTTTTGGAAGAGGCTGCAGAGTATTCACTGATATCTGCTACTTGAAAGATCTGGCTTTGGTAGACTTTGCATTAGTTGACTGAAAGAGTTGACAAAAGGAACAAAGGTTTTACCTCTGCCACTTCCTGCTTGAGAGGTGGAACCCACTCAGAATTTGAGCAGAGAAGCTAGTGGAGAACAATCCTGCTTATTAGTATTGTGTAGCCTGTTTTTAGGAAAAAAATAGAACATCACTTCAGTGGCTAGTTGTCTTGTACGATATCTATACTTATATTTATGCTTCTCTTCTATGACTCTATGATTTTGTGTCCACATGCCCCTCTACAGTATACAGGGAAGGCATATCCCTGCATTATGAGTGAAATGTTTTTTTAAATTATTTTTCAGTGATAAAATAGGAAGCACACCAGTAGGGGCTCAGGAAATTCAGTGTATGGTAGTAGTTAAGTGGTCTCCCTACAAGGGTTACTTCTAGAGCCCTGAGTGAGTGAGTTACATCAGTGTCTTCCCGCTCTCAGAACTCCTAATCTGGCAGTATTAGTGTATGTTGGATGAGCAAGCTAGCTGAGAGAGAGAGAGAGGGAGAGAGAGAGAGAGAAAGTCTAGAGATAAGATAAAGGGGGGGAGGTGTCACCAGTCATTTACATGTTAATGGATAGTCAGAGCTTACTAATTATTTGCTGAATGAATGAATGCATCTTAAATACATCATATGCATTGTGATCTGCTATAATAAAACTATTTATTCATTTAGAGCAAGGGTCAGCAAACTACAGCGCAAGAACCAAATTCAACCAGCAGCCCATTTTTGTACCTCTGTGAACAGAGAAGTCTTAAAATTTTTCAATGCAAAAAAGTTTTATTTGAAAATGTAAAAACAATTCTTAGTTGAAGGGGCTCTATAAAAGTAGGCAATGACAAGTTTGGCTGTGGGTTGTAGGTTGTTTAACCCTGATTTAGAATATAAAATCATCAATGATGGAGCTAGAGGGTACTTTAGAGATCATGTAAGTCAATTGTTTATTTTGCACAAGATAAAACTGAGACCCATTTTTATTAGTGATAAATTTCAGTGACTTGGCCAATGTCATATAGCAGTTTAGTCATTTAATATGTAAAAGAATACAAAAAATAATGGGAAAGTTATTTGAAAGATGGTTTGCATATTGTAAGTTGTTTATTAACATTCACTTAGGGGCAGCTAGGTGGCACAGTGAATACAGCACCAGCCCTGGAGTCAGGAGGACCTGAGTTCAAATCCAGCCTCAGACACTTAACACAAAAACTAGCTGTGTGACCTTGGGCAAGTCACTTAACCCCAATTGTTCTACCTTCCCCCCTCCAAAAAGCAAAAAAAACCAAAAAAGATGAACATTCCTTTAGTTCAAGCCTGCACAGCCTGCAGCTTGTGGGCCTCAGGCTGTGAAGGCCTGCCTTAAGTGGATCTTTGTGAAGGTTATCTCAAAAACCACTAGATGACCACTTAAATTACGGCCCCACTGGACTGAATGACAAGATCTGACTGGACTTGTGATTAGCTCTGAAAAATTAATCATCGTAAAATTCAGGAGAAATAGAGAGACATGGAGTTTCTAATTAAATGGTATAATCAAACATCAAATAAACTGGAAGGCCATTCATCGGAACTTTCAGTGAATGGGAGGTTTTTTGTTTTGTTTCTTTTTACATTTTGTTTTTAGGACAAACAGAAAACTTGAATAAACTCAAGCATGTGGTAAGGCTTTAGGTAAACATACAATTTTCATGGAATTTGTCAAATATATGTACACATATGTATGCATACATATATATGCATGAATACACATATGTATACATATATGTCCCATGTTTATTTAGCATCCACTGCTTTCATGCTACACAGTGATGATTGAATTTTAAAATAATTGCTTTGAGTCATTGCTAGAGTAGCAATTATCAAAGAAAAATTAAATTTTGTACAGTGTACTACACTTAATAAGTCAGGAGAGCAGACCATTTCCTCCCTTCTCTTCCCCTATTTGATCCAGAAAATCTTTAAGATCCCCTCTAATGCTAAAGTTTTATAATTCAATGATTCCGCATTAGCCGTGTTAATTATTTTTGAAACAATTCCACATAATGGTTGGAACAGAAAGTTTGAGTTTGTGTTAACCTGAAAAATTATTTTAACATTTCTAAATATTCTGATTATTTGAGATTTTATTTGGGAAAGATACCAATGATCACAGATAATTGATGGGGTACTTAATTGTATATTACCAAGGTGGCAAGATGCTTTTCTAGAGGCAGAGTATATCACCAAGCTCCCAGGTACAGGAGATAAAGGGGGATTGAAACATGAAGTTGGTATACAGGCCTCATGGGCAGATAATCAAGCTCTTGCCTTACTTGAATAGGGCACAAGGTGAGAAGAGGGAAAAGGAGGAAAGAATATTTTGATTGTCAGTTTCAGAAATCAATCAGTTTTCCCTCAGATCAATAAGCAAGTCATTTAGCAAATGATGGTAACATCAGCCACCCCACAGAGTGCTCATAAGTCTTTTCATCATTGAAATTAAATCTAGTCCACAGTCCTCCAAGGATCTAACTTGTGAAAGACAACAAACCACATTCATCATATCCACATATTTAATATTAAAAAACCCCACCATGACAATAGACACAACAGCAGGAAACAAATACAATTAGCAGAGGAAGCATAGGTAAAACATTTAAACCCACAGCTTTTATGTATTAGCTCAACGATTCAGTTCAAACCTCACTTTCCAATTCATCTGTCTCCAGGTGTCCTCCATTTCAGTAACAGACCTTATTTTCTTCATCAGATTTTGTGCCACTGGAACATCTGAAAAAATAAAGGTTGTACCTTCCTAAATCACATGCAGCTTCAAAGAGCATAATATCTTGTGATATTTTTACATAAGAAGGTCTATTTTACCTCAGAGAAACTTTTGTATATGCCCACATAATGCTACTACCTGATGCTTATGTAATATCTGTTACCTGAGGAGTGGTGATGCGTTACCAAGATAAACTCATTTATCCTTACAAGAGTATTTGGAGATCGCCACTGTCAGCCTCATTTTACAGATGAAAACACAAGACATTGCAAGATTAAGTGGTTTCCTTGGGGTCTAATGGTCAGTCAGCGATCAAGTAGAGACTATAATTCACAACGTCTTCCTTTTGATGTTCATTATTCTATCCACTAGAGCACATGCTTTTCTTAGAGGGATGGCCTGAGCAATAATAATGTTATTCAGTGTTGTCAAAGAGGCTGCTTACCATCCCTGCCTCTTAAAAGGGAAAAGAGTCTTCTATCCCAGGAGTGTGTACAGAAGATAGTCATCCCCTGCCCCAGTCTTATATTTCCTGATAACATCCCTAATTGTCTTTTTAAGGTTGGAGGGGAAAAGGAAAACTTCTGTAAGCACATTAGTGCAGCTCAACAATATATAGCTACAAAACAACTGTCAGAATAACTTCCTTAAATTTCTTTTGCTTTTTTTGGGGGGGGGAGGGCAATTGGGGTTGAGTGACTTGCCCAAGATCGCATGGCTAGTTTTGTGTTAAGTTTCTGAGGTCAGACTTGAGCTCAGATCCTCCTCGCTCAAGGGCTGGTGCTCTATTCACTGTGCCACGTAGCTGCCACCTTCCTTACTTTTTTGAATTTGTCTCTCCATACTCTTTCTGTTTCCTCTGCATTGTTTATAGTATCTTCTCAAAATAAACCTTATCAAGTTCCCACATTTTCTCAGGTACAGATAATAAAAATCTCATTTCTTACAACTGACTCTCACATGCTACCTCTTCTATATTTAATTTTTTTTCCCTGTATCTTGCCATCATTCCAGGCACCCCTTTTTTCTGGGGGTGTTCCCACTTTTCCCAGAAGTGTAGCCTCTGCACCTTTCTTTTCTTTATTCAGTTCCACATTTAATTTCCACCCAGGATTTCTTGCTTCCTCTTCAGATAAGATCTGAAGCATAATGAAGACGGTTCGAATTTGTAGTGCAACAATTGAAGAAGTCCTGTGAAGTCTCCCTTGTGCTCCAGAAGCACTGGAGGAGATGAGGAAAACAGGAGCCTGCCAAATGACTAAGAGCTGAAGTTCAGTTTTAAAGTAATTTCTGTCCATTTTATCAGTCTTATTTTCTGAGTCTGGCATCAATCATTTGCTCCTCCTGGTGAGAACACAAACCACTCAGTGACAAAGCACAAACAAAGAGATTATTAAAACCTCTTTAAAGGAAATAAAAGGGTCCTCTGTCCCCAGGAGTGCTTAAAGAAGATAGGCATCCCCTACCCCAATCTTATTTTCCCTGCTAATATCCCTAATTTTCTTTTTCAGGGAGGAGGGGGAAAAGGAGAAATTTTACAACCACATTGAGCAGCTCAACAATACAATACAATATTTATTTTTGTTTTATGAACGTCTCTTGGGAATAAAGGGTATGGTCATGGCCCTCTATAAATATTTTTTCTCAAATACCATATATTGCATTGAAAAAAAGCCTCACAATCCATATTATATAAAGGTAGTGACTAGACTTGTGATTTTGTTGACACAGGTAAGTCCCAGATAAAGAGAATTCATCTACTAATGCACATAGCGTATTTCACTGCATAATCATTATAGATTTTATGCCAATTTTTTTTTTGTGAAAAGTAAGGTATGACCAGCATGTGAATCTTTTGTGTGTGTTTTTAAATTGTACTGGCATTACTTAAAAATCATTTATTACTAAACTGTCTTTGGTGCAAGACTAGGATGCATGGAATACTTGGGAATATACATTAAAATTGGGAAGATGCAAGTCCCATATCACATGACTTACTCAGGGCAGCTTTGCAGGCCACTTGCTCCCCTTGCACCTACAGCTTTTCATTGGGTTGAATGGCAATACCATTAGTACTGCAGCATTCTAACAAACCATGCAAGTCAGTTTTTGGAAATACACTGACAATGTGCATTGACTGAGAATTCAAGGTTCATGGCTCACAACGCACGAGAGATAAATGTATATCCATATACCACTGGGGAATACATGGCTGCTCTCTTCACCTTTTAAGTGGTGTGAGAATCAGAATTATACCATGCAATGATTGCATGATAAAAGACTATAAACCAGTTTTTGGACTGAAAAAAAACCAAACAAACTGGGGTGAGATGATTATGTGGTAGTGATGATCGTGCTGTGAATACGGTAAGCATCTTCTTTGCAGCTTAGTCTTAGAGAGTTGCCCAGAACATTGAGAGGTTACCTAACTTATGGTCAAATAGTCACTATATGTCAGAGGCAGAAATTAAACCAGGTCTTCCTGAACAGATCTATCAAGCTATACTATCTTTCACACATAATACTTACACTAGCATTACATATTGCATATTATTGTAAGTGAATAATTTACAATATATTGTTTATTTGTAAATGTAAAGGAAGAGGGAATGTTCTATAACAACCCCACCCATATGACTACTTTTATGTTTAGGGATTCTTCCATAAAATCTCCCCTTACATTTCAATAATGAGCTATACTTTCAAATTATAGTTATGTGAAGAGATCAGTGACATAATCTAAGAAAAAAAAATTGTGTAGTTGATAATAATGTGTTTCAGTTGAGATTTTCAGAAGTTGCATTTTTTTTTCCTGGTAACTTGAAAGACCAAACATACATGGATGATATTTTTGTCTCTGCAGTTTTCTTAGTTCTCCATCACAACTGTCTTGTAGTTTTAGAATGTTATTATGCCTCTGTGTCTTTAAAAGTACATGGAAATAAGCAGCCTACAATGCAAGAGGGATATCTCAAAGATAAAGAAATACATAAATAGTGAACTTGGGACCTTAGGATGTTCCTATCTGAAGAAATCTGGAGGGAATACTAGCAGATCTGACATTAATATTAAGGAAAAAAGTTAAAGAAAAATAACAAAAATGAAACTGGGCAATATGAAAGTTAACTATATAACTCAAACACCAAACAGTAAACATCTTTACTGAATTGCTGACCTAATTTAAACATAAATTTGCTTTATCTCTTTTATGTCAGTACAACATGATGTTGTGAGAAAGTCTGAGTTTTAATTCTATCTTTACAGTCTGTTTATTAGCTACGTTGCCCTGGGCATATCATACAAGCACTCATCAGGTGTCTCATTTGTCCATCTCACTGAGATGCTTTCAGAAATAAATGAACTAGGTATTTCAAAGTGTCTTGGAAACTGTCAGTTGCAACATAGGTGTAAAGTATTATATCAGTCTGGAAGTGGGGAGTAGTCCATACCTTTGATTAAATTGATACAGATCTTTGCACCCAAAGGATCAGTGGACCTTTCCATTTGCAGTTTGGCTGAACCCTCCACAGTCTTGGACAATACTACGGATCCTACCTCTGGATTCTCCAGTGGTTCTCAACCTTCCTAATGCCGTGATCCTTTAATAGTCATATGTGGGCATGTCTGTATGTGGACGGACCCGCCTGGAGCTGGATAGAGGAAGTTCCTAAGACCATGGGAAACATGTGTTTTCTGATGGTCTTAGGCGACCCCTGTGACCCCTGTGAAAGGGTCGTTAGACCCCAAAGGGGTTGCAACCCACAGGTTGAGAACCACTAGGCTAGATCCTTGTATCTTACCATTTAGCCTGCTGTAGTAGCCTAAGGACCACTTACAGTCTTTCTACACACCTTCAGCTTAATTCTCCCCTATGTATTGTCTCTAGCTTTTCTATTTTGCTTCTTATATCAGAAATGTCTCAATATTCTCTTTGTATTGTTAGCACTTAGAATAACGCTTTGCATTTAGCAAGCATTTAATAAGTACTTAAAAAAACATTTAATTTCTGGCATATAAACCTCCCCAATCCATGCAAATCAGCAAACTCATCTGCAATTTACAGAATCAGAAAAGTTGTCTGGGGCATGGCAAGTGATTTACCCATAGTGTCATAGAATGTATGTATGTATTAGAGGAAGGATCTGAGTTCAGGCCTTCCTGACTCTAAGACTAACCCTCCATCAAACAAGCTAAGATGCCTCTCTGTTAAATGTATTATCAGAGTTTTAGAACATTTGCTTTATACTAAAAAAAGTCAGCAATGATAGAGAAGCCAGCAGTTTTGGAGTGCAGCAAGGCAAATTGAAGGTGGAAAAAATTTCTAATGGTAGATTTTCTGCTTATGTAATTTTTTTTTTCAGATTCATGATGCTAGTTTAGTACAGAACATTTTATGGATCTTCTTCAAACAGTGTTTCTGAGATGGATTTAAAAATATGAATGCACCGTTCAGCTTATCCTGCTGTTTTCTGTGAGTAAAAGAGGGATGGAAACACTGGCTCATGTTCCATGACTTTGGTTTGAATTGGGGCCACCTACATAGCATCCTGCTGAGGGTATTTAAACCACAATCTACACTTTTAAACAGATAAAATGTTCAAAGGAAAATGCATAAAATTCAAAAGAAAAACATGGAATTTTTTAGTAAAAAAGTGTTATCCCAATTGGTGAAGCAAGAGCAAGGTAATTTTTATTTTAGAAAATAAAATAGAATATTTTATTTAGAAAATAAAATAAATTTTATTTTAGAAAATAAAAAAATATCTATTCTATGTCCCCATAGAATAGATAACAATATATCTAGGTTATTTAAAAGCAAAAAAACCCAAAAAGCTCATGGACAAATTTAATTTTTGCCTAAGATAGTAACTTTTCTTCCTGGGAAAATGAGTATGATTAATACAAATGACTATACTTAATGAGCCACTACTTAGCACCAGACCATAGAGCGGACTGAAGACAAATGGATGTATAAGGAGTGGAACCTGCCTTCGACAATCTTATCATATGGTTGAGGAGAAGAATGATATACAAAATATGCAGAATGAGACATACATTTTCAGACATGGACCATATGGGGATTTGTTTTGCTTGATTATGTATATTTCTTACAAGCATTTCCCCTGTCTTTCCCATCCTGGGTTAGAAGAAGAGGGAGGGAGAAAAAAATAAGTGCTTGCTAATTGGAAAAAGAAAAAACAGACCAATCTAGTTGAGGAAACAGAAGATACATACCTAAAATTACGAATGTCAGGTATCATAGCCTAAAAACTCAATAAGTGACTTAGGTCATAGCTTCATAAATCTAGAGGTATGAAGGTATTAGAAGTCCTCTAGTCTAATTCTCTGAATTTAAAGATGAAGAAACTGAGGCCGAGGGAGATTAAGTGACTTGACCAAGGTCAAACAGATAGAAAGTATCAGATATTGTGTTCATCATTACGTGTCTTAAAGTTGTTGTCATTGCATAAGTTGCTCTTCTGATTCTGTTCATTTCACTTTGCATTCCAGGAGTCTCCAAAATTGTCTCATTGTTTCTTGTAGTGCAATATTATTTCATTACAATCATATACCATAATTTATTCACTCATTCTCAAATTGATGAGTATCCCATTAGTTTCCAGATATTTCCTTTTCTTTTAATTCCCTCTTTGGATTGGGAAGTTTGCTTGCTCTGGACTATTCCTACTATAGTATTCTCTTTCTTCTTAACTAACACCCTGTGCCTCCCTTCCTTCTCACTTTTTTCTGTGTTGTCGTTAGTGTCTTTCCCCACATAACTGTGGGTATATCCTACTCTCCTTTGTTCATTTCAGATAAGGGTATAGTTCATCTGATGCTTACTTCCCCTATCTCTTCCCCCACGCTTATATAATCTTCTCATCCATATCAGTTATGAGAAATACCACATTCTATTCCTTTCTTCTTTTCTACTCTTGGGTATTTCTTTTACCTTGCCTTCTCCTTCTCCTCTTAACTTAAAAGAGAAACAATCCAACCCCAGTCCTTTGTTTTTATTAATAAACTCCTTCAGTATGCTTTGAAGTAATTTAAATTCTGAGGGGATGTTTCTCCCCCATTAGAACAGTCCATTATCATTATACAGCCTTTTCTAATCAATCAAGTGAATTTATCTTTCTAGATTTCTGTGAGCTGTATGTTTACATTTGAAAGTTTCTACTGAAAACTGGTCTTCTTGTCAGGAATGCTTGAAACACTTCTTTGCCATTAAAGGTCTAGATTTTTGTTCCCCTGTCTGATTATACTCGGTTTTTCAGGGTTAGTTATTCTTGGCTATAATCCTCTATCTTTTGCCTGTCAAAATACTTTATTCCAAGTTCTTTTCTCGTTTATGGTACAAATTTCCAGGTCTTATTTGATTTTAACAGCAGTTCTTTGGTACTTGAACTCATTCTTCCTGGCTATTTGCAATGTTTTTTCTTTGATGGGGAAGCCCTGGATTTTGGCTATGATATTCTTGGTACTTTTCCTTTTGAGGAGTTTTTCATAAAATAACTCATGGATCTCTGGTTCTAATAGATCCAAAAGAGTTGTCATTTGTGATTTCCTGAAATAAAACATCCCGGATTTTTTCTCTGGCTATAGTTTTTCAGGTAGTCTGATGATATTTAGATGACCTTTCCTTAACTTATTTTCCAGCTCATTTTTTTGGGGGGGAGGGATAGGAAATGCATTTACATTTGTCTCTATTTTAATTTTGAGCCTTTTGGTTTCATTCTGCTTCTTGCTGTTTCATGGAGTCCTTGATTTCTACTTGCTCTATTTTAATTTTCAGGGAGTCTGATACTTGTGTAAGCCTTATCTCTTTCTTCTCTAAACTGTTTTTTCTTCTTTCAATTTTTTCCTATAGAACTTTTATTAATTAAAAAAATTTCTTGCTTTTTCCCTCAGCATCCATGTAGTCTTTTTGGAAAATCTGTTGTTTCTTTTTTTCATTTAAGTCTCTGCTTAAAGTTGTTATAGTATGGGGATTGGGATTTTTGTGGATTGGGATTTTTGGTATCTTTGAATCTATAATAATTCTTTACAATAGTCAGTGACTTATTTTGTGTACTCATTTCTCTAGTGGTAAAAACATAACCTGTGAGTAGACTGCCTGAATGGGGACCCAGCTAATTGGGTAACTCAGCTTGTCCTCTCCCTCTCCTCTCCAAAGGAATGTAAGAAGAAGCTGCCCAGTTAACTTGAGGTTTATCGATTAGACTTCTTCCTTCCTTCCTTCCTTCCTTCCTTCCTTCCTTCCTTCCTTCCTTCCTTTCTTTTTTCTCTTTCTTTCTTTCTTTCTTTCTTTCTTTCTTTCTTTCTTTCACAAAACCTTAAACCCAGTTCACTCTGGTCCCTGCCCAGGCTCCACTTAATGGCTGTATTTTAGGCCCTCCTGGCTTAGAGTGAATGTCAATGGTAAAGATATGTCTTTGCAACAGGAACCCTGAGGGTCTTCCCTCCCAGCTTATTTTTTTTTCTAATTAAAGGGGCCTCCCTTGACTCACTTCTTAAAGAGGCCTATTCACTGAATGGGTGTTACCTCACTCTATGTGAGTATCTGTAGAGCCCAATATTTAAAATGCAATATTTACAGTACCCACAATCACAATAAAGACCGTGACTATAAGTATTGCTTGACACTGAATCACAAAATATATCAAACTCTCCAGGTAGAGGACAGAACTGAAGCATTTATTTAGATACCAGAAAACTGAATCCCAAAACCAGTAATTTGATTGCATCAGAGTAACAAAGATATTCAGAAGCCATAATAACTCTGAGAGCCACAGCAACCTTCAGCCTTCCCACAAACCAATATCTACTCATGAGCCTATTTGACTCCTTGCCTGAGTGTCCTCTCTCCCCCACCCTCTTGCTAGCTCTGACTTCTAGCTTCCTGTGGGCTCTGCTTTCCTTCAGCAAACTCCTCCCACCACAGGCTCCATCTGATTACATTCAGCTTATTAGGGGGCAGAGTTATTTTCAAAGCATGGGAGGTCTTCAAACTCCCCCCCTAGGTCTATTAAGGGGCAGGGAAGATCTTCAAATTGCTACTCCCATTACAGTGGGAAAAGGCCTGAAAAGGTCTTAGCCAAAAAGGGCCAGGGTCTCCCATTGCCTCCTGGTTCATCTCCAGTCATCCTGATGAATATCTGGTCACTGGATCTAGATGGCTCTGCAGGATAAAGTGAGGTTGGTGATCTTGCACAGTCCTCCCTCACTCAAATCAAAGTCAACTTCATGTCATGTCATCATTTCCCTGATACCATGGTCCTCTTTGAAAACAAAGGACAAATACAACCAACAACAAGAATTAGGTTCTGTCCCCTACTGGTGTTTTTGGTAGGGCATTCAACCCTGATTCATCTTGACCAAGATCACCTTGGTCCATAGATTGATTTTTCACCTTCTAAGGGCTAAGCTTCTTTGTATCTTTGAGCTTCAGAAGGCTAGAATCTCACAGCTTTTTATGGCATCTCAGGACAGAGTGTTAGGGACCTCAGAGTCCAAGACCTGGAAAGTACCAATACAAGTATTGCTGTAACTGCAGGCCCTATAATTCCTGGTTCCCTTCAAATTGTGTTTTTGACAACCACTACATTTTGTGAGGAGGCCTCTGCTCTTGCTTCCTCTGGACACAGAATCTTGCATGGCGAATATGACTCTCTGGCTACTGTCAGGAACATTTGGAGGTAACTAGTTTATTTGCCTGGATGATAATGATGATAGATTTGCCTATGGGCTTCTGGCTGAGTTTTTTTTTTCATTCTGTAGCAGAAGAAAAATTTACCATAGTCGCTCATTGTATTTCTTAATCATTATTCCATATTTTTTAGGTTTTTGCTGGAGTAGATGTGTCTGCTCTGTTCAGACTGCCGTGTTGGCCAGAAGTATCATGCTGAGTTTGGGATCAGATTCCTAGATGAGTTCAGTCTTATCTGGCTATAAGTATGTATACCACTTCATAAAGATGAAAGAAGGATCCTAAATTCTCAATATAGTCTCAGGTTCCACCTTTCTGGTCCATGAAGGTAGATGGCTCATGAATTCAGCTCAGGCTTAAATAAAAAATAAATTCTCAAAACATTAGACTCTGTTTATATTACAGAGACTTGCAATACTTGCTTAGTATCTGCCTGGGAAAATATCTGCTACTAAAAAAATATTTGCAGGAAACTGCACAAAACTTTGTCTCTACTGTATTCTGGGGAATGTGTTTAAAGTGACTCCTGCTAGCCACATCTGCTTTTTTGCACTAGGGTCTCCAAATAAAGAATGGATACAATGATTGATTTTCTGTTCATATTTAATGTGATGGTCTTGGAGTGCTCCTAGACTCTGTACATTTCTCCAAACCTCACCTGTGATAAAAGGAGTTTGATACAGTGCTTTCCCCTTTTCCCCCACCTCAATTTCTGAGAATTAGTTTGATAGTAGTTATTAAATATTCCTTAAATATTTTACTGAATTTCTTGTAAATCAATCTAGACCAGGAGTATTTTTCCCTTTCTTTTTTGTTTTTAGCTTCTTTACAGTTAGTTCAATGATCTTTTCTGTGTTTGGATTATGACCTATATTTGATGTTGGTCAAATGGAACCTAATGACTCCATAAGACATCAAGAAATAATAAAACAAACTTAAAAGCCTAAAAAATGGAAGAAAATGTGAAATATCTCATAGAAAAAAATAACTGACCTGGAAAACAGGTTGAAAACAGATGATTAAGAATCATGGGATTACAAGAAAATCATGAACAAAAAAACCCAAAAGACATCACATTTTAAGAAATCATAAAAGAAACTAGATGTCTTAGAGCTAGAGGACAAAGTAGAAATTAATAGAATTCATTGGTCATCTTCTGAAAGAAATCTCAGAATAAAAACTCCCAGGAATATTGCAGCAAAATCCAAAGCTCCTAGGTCAAGAGGTCA